>SSNS01000001.1:8719520-9104041 GCA_006937985.1 Aphyosemion australe
CAGCCTCTCACACACCCTGGTGGAGTGTTTCTGTGTTCGATTTGCTCCTAAATAACTGCGCTAACATCCTGCCTTGGCTGCTTTTTCCTGCCTCTTTCTGTGTCTTTCTGCCTCACGTTTGCAGGGCCAGGAACCAAGGAGGAGAATAAAGACCAAGGCTTCTTGTGGCCACTATAGTCTTTGGTGTTTCCTGCTAAAATAAATGTATTTAAAACAGTTTCAAATGCATTTAAAGTTAGTACAGGGAAAGCTATCTCATGGCTTGTTGAGGTTGCCAGGTTGTGAGATGCTCTCATACACACGTTTCAATGTAAGCCCCATTAGAGGTGCAGGAAGATATCAGTGAAGAATCTGATGCGGAACAGGGTCTTAACGCCAAGCTCCTCCCAGATATCTAACCACCTCACATCATAGCAGCCTATCAGGTGATAGGTGGGCCTGGCTAGCAACAGCTTTTTTGATTTAAAATGACAGAAGCCTATATATGCCTATATATAGGCCTATATATGCTTTATACGAATGATTTTGTGCAAAGAACTACATGAACTTGCCTTATATTACATACCACAAACTTGTTGCTTTTCGGTCGCAGTTTGTGAAGCCAAATATGGCGTTTGCATGAACTGTATAGATCCGAAGAGGTTCGGGTTCAGTCGGTCTTCAGTCAGAGAAAGAAGCATGTCACGCATCATCATTTGACCAATCACGGTCACGGAAACATGCCAAAAACTGTTAACTCGCTGCAGGGGTTGGAGGTTAAAGTCTGTCAATTAAAACAAAAAGCTAGTGATTTTAAAGGCACACTTGGCAGTTTTGGCTTGCTTTTAGCACCCCCTAGTGTCTGTTAGTGAAAGAAAAAGTGAAACTTATCTCCTCGCTGTGCGTTCGTCTTTTTAACACCTTAATCTAACTGCTGAAATGTCTCCTCAGCCTTCTTTAGTGACTACAGGAGCGGTTCATCACTAAATCAAACAACTCAGCTGTGTTCAAGATCTAAAACATGCTGGAAGCAGACTCCAGCGCCAGGCATGTCAGGTCCATTTTACTAAGTCCAACAGGGACCGGACCACCACTCTGAAGTTGCAAGTGTGGTATTCTGGCCACAGAGGGCGGTGGGGGTCTGAGTGACATTTCGTTAACCCTGTAAAGGGTCATTTTAGCACATACTGGCTCAAGAAATCAATTTAAAAATATGAAAAAGTTGCATATGGCTTTTAAATTACACCTTTTCACAGCTTCCGAGTTTTCAGGTGTGATGATATGTCCCCCATCAGAAGGCAGTTGTTTAAGTTGAGATTGTTTTTACAGGGCTCGTTTTCAGAAGGCCATATTTTGAACATCAGTTTCACTCTCAACTGTCAGCGTGTCATGGAAAAATATGAAATTTTCACAGACCCCACTGCAAATATCACTTTTTTCCTTGAACTTTTTTTTTTGCCAATCGCAGCTGTTTTTATTATAAACCACTTCAAAATAAAAGCAAAGCCAAACAAATATTCTGACATTTGCTTTTAGGAGTAAGTGGAAATTACAGTGTGTGCTGTTGGCATTATGAGCACAGAGATAAAACGCCTCTGATGAGGCGTAAAAGGAATTAGCTGCAACATAGCGGCCATAAAATTATAAAATATTAGACTACTTTAGTTTTTGGTTCTTTTAAAACTTTCAGATTAGGGATTTGGATAGTATAAATGTACTAGATTGTCTTTGCAATGCATGTTTCTTTGGCTGCCAGCAGGATGTAGTACCAATAAATTAACATATCTGTGTTTTGTGATGTCAACAGAGTGCACTCATGGAGGATTTGGACTTTGAGCGGCGCCGGGAGCTGAGGAAGCAGAAGCGGGAGGAGATGCGCCTGGAGGCTTCACGGTGAGACGGTTTACTTCCATTCACATGTGCTGATTCCTCCCAGAGCCGCCTCTAGCCAACCTTTCTCCTGCGGTGACTGAAGCACCCTCCCTAGAGGAGACTCTGTTATTAGGATTGTGTTGTTTTTGAGATCGTGCAGCACAGCCCATGTTAAGAATCTCCTCATTTGCCAAGCTGGAGGAGGACTGAGCCAAAAATCACTCAGCAAGTATTGGCTTCCTCCGACCAAGCAAGATGGAAACTAAAAAGGTGGTTGATAAGAAATCTGAAAAGCTATGTGATGACCTTAAATGTTCAATCATGCCCTGCCTCCCTGTTTCCAATTTTCTCTCCCAGATCCTCTGGCCTTTTGAACCCTCTTTGATTCAGTGGAAGAAACTGATTAAACCAAAGTTCGTTTCTGCAAATTGATTTAGCCGTAACCCCGCCAAGTGGACTAATCAAAAAATAGTTAAAAGGGTTTTTTTTATTGCGAGAATGTTATCAAGAGTGTGACAAGAAAGTGTTTCTACTGAGTCTCTCCATCCGTGCTGCAGTCTTTGGACTTAAGGACGAGTCCGATGTGGATGCAGATAGTCAGTCAAGGTCACTTTAAGCTTAGCAGCTTGTTATTAGAGTCTCTTACTGCATAGAGACCAAACTGACAGGTCTGAAGTCTGCTGAATGCATAGATGGTTTTCTCTGATAATTCCTTTTATGACACAAGCATTACGTGAGGAGTATTTCTGATGAGCAAGGCCCTGTTATGAAGGTAATACAGCTTTTCCTGTCCCAGCAACGTGTTATATAATCCAGATCATTCTACTGAATAGAATTCTGACATTAAACCAGACACTAAAAATAAAAGTTTGCTGGATGTAAAGGTTGTTGATGTGAAATTTAATCAAACTTCGCGATCTAATCTGTTTAACGAAGGATCTTAGGCCTTAGGTTTTTCCCATGTCTTTTTGTTAAAGGGACACTAGTCAGTTTGGCTTGTTTTTAGCACCCCCTAGTGTTCGTTGGTGAAACCGAAAGTAAAACTTATCTCTCCTCGCTGTGCGTTCATCTTTTTAACACCTTAATCTAACTGCTGAAATGTCTGCTCAGACTTAATTAGTTTCTACGGGAGTTATTCATCACTAAGTTAAACAAATCAGCTGTGTTCATGATCTAAAACATGCAGGTAACGAGCTGGAACCAGACTGCAGAGCCATGTAGGTCAAGCTGAATTTTTTCTAAGTCCCAACAGACCGCACCGGTGTTATGTCGATATGTGTTCCACCTGTCGAAAAGTGTTTGGCTTTACACAGCCACGAGTAGGAACCATCTACTCACAAAAATGGGTGTCCTAAACCTTACCCTAATTCTTACCCTAACCATGACCATAAAACAAAATAAAAATTGTGCTATACCAGTGGTTCTCAATTAGTGGGGCGCGCCCCCCTTGGGGGGCGCGGAGGAGGAGCAGGGGGGGCGCGGCGCACCGCACCTGACCCCCCCCCCCCAACCCCTCCCCCCACCCCGCTCGGAGCTTCCCCAACGGAGAGTAAAACAGATTCCACAATACATGCACGAACTGATTTGTGAACACAGAAAAAGTCCAAACATGGATTTTATTTAATGGAGCAGTGCAAATGTTCCATGGAAGAGAAATTTAGATTTTTCTTACTTTTTGTTTCATTTATATTGTTTGTTTGGTAGAGTGACGTATAAACAGCCCTATTGAACATGGTAATGTTAAAAGATGCCTCATCTTTGTGTCCCTGAGGTGCCCTGCACCACTGTTTTAGTTTATTTAAATAAAATGTTTTTTCTGAACATAACTTCCTTTCTTTCTTATATGAGAAATGGAAAGAATCATTTGTTCGCAGCCAGAGGCAGCATGATCTATTTTCGCTTATTTTTTAAAATAATAATAAATATTCAATAAAACCGTTAAATATCCATTCTTTTTCATTAATATTTATCCCACACAAGCTGACCAGAGTTCCCCAGTAACATATAAACACAATTAAACGATTTCACTTGAATTAACATTCCACCTGCTGCCGCCCGAACGCACATTCTGCTCCGCGTGAACTGGTCACCTGCTGTGCGCAAATGTCATGAGAGGAGCGCTGAAGAGAAGCGCTGACAGAGGGATTCAGAGGTCTGTCTGGACATCCTGTCAAGTTCTGGAATTAAAATACAAGAACTTTCTGTCTTTTATTTGTGTCTGACGCTCCGCAGCTGCGCTCCATCACCCGTGCTTCTGCGACTTTACCTCACTGGCGCAGCAGCGAGCGCAGCGCACTCTGCTATGTTTCACAGATCTCTTCGATCTGCTTAAATCGTGAAAAATGAAGCCAGGCAGCCGTTTTTCTGGAGGATTGAGAGGAGATGCAGCTAAAATACAGACAGGACAGGAAAATGGTTGCATATAAAATAAAACAAAGTGCTTGAAAAGGAAAATGCAGGTAGATTTATCCCACTACTCGTTTGTAACTTTATAAAGCAATAACTTATAAGCATGTAATATTTATTTATTTGATACAATTCAAGTCACCTTCAAAACTCAGTCCCACACCCAGGGCCGTTTCTAGGCGTTTTAGGGGCCAATTCAAAGTAGCCCCCCCCCCCCCCCCCCCCCCCCCCGCACATTACCCCGCGGGGGGGGGGGGGTCGCGAAAAAATCTATGTACCCTAGGGGGGGCTTCACCAAAAGTAATTGAGAACCACTGTGCTATACAGAGTAACTTCAGAAATTATAATTATGCAAAACATACATTTTTGGTGTGTGGGGGTTATGGTTAGGGTAAGGGTTATTTTTGGTGAATGGATGGTTCCAACTCGCACCTGGGTGAAGCCAAAACACTTCTCGAGGGAGGAACACATATCGACATAACACCGGCAACTGTGAAGTTGCAAGTGGAGTATTCTGGCCACAGGGGGCAGCAGGGGCTGGGTGGCCTTTCATTAACCCTGTAAAGGGTCATTTTAGCACATACTGGCTCATGAACATGATTTAAAATATGAAAAGGTTGCAAAGTGTTCTTTAATGTATCTTCAGCTAGTGTAGCTCATACACCTTTGTTGTATTTCTTTTCTGCTAACGTAGCTTGTACACCGGTTCTTTTGTTGTTGTTGTTTTGTTTGTTGGGGGGGGATTGTATAAGATTGTATTATTATACAATCTTATTCAACTTCGTTGTCTTTTCTGTAGCGTAGCTCATAAATCTTTTTTCTTTTCTGCTAGCTTAGCTCATTCTTCTTTGTTTTTTGCTAGCGTAGCTCATACCCCTTCATTTGAAGCATGCCCCAAATATGAAAGAACTGAAGAACAAAGACTAAATGACTTTTCTACATTTGTGTCTGCGGTTGATTCTATTTGAGTTTTTGGGTTAAAGACACAGAAACAGAATGAGGAAATGTTTATTTTTGAAAGGATTCACTAGGTTAACCGTTAACCAGCAGCTTGTTTCTGTGTGAAAGTGTAGTGCAGAGAAGTGAAGAGCCTTTTAGCAGCATCGTGGTTTGACTTTTGCTAAAGAGAGGGAGACTGGTGGGCTAGCATAGTTTTTTCCACTTCTTCATAGTTAAGTCCACAGCTTTAACCCTTCACAACCCCCTGTTCCCAGAATTATTTATACATAATTTGAGTGTTTATGTAAGATGGAGAAGATGGAATTTGGCAGAAATTGTAGACAACGGAAAAGGAGACGGAGGAGATTGAGAACTGAGTGAAGAAAGAAAACTAGGAGTTGAAGTAGAAGTTTTAGGCTTGGCAAAAGCGCATACATGACTTTGTTTATTTGATCTGAGCTGCTATAATTTCAACTGGCAAGCAACACGCTGCTAATGTTATTTATAAAAGATCACATCTCTACATCATTTCTGCACAATACATCGAAACAATCAATATTTACATGCCTCTCTGGGCTGGACTAGTTAGAAGCTCACGTTGAGGCCAGAGCAGGAAGGATGTGAGGCTGTATAATAACCGCTATTATAAGTGTTTACTGGACAGGTCTCCATGAGTGGTTTCCTACATGCTGAGTCACTGTTGGTGTGTGTGTGTGAGAGTTATTATGCTTCATGTGGTGTGTTTAATAATGTAGAAACTGGTTTGTACCTCCAGAACACTTGCATAAATGTGTTACACATCAGAATCAAATGATTCAAGCTTTAAGTTTTGACCTATGACTGTGTGCATTTCATCCTCTGTTATATTTCCAAGAGAATCATTGCTGACATGATCGAGCACAGAGGGCTTCCATTTGCTTTTAGCCGTGTTCAATAAAGCCACATAATCTTTCTCTCAGAGGTTTCTCACACTCTCGCGTGCTTCTCAGTTCCCAATCACTGCAACTCATCAGCATGTGTTTTCTCTCTGGAACACGGTCAGACAGGAATGTTTCCAAAGACCTGGAATTTCAGTCAGTTCATCAACTAGCTTCAGCTAAAGCTAGCTCAGTCTAGAGCGTTGATGTTATCACGTATCAGATGACCCTGCTGGACCAGCATACCAGCACCAAAACACAACATGTGCTGTTTTTTTCAGCAGGGGAAATTTATAGAAAATAAATCAAATCAATCTTTATTTATAAAGCGCTTTTCATACATTTAAGTGCAACACAAAGCGCTGAACGATTAAAAACAACCACACAATAGTCAAATTCCCACCCCTCCCCCACAAAACAGCATCCAAGATCCCTTATATCTCCCTCTTCCCACCCCCAATCCCATCCGCACACACACACACACACACACACACTCAAGAGCTAAAATGAAAGGACAACTGGCTGAGTACAGATGTAATAGGCGACAAAGTAAAGGGAAACGCCATCAAAAGGAGCCAACTGCACTGGGAGCAGCAGGATTGGCAGCGGCCGCCTGGGCACCACCACATGGCCACCAAGAGGAGGCACGAGAAGCTCCCAGGCAGCCACAGCCAGCCGCCGCTCCCGGGGCAGCTGGCCCCCACAGAGGAAACACTGGTAAAACCTTAAAATGATTAAAATAACAAGTAAAAGATCAAATTAAGCATTACCACCAGATAAATAAAAGCATAAGTTAAAAACATTGATAAAAGCTAAGTAAAAAACAAACAGTTAAAAGTATAAAAATAATATAATGCAAATAAGTAATACAGGTAAAAACAAGTTAAAATTAGTATATAAGATAATAGATGTCATTAAAGTAAAAGAGTAATAAACAATGATAAAATATATAAAAGATGGTTAAGCAGGCTAAAATAGATCAGATACAGCTAAAAACTATAATAAAAAGGTGATTCAAATAAAAACTATACTAAAAAGGTCAGTTAGCTAAAAGCTATACTAAAAAGGTCAGTTAGCTAAAAGCTATACTAAAAAGGTCAGTTAGCTAAAAGCTATACTAAAAAGGTGAGTCTTGAGCCTGGCGTTAAAAACATGAAATAGGTGCACAACAAGCTAGGTCATCTTCAAGATCAAAAAATAAATGAAATAATTCATCTTAGAGACAACTTTTCTTTTTGACGGTTTTTATTTTAGGGTGAAAACCTTCAAAACTTTGAAAGATTTGGGCGAGGCTAGCTTATTTTAGTTGTTGCACTAAGCTAACAGGTCGCTGGTTGTAATGTTTTATTTGTGTAGCCTGGTTTTTGACAGTACAAAACTCAGATTGTTGACTAATTTATAAAGGAAATGAGGACTGTTTGATAGTTTTTGTTCCTGGTATGGCCCTGAAATAGCTTGTTTAGGACAGTTGTAGATAAGCTAAAGTCCCATTAGTCATCATAACACACTGGTGAAATTTCTTCTCCGCATTTGACCCATCTCCTGGGGGATCGTGAGCTGCAGACACGGCTGAGCTTGGGAACTAATTGGTGGTTTAATCTCTCAATCCAACCAATTAATGCTGAGGGTCAAATCGGGGGCATTGGGTCCCGTTTTTAAAGTCTTAGGTATGACCCAACTGTGGATTTGAACCCATGACCTCCCAGTCTCATACCACTAGGCCACTGACAAGGTAGTCTTAAAAAAGGGATAATATTTGACTACAAGCAATTCATATTTTTACATTTTCTGACAAAAAAATCATCATGCCTTTGAAGGTCTTGCACATTTTTTGACAAACCAAGGCTAGCCAATTTTCCTTAAGCTAAGATAGATGTAAGTTCATTTTTCATCTTTTACAGTTTTGTAGCTGATTTATAAATAGCTTTAGAATTTATTTCTCTTTTATTTATTTTGATAAAAACCTCTACCAGGCCTCTTTCACCAGTTTCTCTCTGTTCTAGAACTTTAAACATACGTTTTGGAAGTTAAATGTTGCTTTTTATTGGTATATTACATGTGCATGTTTTAGGATTTTATTTTGAAATTTTGCCATGGCCCTGTGTCTTCTTCCTGTCTTCCTTCACATCCTTTTTTGAGCTTTAAAATCTCATCTCTACTACATTACTCCTCCTACTTACATCTCTTTTCCCTTTCACCATTCTCTTCTTCCTCCTTTTGGTTCACATCCTCCTTTCCTCCCTCTCTCTTTTCCATCGCGGCCCATTTTCCTCTCATCTCTCTCATTCTTTACATATTTGCTGGCAGAACCAGGAAGTGGTGAGGAAATGACACCTGTCCCCTGTGAATGAGCCATGTGGAACAGTCCCCACCCTGTTTGAACATGATCTGGTTCTGGATCATGATGACTTGGTTCTAAGGGGAACCCAGAAGAACCCAGATTGTGTGAGGAGTCTGGAACAAACCAATGTTCCTCTCTAACTTCTGTATGATCTCATGTATCTGTGCATACATGCAGCTGAAGGGGAAAACACTTTCTGCTAGCTTGGGTCGGTCCCAGCAGAAACCAGGGGTGGGGGCGTGGGAATGGGTCAGCATTCCCGACAGCCTGGTCCAATCCCTCCCTCCCTCTCCTGCCGTGGAGGATTGAGGGAATCTTTTCTCATGGGCTTCTCTCTGAGATCCGTCGCGGTAACGATAATATTTGGACATTTTTCTGATTCTCTGTCTGGTTTCAGAACTCACCCTGGAAGACTTCCTCTGGCGTCGTGCAGAAATGTGAAACGAAACCTGCAGATCTGTCAGGTGACAGCGGCCTGTTGGTTATTTGGTTACCGCGGAAACGCACATCTGTCAGACACACATGGCTGAAGCTTTTAACATGTCGTTTCCTACAGGAAAAGTCGGGTGTGATAAAAATCTACCGATTACTCCTTCTTCCATTATGGCGCACGCCCTTTCCTTCCCGGTTCTCCTCTTTATCCCTGCTCCCCATTTCACTGCCTCCTCCTCCTCCTGCCTCCACCTCATATTTCTGTCAGTATGCTGACAGAGTTTGGGGGCCTCGGTAAGGAAGGGGATATTAAATCAGGCTACGCTTGTGTGTGCGTGCGTGCGTGTGTGTGTGTGTGTGAGTCCTGCCCAGCCTGTGATTGACAGGAATGCTAATTCATCTTTTAGGAGTTTGTTCTCTCCTCCTCCTCCTCCGGGGGAATCTTTAACCCTGAGACGGTCGCTGTCGTCGGCACCACCGAGGACTCCTTTGTTCCACTTTTAGCTCTCGTTCTGCCTGGTTCTCATGCTGCTGTTTCTGGGACGGATCCGTCCTGTGGGATTACAGCAGAACAACATCATGTTACCATGGCGTTTTAAATAAGGGTTAATGTGCCTTCTGTTGAGGGGGATACAGTTTAAGTTGATATTATTTAGCAGCTTTGCTTTTAAAAGTCTGGAAGCAGATGTGAGTGAGCTGCTGCTGCTGTTCAGCCCAACTTTGTACATATGTGTATTTTGTATGCATGAATACATAACATGTACACATGCATGTATTTAGTGTTACCCTCACTGAACTATATATAGTAGATAAGAGTTTTGGCTATTAGTCCCATAAGCCCGGAGACGAAGGAGGACAAACGAATTGTAAAAACCTCCCATTAACCAGAGCAGCTTTAGCTCCGCCCACTACACATTTTCTGTGAACCCGTAGCGTCAGCTAGGCGTGTGGTTAGCTGCGTAGAGGTCAGCTGGGGCCATGCGGACCAAGCTTTATAAATGTCAGGAAAAGCAGCCGATCTGGGAGTGATTATCAGAGTTCCTGCAGATGAGTCCCCTGAACAGGTCGGAACTTTGCTGCTTTCAGTCTTTTTACTCTCTTTGTACAACAACACAAGCCTGCTAATAGCTGAATATTATGGTGAGTGCATAAAATCATCGTGTTTAGTGCAACGATCCAGATGTTTCCTGGTGTTTGAGTCGTGAGCGTGTTTGATCTGCTCGAGCATTGAGCTGTTACGTCTCTAGAGGACAGTGCTGTGTCTGAAGATCAGGACAGCCATTCTTCTCCCATTCTCCTCTCCAATATTTCGTTTAAGTTTGTTAACTTTAGCTCTGTTCTGGTGTAACTCTGGCCGGATCAGAACCCTCTTATCCTCGGCCAGGCTTGGTCTCCAGACCCACTTCTATCAGCTTGTGAAAACCGCCGTCCTGATAAGAAGTATTAGTTGTCTCACAGCTGACAGGTCAGCTTGATAAGAGAAAAAAGAGGAGAGGGAAAAAAATAACCCGAAGCGAATCCATCAGCGTTGGTCACCGTGGTGATTACAGTCCAATTTACAGAATCGCTCACTTTGAAGTTTTCTAGCATGGGTGTTTAATTGAGGACGGGAAGAAGGGCTGAAAGTTGGAAAAATGTCCCTTTGTCCTTTCTCACTTTCCGTCTCTTCTTTTGTCTTTCAGAATGCTGGGAAACAACGACGACGAGGAGGAGGCTGCTCGGGAGAGGAGGCGCCGGGCACGCCAGGAGAGACTGAGGAGCAGGGAAGGCGAGGATCCCAGCGGCCAGCCGGAGAGCTCGGTCGTGACCAACAGCCACAGGTGACACCTACGGCTACACCACCTGGAGGTGCTGTGTGGAGCACCAAAGGAAGAGAAAACACTAGATAAATCATTCTGAGATACAGCACTGCATGGTTGCACTGCTGCCTCGCAGAGAGAGGGTCGCAGGTTTGAATCCCAGCTGCAGCCTTTTTGAGCTGAGTTTGCATGTTCTCATGCATGCATGGGGACAGGTACTCAGATTTGCTCCCACAGGCCAAAAATATGCAAAAACCAGACTTAATGCAGGGTGCATCATGTTTCCATCCTGCAGAATATAATCATTCATTATGCAGCAGGTGCTGAACTGGATTATAATCCAGTAAAAACTAATATAGATTACAAACTCCAACAACAACTTACAAATTCAGATGTAATCCATGTGGACGAGAGGCGCTAATGCGAACACGGTGGTTCTAACTAGCCATGCTAGCAGCATGTGAGCTAGATGAGGTGTTTGAAGACGAAAAACTTTTTTTTATTAAAGAGGAAGGTTTGTGTGAATCAAGTTTTATTCAGATGTCATCATGTCTGACTGCAGCCTTCAGGGTTTGAGGCAGGCAGGAGCTGAAGCCCAGCGTGCCGGGACAGATTTGGAGAAACAATGTTCTTTACTTTAGTGATGAATGGTCCGTCGCTGTAGTGGAAGCTGCGGGTCAGACTGACGTCCTCAACACAGTCGTTACTTTGTGGTCGTCAACACTTCCTCTGCATGAGCTCAGAGACATCCTGGGCTGCTCAGACAACCAGGGGATTGTGCTGAGACACGGCCATTGTTGATTGTGTGGACCGAAGGATAATGTTTGCCAGAGGTTGTGTCACGCTGGTTTGGGTGAGGTTGAAGGACACTGGACCAGTAAGCCTTAATGCTGTGTGCATAAGGTTTTCATCCTGCAGACTAGAATCATTTTTTATCTTGTCTCCTTTTTGCCTCCTCAGTGTGATGGAGTCCGTGTCTGCGAGCAGCTCCTACAGCGGTGGCGGAGACGACGACGACCAGGCCCTGCTGGACCGCATGGCCAAGCGGGAGGAGAGACGGCAGCGGCGCCTGAAGGAGGCGCTAGAGCGGCAGAGGCAGCTGGATCCCGCTATGAATGAGGGGAGCGACGGCTTCGCCGTGGAGAAGAACAACACAGAGGAGGAGGAGAGGTCCTCCTCCTGGCGCAGAGGTCGATACCGTGACAACCGGGATGAGGAGGAGGAGAACGCAGTGACCTTAAAGCGAGAGGAGCCTAAAGAGGAGGAGCAGGAGGAAGAAGAGGAGGCTGCTCCAGAGAGAGAAGAGGAAGAGGAGCAGAAAGTTCTTAGAAGGTCTAACTTCAGAGAGCAGGTTCGTCTGATTAACTCCTGTTCTTGTTGTTAAAGCTGATAAATAATGATTAGTGACTGATGCACATCCTGTGTCTGCAGGTGTCAACTCAGGAGCCCAAAGAGATGAAGAAGGTACGATTACCTGGTCCGTCTCACTCGTTACCTCCTCCAGTCAGACGTGAGAGAACCATTGTGATGCTTTCTCCGTAGGAACTCGCTGAGGAACAAACTCACTCGGTAGTCAGTGATTGGTCAAATCAGGCCGAGTCAGCTAATTCAGAGGCTGAGGAGGATGCAGTAGCATCAGGGGAGGATGAAGAGGTACCAGAGGATGAGAGTGTAGATAAGCCATCAGAGAACAAGTTACTGAGAAATGACTCTGGAGAAGATGTTGAGGTATCTGAGCTTCTGTGGTTTCAGACCTGCGGTAAGAGTGTGAGTAGAGGTGTGGTGCACGGCTACTAGATCAACCATCTGGGTAACTTCAGGGTCTCCACTGAGGAGATTTTAACTAAGTTAAAATCAGGAAATAAACTTAACTTTTACTTACTTCATTAGTTCCATTTAGATGCTGAAATTACCCAGAAGCCTCGTGTCTGCTGTGTGACTCACCACTGAGCCTAGGGTTGATGAGGTGTGGTGTTATGGAAACGGGTTTGCTTCACCGTGTGGTCACAGAGTGTTTGCTGCTGATCTTCACCTTCACCTCACATCCCAGTGTCCCACCCCCACTGCCTCCTGATCCACCGACAACCGGTCCCTTTTCCGACCAGTAAAACCCTTATGGGTTTTTAATGGTTGCCACGGTAACCGCATCTGTGAAGTTTCACACTGAGATTAAAGTGTAAAGCTAACGCGGGTGTCCAACCATGCATATTTTATTTACATTCTTTGTTATAAAAAATAATTATTTTATATAATTTGTATTTATTTGCTTATTTTTACTTAATTTATATAATTATTTTTTATTTAATATATTTAAATTTATGAGCTGAAGTGTTTTTATCACTTTGCTGTTGTAAACAGGAGCTAGTTTGGTTTATTGAGTCTTTATTTTTTATTATCCTGAAAACACCGGTTACACCAAAACGAGACGTAACTTCTTTATTTGTGTTCCGTGCCGGACCATTGCTTCATTAAACCGATTAGCTCGTGGATTTCAGTTTTAACTGATTCTGTATTTATAAACCCTATAAATCAGAGGTTATGGGATGGATGGGGGCAGTGGGATGTGACATCCTCTCTCCTTTTCTCTCTTTCCTGATTCAACATGTTTGGTCACATGATGGAGTCAGACTGCCTCTCCATCCTTCCTTACTGGTGCTGTGTTTGTCTTTATGCTTCTGTCAACATCTGCAGGTGAGTGAGTTCAAGGAGGATCGGAGGAAGCACAACGGAGGGCTGCACCAGGAGGAGGAGGAGGCTCCCAAACAGCACAGGAAACCAGAGAGGACCCCCAGGTATGCAGGACCACACCAGGATGAGAGGGCAGGGCATGTCTGGGATCACTCGTCTTAATCTCGCTTCAGCTTTAAGACTAATTAGCTGTAGCCGACGTGAGAACTGAACAGACCTAAACCTAACATCTGGACTTCCTGCTTGGTCAGCTTCTCTATTCAGACGGAGGAAAAAAGAAATCAGCTAAAGTCAGAGCTAGTGGGTTAGTGAAGTGCACATGGCTCCCCTGATCCTCCCTCCAGAGGGCGATATGGACTCCTGTTTCCCATGCAAGATGTTTTGATCACATTCCTGAACAAGTGGATTACCGTGAAACTGTTTGGAGATCAGATTCAGAGGCTGTTTATCTTCTATGTTCAGTTTCTGTCCTCCAAAGATTTTCCCTGATCCTTCTGATGTTAGTGGGCGTCTCAGTCTCGGACCTCGAGTGTTCAGGTGCTCAAAAGTATGGAGGTCCAGCTGGATATTCAGTCACCTCTAGATAGATGAGATTTATTAACAGCAGAGCTCATTTAAGGCTGTATTCTCCTTTCACTGGAAGCTCTCCACACCAGCCTGCATTAGTGAAGCTCTGAGGTCCTCGGACCAGAAGCTAAACGAATTCCAAACCCGTATTTGAGGCCAAAAACGAACAGTTAAACATCCACATAGTGACAGTGAGCTCTTATTATTAAAGGACCAGCTAAATAGTTGCCAGAGGCTCTTGGTGTGATTTAGATCAGCTTAATACTCAGAAATATTTAGAAAACTAATTTGTCATGATTTGTTTTATTCTGGGGACGTTTCATCATTTGTTGACGTTTCATTTGCAGCAGATCTAAAAGTTCTGTCTTTGTTTTGTTTGTCATGATGAAGTAAATACTTTGATGTCACTGGAGCTGAGAGTGTGTTTAAATATTCAGCACAGATCAAATGTCGAGCTGTGTGTGTGTGTGTGTGTGTGTGTGTGTGTGTGTGTGTGTGTGTGTGTGTGTGTGTGTGTGTGTGTGTGTGTGTGTGTGTGTGTGTGTCAGCCGTGGCAGCCTGCGCTCCCCTGAAGTGTCGGCGGGCGACGAGCAGGACGACAACGCCCGTCTGGAGGCCGAGCTCAAGCTGGAGGAGCTAAAGCGTCGCCGTGACGATGCCGAGAGCGAGGAGTTCGAGAAGATGAGGCAGAAGCAGCTGGAGGCTGAGGCTGAGCTGGAGGAGCTGAAGAGGAAGAGGGAGGGCAGGAGAAAGGTGCTGGAGGAGGAGGACAGGCTGCGGAAGCAAGAGGAGGAGGAGCGGAGAGCCAAGGAGGAGGTGATTATCTTGATTTCGCTCCTCACTCTTTGACGTTATCTCACGGTGCTCTGAGCCCCACCTGTAGCTCACGTCTCCTCTCAAACACGATGAGCTCCTCCTGAACGGAGGCGCCGTTTCCTCCGAGGCCCTGACCCTGACGAGGCTCGTCGTCTCTGTTGATGTTGGCTCAGACCGCGGCGGCCTGTCTCGCTGTCCGCCGCTGCTCTCCTGCTCCTGTGTGATGTTAATGAGGCCTTTTGGTTAGTAATTAAAAGATGGCCCTCAGATATGGAGGGACTAATTAACCAGGACAGGGAAGCTGCAGAGCACTGACACGCTGCCAAGCATCCGCCACCGTCTGATCGGGTCTTTTAGCTAGTTGGAGTCTTGTGCTTGTTCCAAGTCAGGCGACAACTGTAAATAAGAATAGACTCAGAGGAATGGAAGCAGTCGCTAACCTGCTCTGATGACGAGCTGTAACTTTCTCCCTCAGGAGGAGAAGAGGAAGATGAAGGAGGAAATCGAGAGAAGAAGAGCAGAGGCCGCTGAGAAGAGACAGAAGGCAGAGGACACTGTGGATGGGGAGGGCAAGCCCTTCAAGTGCGTCAGCCCTCGAGGCTCCTCTCTGAAGGTACGTCCATCGTCTTGACCTTTGACCTGCTGAGTTTTATCACTGCTAAGCTTTCCTCTCTGTTGCTAACTACAAAGATCAGATTTGTTTCTGCAAAGACAGAAGCAAATGCTCTAAACTTAGGCCACGCCCCTTTTGGATTTCTTTAGGCCACTGACCTGAGATGCAAAGCTGCATGAAAGTATGCAACTTTTCAGTTGGACTCGTGCTGAGTTCATGATGTTTTACACGCATTTCCACCTCTGAGCAGCTGAGGCGTGTGGACAGTTTGCTGATTTTTGGAATAAATTCAAAAGGCTATAACTCCAGACAGGAAATTAAGAATCCTCTTTTGATGTTTTGAGACATTTTGGGAACTCCCAGGTGAGTTCTCACCATTTGTCACCAACCGTTTCAGCTAGGGCTGCATGGTGACGCATGCTGCTGCGGGTTTGAATCCCAGCCGCATCCTTTCTGCGTGGACTTAGCTTGTTCTCCCCAGGGGACGAGGGGGAGGGGGCGTGCGATTCTTACTCGAGACAAAAATAGCATGAGGTGATCAGTAAACAGTGTGAAGTGATCTGAATGCTACAACAGAAACACAACATTCTGCTCAGTTTTAAGGCTTTTTATCAGACTGAACCAGGAAATGGCTGCAGGCAGCAGCCAGAAAGCTCCACCCCCTAGCCAATCAGCGGCCCACAGTCGTGATGCCGGCTCGGGTCAGACCTTGGAATCACAACGGAGCAGGGACTGAAAAGTAGAGGGAAAGTAGGGAGAAAATCCCGAACCGTGCCGTAGGAAAAGGCCGATAAGCTCCTCTCTTGCAGAGCTAAGTGAGATGCAGCGGTGCTCTCACATCAGGTCAGCGTTGATGAAGTGAGTGATGTTTAGAAACATCTGGAAGAGAGTTTTTTGTTTACACTGGGTAGTGGTGGGGCTTTCAGTCAGAGAAGGGCATCAGTTGTCCCGTCAGTCCAAAGAGACTAAAGGTTCTGCTCTGAGAGGAAACTTGGCCCAGACTAGGGCTGGGCAATATGGCCTAAAAATAAAATCTCTGATTTTATTTTTTTTCAATTCGATTTACGATTCTTTCCGATCTCCCCTAGACAGTGTCATTGCATCTAACCCAAACAATGGGCTTTAGGCAAATGTTGCAGCGTGGGGTCTCTTGCTCCACGTGTGTCGCAGCAAAGCCATACCAGCTCCAAACAACAGATGATTTTATTCCTTTCTTAGGAACAAACGTCCCTCTCTCACCGGTAGCCATATTGTCGCTTGCTGTGGCTGTTTCGTGTGTGCTATGACGTTGTTGTCGCTTGCCATACCGCTATGTGAAACTAACGCTACAGAAGCTCCGGGGAGCCAAAAAGGCGCCATTACATAAAAACTCGATTTACTTATTTTTTTAATTGCCTGCAACAAAAAACTCGAATTAATTCATTCAATCGATTTTTCGCCTAGCCCAGACCAGAATCCACTACTGTTCTGTTTTTAACTGAAGTTTGTTTGTAATTCAATCTCTAACACAGTTCTCCACCTCACAGACACAGCTTTACTACGTCGTCATGTTCACTGTACGTACCTGTGTGTGTGTGTGTGTGTGTGTGTGTGTGTGTGTGTGTGTGTGTGTGTGTGTGTGTGTGTGTGTGTGTGTGTGTGTGTGTGTGTGTGTGTGTGTGTGTGTGTGTGTGTGTGTGTGTGTGATAGATCTCAGATTTCGACCAACCTCAGATATTATGATCCAAGCAGATTCTTTATTGGTTTTTAAAGGATAAGTTTTGATTTATTTAGTATTTTATTTTTGCTGAAACTGGGTTTATATTTAAAAAATCATAAAAAAATTATACTAGTGGGTCCTGAACAGCCTCTGGAGAACTAAAGATTACACCCTACAGCATTCGTAGCTAACATTAATGTGGACTAAAATCTCTCAGTATTTCCCAGTGAGTCATTGAGATGTTGTTTTATAAACTTTTACACAATCATGAGTTTTATGGGTATTTTAGCACAAATGTTCAGAAGTTGCATCATTAGTGCTACATTTAGCTGCTGCCGGACTGGTCGTTAGCTTTTTAGTCCTGAATATATAAATATAAAAATAAAAAACACTGAAATTAGACATAATAAGATATATTTCCTTCAAAAACTGTGTGTAAGTGTGCCCAGAAGGATTGATGCTGTTTTGAAGGCAGAGGGTGGTCACACCAAATACTAGTTTAGATTTCTCTTTTGTTCATTCCCTGCTTTTTGTTGATTGAAGGAAATAAATGATTAACACGTCCATTTTTGAAAGCATTCTTTGTTTACAGTGTTTTTTTCACACCTGCCTAAAACTTTTGCACAGTGCAGTTTTCTATAGTTCACTAAGAATTTCAACAATTTAATTTCAGATTTCAGTAATACAAACTGACAATACAACATTTTTTTACCAACATAATTTTTTTGCGTTATAGCTGTGGCGTGCTTTCCTGTTAGATTAAAGCAGAAACATATGGCAGGAATAAGCTCTCAGTAGCCTTGCAGCAGCAAAACCCTATAGATATGGATGAAGGACGGGCTGCAGGGAAGAGATTAGGGTTAACAGGATCACTCGCTGCTGCAGCTCCTTAAAACGCATCTGAGAACGGGGAATTTCCTGTCCGAGAGTATTTTGGGAACTCCCACATTCGGTAGCAGTCAGATAGCAAGCACTGCTGTCTTTAGTCTGCCTAAAGGGGTTTTTGTTCTACGTTTGAGGAGCGTTGCCCCCTCTTAAAGCCTTATGTCATTTATCATAAACAATCCTCTGAGATTCCCACAGACTTGGAAAAAAGCTTGTCTTGTTTTTCCTTGTGTGTGTTTGCAGGGCCGTGTTTTTCCTTATGTGTGTTTGCAGAGCCGTGTTTTTGCTTGTGTGTGTTTGCAGGGCCGTGTTTTTCCTTGTGTGTGTTTGCAGGGCCGTGTTTTTCCTTGTGTGTGTTTGCGTGGTGATGTATTTCCTTGTGTGTGTTTGCAGAGCCGTGTTTTTCCTTGTGTGTGTTTGCGATGTTTTTCCTTGTGTGTGTTTGCAGAGCCGTGTTTTTCCTTGTGTGTGTTTGCAGGACCGTGTATTTCCTTGTGTGTGTTTGAAGGGCCGTGTTTTCTCCTTGTGTGTTTGCAGAGCTGTGTTTTTCCTTGTGTGTGTTTGCAGAGATGTGTTTTTCCTTGTGTGTTTGCAGGGCCGTTTTTTTTTCTCGTGTGTGTTTGCAGAGCCGTTTTTTTTCTCGTGTGTGTTTGCAGGACTGTGTTTTTTCTCATGCGTGTTTGCAGAGCTGTTTTTTTTCTCGTGTGTGTTTGCAGAGACGTGTTTTTCCTTGTTTGCAGGACCGTGTTTTTTCTCATGTGTGTTTGCAGAGCTGTTTTTTTTTCTCGTGTGTGTTTGCAGAGACGTGTTTTTCCTTGTTTGCAGGACCATGTTTTTTCTCGTGTGTTTGCAGAGCTGTGTTTTTTTTCTCGTGTGTGTTTGCAGAGCTGTGTTTCTGCCTGTAAATGGAGCAATCATTTACAACAGATCTGAAATAAAATGAGATTAAGCGGAATGTCAGCAAAAAACTTTTGAGTACTCATGAAGTTGTGATGGACAATAGAGAAAAAAGAGATGAAGAAAATCAACATTGCGGCCATTTTTCAAACTATTTTATTTCTTTCCAGATTGGGGAGAGAGCAGAGTTTCTGAACAAGTCGGCTCAGAGAAGGTAAGATCCAACATGTCCGTGACATGGTGCATCCTCCTGCTGATAGTAGCTGTCAGTGTTTAGGTGAATTAGTTGTAAGTGGTGTACCTAATAAAGTGGCTGGTGTAGAAGTCCCTGAACTGCCCGTTTCTCTCCAGCAGCTCGCTGAAGGCGGCTCACACTCCTGTGGTGTCCAAGATCGACAACCGGCTGGAGCAGTACACCTCAGCCGCTCAGGTTAGCATCACATCAGATTTTGTGATGGGGTAGAGGGTTGTAGTGTCACATGTTAACATTTAGTCCATTGTTATGTTTGTTCCCACAGAGAGAAAACAAAGAGTCTCGATCTCCTCGTGCCGCCGTCGCAGACCTTCCCGCTGTCACTGATGTGCGAAATATTAAGAGCATGTGGGAGAGGGGCAACGTGTTTGGCTCACCCGGCGGTGGAGCGAGTGCATTTAAGGTAAGAAAAATGAGCAGCCAGTTCAACCTCGAAGCACTTCCTGCTCTGACGACCTTTGGCTCCCTCCAAACAGGAAGCAGCTGTGATAAAGACGGGCGTGGCGGGCCGCATCAATGACTGGCTGAACAAAACCCCAGAGAGTGGCAAGACGTCAGGAGGAAGGCCAGCGGTAGGTCAATGTCATGGCAACGTTTACTGCTGCTGCCAGGAAATACAGTCGCTTTACAACCAGCTCAGAGGGACTTAGTGTTAAACATTTCTCATGATATTCCTGTAGTCAGGGGCCAAATTCACTGGTTTAAAGTGGATTAAGTCGTGTAACCATTACCAGATTGATCAGAATCAGATCTCCTCAAACAAAATAGAGCTGGTGATGCTGGGAGGACTGGGATCTATTAGATATTGGCATTTACCTCATAAAAGGGACTTTTTATCTGCATCAATATTGTATTATATTATGTTTGGATTAGTTTGACACATTTTGATGAGTAAAAGTGATAAAAGTTAGATTTTGTATATTTGGCGCCACCTGGTGGCCACAAGCTCAGTTGCTGGGACTCAAGCTCCCTGTTGCTCTTTCAGCAGGAATAGAGGAGACCATTTATTGCAATCAAAGTGTTTTTCAGAATATAAATTATAGGGATTGTTTGATCTTTGAGTTTGAATATTCAAAATTAAAAATGAATTGAAACAAGAGAATGGATGTTCAGGAGCACCCCAGATAAACCACTTTGATCCGCTCACACAGGACCTGAAACCCGTTGATGTCACCAACAAGAGGAGTCTCTGGGAAAACAAAGGCGCCACTCCAACAAAGGTATCGATCTTAGCTCCTTCACTGTCTGCAAACACAGGGGTGGGGATTAGAGGACCAGATCAGAAAAAGGCCAAGTGAGCATTACAACACCAGAAAAAATGTCCAGATGAAGTTTTAACCACGCCAGAGTGGTTTGTGGTCTTGGAAGGCTTTCTCTCCCCTGGCTTCAGTCGGGAGAATGTTTTCATAATGAGACAAAGAAGAAGAGTTAAGAGTCTCACGTCATTTTGACCCCGCTGTGGCAGAAGTCAGAGTAACAATCACTTGTGTTTGTTTTTGTTTTAAAGAACTCTCATAGCTAGTTGACCTCGGTGTTCAGTCTGGAATAATCCTGGAGAGGTAAAAGAGTAACTCATCTCCGTTTTCTCACAGAATGACCTCACGCTCTGTCACCAGCACAGCTGCATTCTGCTCTGCTTTCTTTGGATATGGCTGCATATTTCATTTGCAATAATAGTAATAATAATAACTAGAAACTAAATGTGTAACTGCAAATTGCAGCAGATGCTTGGAGAGTCTTAGCCAATCGGAGAGCTAGGATTTTCCCGCTTTGTTGGCAGCCGACTTCTGCAGCAGAGCTAGTAGTAGAGGCAGACTACAGAATACGGCTCAAACAAACAGTTGCTGTTCAAAAATGATATGGTTGATCTAAACAAAACTCAAAC
Organism: Aphyosemion australe; assembly: GCA_006937985.1. Taxonomy (NCBI): domain Eukaryota; kingdom Metazoa; phylum Chordata; class Actinopteri; order Cyprinodontiformes; family Nothobranchiidae; genus Aphyosemion; species Aphyosemion australe. Next base: position 8,740,509 of record SSNS01000001.1, read on the forward strand.
CGGAGTTTCTCAAGGGTTTGATGGACATTCGTGTGAATTTTCATGTGTGTATGTTGTTTTATGTTGTAGTAATGGTGATGTTAATAAGCAGGTGTTTTCAGTTATCACACACCGGAAGCTGCCTCTACCTTAATGTAGGTTAATCAGACATATTTTGGGATTTTGGTGCATTCTGGGTGGCGCTGTGAGAGGATCATCATTGCTAACGAGTTGCACTGCCGGAAAAAAGACAAAAATCCCTGTTTTGTTTTAAAATTCATCTATGTACTCCAAACAATGTGGGAGTAGGAACCGTTTGTTAGCATTTTTATCCGAGACTGGGACGCCTCTGGCAGGTCACATGATCTAGAGGGCAGAGCTGTGGAAAATGACATTAATGTAAACAAACTCTTCCTACCGCCATCGTTTTTTAAGTATACGCATGAATTGTATATCAAACTATGGGTATTTTTGTCTACTTTAACCTAGTGTGACTCTTATTTCTGTAGGACTTACATTTTTCTCACAGCTCCCCTAAAAACATTCAGAGTAGGCCAAGAAAATCTTTTCAATTGTCCTAAACTTTTCCAGGAGATCCCAAAAATGACCTAAAACTTAAACTGTGATTTTACCAAAACCGTACAAATATCAAAAAGCTGCTTCAATACAATAGAACACAAAGTCTTATGACCCATTTAAAGGGGACCTAGAATGTAAAGCAACATTTTCCTTGTTGTTGTTGAATCAGACAGCTTGGGTGGTCAAAAGCAGCATGCCAAAAAGTCAAAGCCGTGTTTGACCTACTTTTTATGTAAATTAGAAAGTTGAAAAAGGCGAGAGAAAACCTCCTGTTCTGAGAAAGCCTTCCTTAACACGTCATAAGGGGGAGCCACGCCTCCTCAAACCTGCATGTGTCTGTGAGGCCTTCTGGGGAAACCAACCAATCAGCATGTCCTGGCCGAGTGGGAGGGGTCAACAGCTCTTTTCACTGAAGGCCTGAGTAAGGGGGTTTAGAATGGCCTGTATCAGGGCTCCTGGGACAAATGAAAGCAAAAAAATGATCTTATGCTTTTTGGAGGCTCAATACTCTGTTTTAGATTGTTGATTAATTGCATTCTAGGACACCTTTAAACTTTCAACAACGTTTCCAGGTCAAAGCGTGTCGGTACACTAAGCTCTCATAGAGCACAATGTTTATGTGACCATGAGCCACAATAATATATACGGTATAAAACTAAAGAGACCGCTTTAGAGGTGAATAACACTAGATACAGGGCAGGCCCCAGTTATTATAACCATCTAAGATATTTCTAATGTTCCTGCGAGCCATTATCATAAGTCGGTTTCCTCAAGTCCACACAGATCATTTGGAATTTCAACTTGTCAAATTTTGTGGCAGAAGGAAAAAACTAGATCTTGAGTTTTTGTCATTTTACAAGTAAAGATAAGTAAGTAAGTCTCAGGTTTGCAAATTCCTTAGCTTCATAAATGCTTTCACGTTTTTTGATAAATGGCTGTGTCACGTCTATCTCTTTCAGCACTTTTTTGTTTTGGTTCTGAAGGAAAATCACAAGGATTTCCTGTCATTTGCTCTAAATGTCTCTGCTAACGCAAGAGCACAGCTTAAGTTAGAAAATGACAAGTAGCAGTTAGCTAATCACGCCTTTCTGGGATGGCAGGTGGAATTAATTTGCCTTGGAGTTGTTCAGGTATGTTTGCTAACCTTTTTGCATCATTGCTGCTTTATAACCTTCCTGTTTTTGTTTGATCCAGATGGCAGGCAGAGAGGAGACCAAATCAGTCGCTAACGGTGAGTTTTAATCCTTGGCTTTGACGACACTTAGGCAAAATTTAGCTAAGGACCAGGAGTGGCTCTTGGTCCCTTTCCATATATATCCTCAAATTAAAATTTAAAAAAAAGGTTTAAAACGTCAGTAAAACGTAACCTTTTATTAATGCATCTCAACGCAACTGAAAACCAGGTCTGTACTGCCTTTAGTTCCAGCGTGTTATCTACATTTTGGGCTAAAATTTGTCTAAACTTGGTTTTTTAAGCTTGGTATTCAGTAATTCTAAATTAGTTTATGGGCAGCATGCCTGATATGCTGGGAGAGTACTGATGTTTTTTGACTGATGCTACGCACTTGCCATCAAAAAGTCTTGAAAGTTTTGAAATGTCTGCCTTTTTGCTGCGTATTTAAAAATATATACATGAAAAATGTCTTCTAACAGGATAGCCTGGCTGAATGTCTTACATTCATGTAAACTATGGCTAAAGTTCTGATTTTTAGCTATTTGATAGGGATGTGTATTGGTAAAATTCTGGCGATACGATACGTATCAAGATACAAGGGAGACGATACGATATATCACGATATATTGCGATACATTCAGCTAGACGAAATTAGCGATATATAGACTGAATTTATTGTAGGAAAATTCAATTAACAGTCCAAACTGATACATAACATGTTTAACATGAGGTATCTGAACCATAATAGAACCCATTGCTCTTTAATTAAAAAATAAATGGAGTAATTAACATCTGCATTATCAGAAGTAATTTCAAAATAAACAAAAAAGGCAGTTTCTGTAGAATCAAGCACAAAAATATTTCAATTAAATATTCAGTCTTTTGTTTAACATGAAAAAATATGTAAATAATATATCTTTCAGTAGTTTTCTTATTTTAAATACAAATCAAAAAAGTGCTCTCTGCACCACAAAACGCAACACTTTTTAATAAAGTGTTGCGATTTGCGTCAGAGTGAAGAGTGCCAACTAGTGGTCGGAGTTCGAACTGCACCAAAAGAAAAGAAAATACACAAATGTCTGCATGTAAATTCTTCCAAAAATTCGATACATGGCTTTTGAATATCGATATAATATCGCAGGAAAAAGTATCACGATATATTGCTATATCGATATTTTCTTACCACCCTACTATTTGGTATCATAAAAAAGCAAAGCAGTTTTGTATTTTGTAATTTATAAATCATAGAGACATCAAAGAATCAGCGACTGCTGTTACCTACATGGTAATCGTCACATTTTGGATTTTATCTTTTATCCAAAAAAAACTGTGTTTCTTCCTGACTGTGTATTTTTAAAAGTCCTAGAAGTGTTTCCATCATGTTTGCTGGCTGATTTTTTTTAAATTTACAAATCACTCAAACATAAAAGTATCAGTTCAAAGCTAGCCGCATGCTTTTTAAGCTGTTTGCTAACATACCAGAAAGTCTGTGCATTTTCAATAGAATGTTTAAAAAGTGTTTTTGCTTGGTTTATTGGTTTGTTTTCTGTCGTTTACAAATCAGTAAACAGTAATTATAGTCTCACTATTTGCTACAAAGCATTCTTTTTGGGTCGTGTATTTTTATTGGATCTTATTTGTTTCAAAAATGTCTTTTAACATCTTCACCGTTTTTCCTTTTTATATAATACAAAAGATTCAGCAGCAAATGCTTTCCACACATTAACAGAAGTTTTGCCCTTTAGCTATTGCTAACTAGTAATACTGTTCCATGTTAAAGTTCATCGTGAGCCTCTTTGATTTCTTTAATGAAGTTAAAATGTCACCCATCCCTAAGACCGACTGTCTCTTCCTCTAAGCTAGGAGCTGTTCTGGAGGATCATCTTCACCCTTGAGCTCCAGCAGCTCCTAATCTAAGTAACTAGGATAATTAACTTCCTCTCAGGCAAAGATCGGAGGCGTGACCTTCATGTGTTCCTGAACCAGGAACTGGCTCGACCACAGCCAGCGTTTCAGGATGCCACCTAAACATCGCTGCTATTTTAAAATCCTCCTCCTCCAGGCAACCAGTCAAGAAGTTTGGCCTTGATAGATTCCGTACGAGTCAGTGTAATGTGCTGCTCGATTCGTGCTCGGCATAACACCCCCACACACACACCCTGCCTCTATAAACGTTCTCGGCAGCCATTGTGACGCCACTCGAGCTGTTTAGCTCCACTTTTGTTGCTCTCCAGCCGATGAGTGTCAGCTGCGGAGCTCCTGCCAGGCTGGTTTGTCACATTAATAGCTGGTATGTTGGAGATTAGGGCGCCATCTCAGTCCGACTTAGAGGATGACAGAGGATTTGTACAGATTTGGGATTTCTCACCCAGAGTTAGCTGCAGGACTTTGAAGACATTTGACACTTAGACGTTAGCGGCCTCACACTGATGCCTTCTTAACTCGTAAAAACCACTGACCGCATCTATGCATGAAATATCTAAGAGTGTAGTGGTGTTTGTTGCTTCAGTTTGACTCCCATGAGTCAGAAGCTCAGTCATTAACCCACACCTGTCTGCAGGCTCATAGCCAGAGGTGAATTTAGACATTTTGGGGCCCAAGGCAAAAGCACAGGCATGAGGCCCCCCCCCCTCCCCCCACTTTACATCTATTTATCACTTTTCAATCAAGACCTAATTGTAACTTTTTGTTTACTTCTACATGTAATGCTTAATTATTGTTTGTTTTATTTACTCTTTTAAGAGCATGAAGGCCTTGTTTCACTTGATCAGTCACTGTAGATGTTTGCCATTTTTCTAGATGGTTTAGATATCAAAGTTTTGGGTTTATCCAAAAATGTTGTAAAGTTTAAGTGAATTTATTAACTAGGACTGAAAGTTCATTTTTTAATTTTTTTATTGCAAATACCTATATATTATTTATAGACAACTTGTGATCAATCACCAATTAATCACAGATTATAAAAATATGTTAACATGAAATTTTTCATGTTTCTAATGCATTGGCATACAATCTTACTTCCTTTATGCAAATGTAGGTTTAGTATTGCCACATCCTAAAACAAGGACAAAGACTGTCTAGAATGTTCTATAGAGATGTCTATACCTCTAAATGGTAAATAGCCTACATTTGTATAGCTTTTTTTTTCTAAGTCATAGGACTCCAAAGTGCTTTACTCTACAGTCACTCACCCATTCACACACACGTTCACTAATGATGATGAGCTACATTGTAGCCACAGCTACCCTGGGGCTCACTGACAGAGGCAAGGCTGCCTCACAATCGACCCCACCAATCCCTCTGAACACCACCAGCAGGCAAGGTGGGGGAACTGTTTTGCCGAAGGAGACAATGACTGACTTAGACAAAGCCTGGTTTTGAACCAGCAACCCAATGATTAAAGGGGCAAACGCATAACGTCATAGCTCTTTTATAAAAGTTCTTTATGCTCAGAAGATATGCAGAAAGTACAACTATATGTAGTTCCACAGGGGAACATTAGGATTCATCCAACTGCTGTCTGATGGTGCTAATTAACCTGTAGCATGTAGCTATCCAGCTTGTAAAGGAATCTGTTAGCTTTCCTTGTTTTTGTTTATCTATCGTTCTGCCACACATTGAGTCGCACCATCGCAAGTAGCCTGTCGAAGCCCCCATTTACTTTTGTGGGGTGGTGATTTATGGGCATCGGTAGTTTGTCTGCATTTAGGTGATGTTTTAAACTCTACTGATGGGAACGTTAAACTTGCCAGTGGTTACAATTAACTAATTTTATTGTCCGGAATAGATTTTATACAAAAATATCCAGGTAAAAGTTCTGTAACGTTCTCCAGTTCTTTTTTGGCCTTCTGGTTTATTTGAGAGCTGCACCAGTTTTAGTCTCGCCCACAATTATCTCATTACTTAAAAAGTAGAATGACGCTCATACAGGCTGAACATGAAAATAGTCTTCTACACCTATCTCCTGACAGATCTACGTCACTCTGTGAATTAGCATTTATGGACTCACCCATCTTGACTCACGACAGGGAAGGCTGTTGTTGGTTTAACGTTCGGGAATCAGCACAGAACGTCTCGGCTAGTTTAAGCTAGCCATTAGCATTAGCAGCACCACCATATGGCAGAAGCTCCTCCAGGCTTGTGTTATTTGTGGAGATAAAACATCAACATTGCAAGTCAGTGGTAGAGTCGCGTTGCTGTTATCCAATCCGGAGCGAGATGTCCAAATATAAGAAAATAAGACTCCAAAACCTGCCGTCTGAAACTCAGCTGTGATGTGGGCAAATTTTAGGTTCGAGAAATGGTGCACTGGTGTATTTTTTCCCTCGAGAACGACGTAAAAGGCATTCATTCCTACTAGAGACCACTGCAAATGTATTCAATAAACAAGTGTTCTACTCCTTTAAACGATCAAAAAATATATTCGTTCTCTTAAGTAGTTTTTCATTATTTATAATTAAATTAGCCATTAATGTACAATTTGACTGTGAGGAATTCAGATCTATTTGAAGCTGATTTATTATGGGATGTTTGTCGGGGACTGAAGAGACAAAGCTTTTTAACCCTAGGAGGAACAGACTAATCCTGTAAAAGAGATGGAGGTCTAAGAAACGTAACGTTTAAAGGTTATTTTTGATGTTACCTTTTAAAATCTATTGTTTGTTCATGAGGTCCTTAGCGTGTCTTCTTCTGCTCATAGCAAAGCAGCTAAGAGACTTGTCTTGTGTCTTTTACAGGTATGGGACACTAATGTCCTCAAGGAGCCACTGAAGCTGGGGACCAGGACAATTCTTCCTTTATTTTAATTTTTTTTTTGCCTCTTAAAAACCAAATAAGGATCCCATAAGAACCCCCCCCACCACCCACCCACTGAGAGACCCTGTCGTTGGGTTTCCAAGTATCGTGCCTTTGCACAAAGAATTGTTCTATGTTTAAAAAATGCTGTGAAATTTGAACGTTTAGCTTGTAAAAGATCCTTCCAAGATGACAAAAGCGATTAAGTTTTAGATGTTTGTCCTCCACGTGGCGACAGAGCGGACCAAAAGCTTCCACATTCCAGAGCGACGGGTGAAACCAGTCCTCTCCCTCTCACAGATCATGTTTCCATCCTTTTTTATTTATATTTAAAGAGAACGCTTCACCACATTCCTGTTTTATTCAGCATTCACCTGTTCAGGATAGAAACGCATTAGAAGCACTTTTAGGATTTAGCTGTTCTCACATTTTTTTAGGAATATACGCCAGCACGTGATGTCATGAGTATCATAACGCGTCATTTATCACACCTGTGTACTCGGAACAAAAAGGTCTTTTTTTTGCTTTTCTTTAAGTATCCAAACCTCCTCAATACCAGGCAGGCTTTTATTACGCTTTTATGTCTTTTTTATTTAAGTTTTCATGTGGTTTATGGTATGCAGCTGTTTTTGAAGCTTTTGTCGATCACTTTAAACAAATAATTAAATCTTCCAACATTCCTTTTTTTAAATGGTGCCTTCACTGCTTAAAGCTTCAGGTTTATAATATAAGGAATATGTGCAAACCGACCAACTTGTGTATTCTGCATTCACACTAACTTCTTTATTATAATTATTATTTTAAAATAAAGGCATGCAAAGTAAAGTCCTGTTGCCTGAGTGTATGTACCACTATGTAAAACCTCTTGCCTTATGATTGCAATTAGATCCTTTACAGCAGCTGGAAGTCCATACACGAAAGCCTCCTACCAACAGGATGAGATCCAGATGTGTTGTTTTCATTTATTATTATAATTATTATTATTATTTGTGGCTGAGACGAGTGGCTCGTAGCGTTGATGAGAACATGAAGGGTTTGTCAGGGCATTAAAACGATTAATGTCTCTGCTCCGGAGTCTGACAATCACATCCCACAGGGGAGCTCGACCAAAACATCCTAAAGAGTGAATTAATGTGACGTTTATGGGGGTTTTTAATACAGTGGTTTTATAATGCTGTACTTTTTTACAATCTTGTGTTCATTTAATGCTCCTTTTTAATCCTCCTTTGTTGTTGTTTTTTTTGACTAGGCACTTGTTTGTGTAGCGCTGAGCCTATGCAACACACATTTGTACCCGTATCTACTCTCTCTACCGATGTCATGACACTTTCCAAGTGGATGAATGTTTTTAACTTTGTATTCTTGACACAACAGCAGCAATAAAGATGTTGAGGTATTCCAGACTGGGTTTTGTTTCTTTATGCTTCTTCTCTGCTTTTGAAACTGTTGCTTGGGGACATTTTATGTTGGTTTACAGACAAGCCATCTTAAATCCTGTCTTTTTAATTTACTTTTTAAAAATTTACTTCCCCATTTATAGAAGCATCTAGATCAGGCATGTCCAAACTATGGCTCAGGGGCCATTTGTGGCCAAAGGTGGGATTTTGTGCACCCCCCACTGGCATTGTGTCTCTTCAGCAGGCTGTGGATTTACATCAGCACTTTTTTATGGTCATATTTGTACTAAACTGCTTATTCTGTACCTCTATTTAGGCTAAGGATAACCAAAAACCCTATTTTGCAGAGTATGAATTAAATAAAACATTTTTGTGACAGATGAGGACTGATTTGGGCCCTCCTTTTGAAGACTTTGTCCCTTCTGTTTTACGAGTTTTTGAGATCACTCATACAGCAAATCCAGCAACACTTCCTAGTCTTGTCTGAGACTTTTAGAGTTGAAAGTGCACATCTTTTTTACTCTGCAGCATAAGTAAGTAAGAAAGACTTTATGTAGCACCTTTTAAGATAAAAATCATATAGTGCTTCACAAACTGAGGAAACGCCAGATGCAATCAAATTTGTCAGATTTGAAAAGATAAGTCTTGAGCTGACATTTTAAAGATGACAGAGTCAACTGATCTGAGGTTCTGAGTCTTGGAGACAAAATTCTGTCTCTTTATTCTTCAGTCTTTGGTCAGAGGGTTAGGGTTAAAGACTACTGATGTACACTATAGAGTTTGTCCATGTAGGGCTCTCCAGGTTAAATCCAGGCGATGGTGGCAGAGGAATTAAGTGCCCACCCTGTAACTGGAGGGATGCAGGTTCAAGCCCCGTCTGTCGCAGTTGTGTCCTTGGGCAAGACACTTAACCTGCCTTTCCTGCTGGTGGTGGTCGGAGGGACCGATGGCACCTGTGTTCGGAAGCCTTGTCTCTCAGTGCACCCCAGAGCAGCTGTGGTTACATTGTAGCTCATCACCACCAGTGTGTAAATGTGTGTGCGCGTGGGTGAATGACTGGTTGTGTTGCAAAGCACTTTGGGGGGCTGTGGCACCCTAGAAGGCGCTCTATCAAATTCAGTTCATTTACCATCTTGAACTCAGTGGCATACCAGGAGCCATGTAGCTGTCAGCAATGGAGTAAATCTGGAGGCTTTAGACAGGAGCTTGGCTGCAGTGTTTTCTACAGTCTGCAACCAGTCTAGATGTGTTAGATGTGTAGAGTGCATCACCATTGTCCCACTGAGAAGAAACAAATGCATGAATTAAAATTTCCATTTCAGGACGAGAGACAATGTAGCAAAGCTTGACAATGTTTCTCAAACTGTAAAATAAGAACTGAACCACAGATTTGACATGAGCATCAAGCCTGAGTCAAAGGTCATCCCAAGGTTTATAACAAAAGATTTAGCTAAAACACCAAAAAGCCAGAGGAGCTCCTTTATTTCTCCAGCTGTGGAATCAGGTACAAAGATAACATTTGTTTTTGTCAGCTTTCAAGACATCCTGCTCTTAATTAAATCTAGACATTTTAGTAAAATGTGCAATTTTTGAAGGAAAAGAAACATACAAGTAGATAAGTGATATGAGATGTCCTTTATTACAGTATCAGACCAAGACGGAGCAGACAAAAATGTACAAAGTACAAACAAAAATGCCCCTAAAAGAGGACCCTGAGGGACACCAAACTGGACAAAAATGGGATATGAAGATTGATCTATCTGACCAGTATGAAGATAATCACAGCAAAAAGTAAATTTTAACTGAATTTTACTTGCTAAAAGTCAAACGTTTCCAGATGAGGGCCAAAAGTTAAAAGTTCTCTCGAGCCACAAAAATATGTTTTGTTTTTAATGCAAAAATTATGGTGAATTTTTTTATTCATACTGTTCAAAAATGGCCTAAACTTTAAGTATTTGTGAAAATCTGGACTTAAAAAAGTTTAAAACGTTGATCTACATCAACACCCTGCTGGAGAGAAAAAATTCCACCATCCCTGATATGCTCTTTGGGGCCGCACATTTAGACTAAGCTGCTGTAAGTTAAAGTCACTGATTTTGAAGAATAACATCCTTTATTGTTGTTACATTTTTTTGCTTTGGTTGTCGTTCACAAACCTCTTTAATCACTTTGCTCGTTTCTTTTCTCGGCCCGTGTGTCTGACGGATTGTGATTGACACGTTGTATTTCTGTCCAGGTGTAACTCATCTGACTTGCTGCCTCCAACAATAGAACAGACCAGTCATAGTGAAGATATGTGGTCACATGACACAGGGCCACATTGGGTTTGAGGAGGAGGTGATTGAGTGTCTTTGTCTGGATGTAGAAGAGGAAGAATACCCATAATCCCATCTCTTCTTCAGGGGATACACACAAGAGGTGAGCGTGACCCTAGCGTGCAAATGGGTACTAATAGTAAACTTGAGGGGTTTTTTTTTATATAAAAAGGGTTTATATTGTAAAATTTAATCCGTTTTCATAAATGTTCAGGCCAAGCATCAGATTTTCATGAATTAAACCTCCTCAGATGGGACCAGTTAAGACTCGTTAGGGTTTATGATCCTTTTTCCTGTGTTTTTTGTTCTGATGGGTGAATATGTCAGTGATCCAGGTGCTAAGCTGGCCCCAGAGACTGCTCTGTTGCTATCCTGCCTTACAGGCGCTTACCTAATGCTGCTTAATGCTGAAACCAGCACCAGCGTCAGACTGTGTGTTGTTCCACCATTCCAGCCAAATGCCGACCGGCCGACCACATTCATTAAAGCAAATCCAGTCCAGCTATGAGAAGTCTCATCCACTCTGGGTTTCCAGTCAGCTCTTTTCCACAGTCAGACTTTTTTCTGCTTCCTTGGTTCTTGCTCACTTTTCCACATTCATCTTTTGACGTCAGAAACTCAACTTGATGACAGAAGGAACAACCACAAAGAGGGCTTCTTCATGCATTCCTCGTGTATTTGAATTCCAGCAGAAGCTGCATGGATTTGGGGCCGTAACCAGATTCAGAGGAGGTGCAGAATTAAAAGTGCAGCTGGCGTTCTGAAATCCTTTGAAAATCAAAAGTAAGACTGTAGCCAGGGAGAAGGTAGAATCAGGCACGTGGATCCGATTTTGTTTTATTGTACTTTATAAAGTTAATGTGTTTTGTTTCAGAAACACGTTTTAAAGAGGAGATCTGCTATTGTTGCCCAAACAGGCAGCTGGCTCCTAGACAGGCACCAACATAAATAGCTGGAGGAATGTTGGATGCAGCTCATTGATTTAGAGGAGTACAGATGAGGTGAACCAGAGTAATTGTCTGGAGGAGTTGCTCCACACCTGTTCAAGAGCATGCCCTATTATTCTTAAAAATAGACCTCCTCTACCCCCACCTCCTCCTCTCCAGCCATTGTGACATTGGTTTTTACGATCTGGTGATACACGGTCCAAGAAACTGTTGTGCACAGTTAGATGCTGACATGACTCTGATTAAATCCTTCCCCGTGACCTTGATCTCAAACATTACACTGTTGTTGAGGCGGGATCCATTTTCAGCCACTTTTAGTGAGTGGTAGAAGTTAGACGAAGGTAGGAAACTAACTTTTATTAGGTTAAAACAATGTCTGGGTGTGCATAATGCTCTGTGGGTAACTACACTGCAAAAACAGATGTTTTTTGCTAGTTTTAAGAATTCTAGCCACTTATCTCAAGTAGTTCTGTTTTTTGCAGATAATTGTTTTCTTTTTAAACTCAAAAAAACATTTGTAAAAACCAGGCTTTTGGACTTTCTTGAGAATCTGTTTTTGCAGTGTAGACCAATACTATTTGTGATGGTGGTAATAATAATGACATTTACATTGAGCACCCTCATGATGTCACTAACATCTAACATCTCGTTGAAACTCATGTATGTCAACAAGTTGTTGTTTTTTGTCATGTTGTTGGTAAACAGCTCAGAATTTAGACATATATATGTGTGTGTGTGTGTGTGTGTGCGCGCGTGTGTGTGTGTGTGGAGGACCTATGGGTGATGGAGAGTCCGTCCATCATATATACAGTTTATGCAATACACAAGACCCTTAACAGGGGTACAAACAGGGTACTTAGGTAAGTACACAAGTACATACAAGGTAGGTACAGAGAAGAAACAGGATACTTAAGGGGGTGCATACAGGGTACTTCAGAGCGTGTGTACAGAGTACTTAAATGGGTAAAGAGTTACGTAGGGTTATGGGAGAGCTGTAGCTCAGGAGGTAGAGCAGGTTGCCCAGTAATCGGAGGGTTGTAGGATCGATCCCAGCCCCTGGCTGAGAATGCTGTTGTTGTGTCCTTGGGCAAGGCACTTAACCCACCTTGTCTGCTGGTGGTGGTCAGAGGGACTGGTGGCACCTGTGTTTGGCAGCCTCACCTCTGTCAGTGCACCCCAGGCTAGCTGTGGCTACATTGTAGCTCATCCCCACCAGGGTGTGAATGTGTGTGTGAATGGGTGAATGACTGATTGTGTTATAAAGCGCCTTGGGGGGTTCTAGGACTCTAGAAGGCGCTATATCAAACAGGCCATTTATTACTGTTATTACTACCTTTTCCCCCATACAACTGTTCTGTTTTCTTTATCCAACAAAAGAAGAGAAAATGACATTGAACACAAACCTTCAGGAGCAAATAAAGGTCAGATGTGGACGAATGCCTAATAAATAATTTGCGTAACTGATGATGAAACTGAACTCCTCTATCGGAGAATCTGATGTTAACCATGAGGATCAGACTAAATTACACATCTTTATGATGGACATCTCTTGCAACGCACCACATCAAAGCCTTTTCTGTCTTTGGAAACTTGTTTACGAGGGTGCACATCAAAACTGGTGCGGCGTGCACGGCTTTACACACATCAGTGGGTCTTTGAAAAATTCATGCAGTCCTGCGAGTTTCAGCGCTGTTCAGACTTTAGTCGGCTGCCTGCAGCCTTGATCTGCGCCAGGAGGAAATGGCTGAGGATTAGGCCTGGAGCTGCTGAAAGCCTTGGGCCTCTGCCTGCATGGTGGAATGGTTTCTCCTTCTTCTGTTCCAGTCTCACAATATAGACCAGTTTGTCTTCTTAAGGGGTCCCTCCGTTTACACAAATGGTAAAAGTTTTAAATGCTCAACCATGCTTGAATCCGTGTGTTTGAGGAAATCTCAGGAGTTTGTAAAATCATTTGGTGGGTAGTCTGGTGCAAGTTGAGCAACAGATACAAAAAGTTTTTAAAATATGCTTTATGGGATAAATTAATGCTTGGATTTTCATTTTTTTCTGTGATTTCAGGTAAATACAAGCAGAAATGTCTGAAGTTGCAGAAGAAGAGTTAATGGCAGAAGAAGAGGCGACAGAAGAAGAAGAGGTGGTGGTAGAAGAAGAAGAAGAAGAAGAAGTAGTAGAAGAAGTTGTAGTCGAGGAGGTGCTGTGAGTATAATTGATCTCCAAAGCAGAAACAAACAGATTTTCACTGACCTTTCCAAAAGTTTTACCTATTTACTTCATTTCTTTTCAGGGAGGAAGGTGAGTTCTAACTTCTGCTTCTTTCAAAAACCAAAATGTTGCTTCTGCCTGCCGTTTCTGAATGCAGCTGACCTAATTATGTCAGCTCAGGCAGAACTCTAACAGCGGGAAGGCTGAAGCTTCTGCACGGCTTCACGTGTGCATCACTTTGTTTCCTGCACATCTGCTGCTGTCAGGGATAAAAAGCACAGCGAGCTAGCCGAGTTTCCTTTGGATGCTGTCGGCGCCGATCTGTTGGCTCGTCTATAAGCGTCACCTTAATTTTGTGTTTTTATAAAAAATTAAAACCTTTGTACCATTTTTAGCACATTTTTGATTCACACTTCATTTAATGTTCTGACAGAACGTTGCTGCTGAGCTCTGAACGTTTGATTCCACCTGAGGAAATTTGACTTCTGAAGAAATCCATGCATGTCACCTCATGACAAACAAGTGTTTGTCATTCTAACCAACAGCATTGGGTCAGATTGTTCTCATATTTGATGCGTTACAAACAGCTCAGCTGGTGATCCAACATCATTCCGTTTGTACCTTTTTGTCCGGCGCCGTGTTTTTATGCATCCCCTGAGATGCTGACATCACAGAGCTCCGAGTGCGACCAGATCCCTGCTGCAAGCTGTTTGCTGAGTCTCATTGATCCACTAATCCATATTTTCTTCAGAGTCATAAAAGCTGAAAGAAAAGGATTTGTATGACTTATTTCTGGTGTGTGAACGCAGCCTTTCTCTGCTTTTCTGTACTTGCCCTTTTGTGTCTAGGAAAGTGAGCTGCCGCATGGCTCTTGTTTTGGTTTTTGATCTGCAGCAATAGAACTTATTCATTTTTTTATTTATTGCACAGAAGACGCAGCTAAAGTAGAAGGTATTTTTTATGTGTCTTAATTACCAGAACAATAGTCATGAATAAATCTGTGATTCAATTGGATTGTATCATTTTTTTTATGCTGCGCTGCATTTTTTTCTAGTTATCACACATAAAGTGAATGAAATATTTTTTTACAAACCCATCTTCTTGTGCTCATTATAGAAAATGATGTTATTTTTTATTGCTTCTCATTCATTTCAGTCCCATTAGCGTTTCTGGGTCCAGTTTTCAGTAATCGCTGCTTCGTTTGGCTGTGCAGGAGCTGCCCGCTGAGCTGAATTAGACAAATTTACTCTAAATGAGATCTCCGTCTGTGAATACAGTAAAATCCACTTAGGCAAGAATTTTTTGCATTGCAGGAGAAACGTGACAGCATTGAATATTAAGATTCACTTTAGGAAAAAAGGTTGCAATTTTACATCTTTTAGGCTGGTTTTATTTAATTTAGTGTTCAGTGGTTGCTTATCTTAATTAAATAATTTGAGGTAATTATATCAAATCATTTTTTATATTTCCTCAGAGCCTCCTGTTTCCACAGCTGAAGGTAAAGTCTTTTTTTTGTTGTTTTTAATAATAATTCCTACAGTTGAGAGTTGGAGAACCCTAATGAACTGAAGCACCTCAAACCATCACGTTCAAAATGTGGAAAATGAATAAAATGATAATTTTACTCAGGAAAAAAAATCAAACGTGTGTTTAGGTAGAAAACGAGGACCTAAAACTTCAGCGTTTCATCAGAAATCAGAAGTATTCTCTCAGCGTGCCAGTTGGGTTTGAGCCGGTTTCCTGTTTTAATTAAAAGAGCAAAGATCCATCAGGATCTAATCCTCCGGCAGGAGAAAAGTAATCAGACCCGTCGCCGTGAGAATCTTCTTCTGATCTTACATCCAGTCTGACAGCAAAAATAGACGCGGAAAATGCCAAATCATAAATATTGTGGTCACATTTAAGCAAACGTCTCTTTATTGGAAAGCTAAGATTTACACTCGGCACCCCATAAAGCATTGGGCGCAGGGGGGGCTTATTCTGATTTTTAATTAAACAGAAAAATTACAAACAACAATTACAACCTTTTATTCATCCATCATCATTGCCTTTTTTAATTGTCATATTGTGCTGAGTTCTTGACAACCAGTCCTTTTGTGCACCAGAACCAAGACTGAAACCATCCAATCAGGTTGCATTGATGTCATTCGCTGCAGCAAAAGTGCAGGAAAGTCCCTGAAATGAGCTCTGTTGGTCACATCTAAATGCATTTGTCCAATGGCAGAAAACACCTGACACCTGCTCTAGCATTTTATTAAATCTTAATAACACGTGACATCTGCAGCAATATCTGTAATACTGATCCTGATTCAAAATAATTGTCCAGAATTGAAAACCACTACAGATGAGTCCTGTTTTGGTAATGTGGGGGTAGGGTTATGATTTGGGCCTGGTCTTGCTGCTTTAGGACGCTGAAGAAAATTATTATTTAAATGCAACAGCAAAACTAGCTTAAGTGAAAAAGTTCTGTCAGAGTTTTGACAGAAATACTTCTTAGGTATAATTACTGTGGTAAAGGGTGGTGTTATTCTTCTAAAGCTAATATTTTTGCGGTTTTCTCTTTCAACAGGATCTGTTTAACGATTAAAACTTTGATGTTTTAGCTCAAATTTTGTGATTCAATCAGTTAATGTATGTTTTCCAGTTTTCTACTTCTATGTTTTTCTGCAAGTTAGCACATTTCCCTTGGAAACAACTGAACTAATCAAATGTTTTTCCATTTCTTGATCCACCATCTCCTCCATTAACCAAAGGCCATGCAGAAGGTCAAATCTGAACTTTATAAACACTTTAACTCAAGTTTGTGTTTGGCCATTGATGTTTTACAGTTATTCAGATTCAAAAACGAGATGCTTCTTCTTGTGATGAGTCCCCAAATATTTTCTTTAATAACACACCACATTAATAAAGGGAAAAATCTGCCCGTTTTATCTGATAAATGAGATTTTAAGGTTCAAAGCCCTATGACACGACACACAGAATGAGTTTAGACTTTCCATTTCACCCCCTGACATGCTAGAGAGGTTTTCATATCCGAATATATAAAGTAAATATCAGCCTTCGTGATGCCGGCTTCGGTTGTAATAAAGGAAATCCATTTGTATTCTGCTTGTTGATGCACTAACATCTCCTGTTCTTTACAGCAGAGTCTCAGGCTGCAGATGAAGGTACGCTGACACTCTGATGGAGCCGTAGACAGTACAACAAACTCTCAAAACACACAAATTTAGGCAGAATTTCAACTTTCAGCAGCCTTTTTGTTTATTTTCTGCATCATAGATAAATAGATGGTGCTGGAGGTCACATAATTATGTCTTAGAACAATGACTGTAACCCGTTCCCTTCCACACCAAGAAAAGTGCGATCAAACCTTTCCAGATTTTGATATTTTATTCATTTGGGTCAACGGGGCTATAGAATAATGTAAATTTATAATGTAAGATAATGTCAGGTTATATTAAAAACATTTCATAATTAACTTTTTTTAGTAATTTAATAATTTTTTTAGAAATTATTGACTTTTATTTTGGGTGGGGCGCTAACCACATATCACCACTAGGGGACGGAAAATTACCATTGATTCTTAAGCATCAGCGTCACACAACTGACGGTCACAGTAGCGCTTCCGGCAACAAAGTTATTCAAAAGGTTTTCGAATATATTAAGCATGTTTTTGACAAAAACATTCATCCATTCACCCATATATTACACAAACTGCACACACGCTTAAGGGGAGTAGGCTAAATCTAATCAATAGAATCCACTTTCTACAAACAGAACACCCATAAGCTGTAAATAAACGTGAGGCCGTAAAATAGACGCTACACGTATCCAGAAAAACACACAGTGACACAACGCAAGATATTCACAGAAGCAGCCGGCGTTTAGATTAAAGCCCAGACTCACAAACAAAAAGTACCACTTAGTTCAAACCGTATGGAGCGGTGCTAGCCGCTAACGAGGCAGCATGCTATTTCCTGAAGCCAAAAGCTAAAATGAGGCTTACCTGCAGGTTATGGCCATAATCCGTGTGGTGTAGTAAAAATAATCCACTCGGTTCGTGAAATTCTACATCCCAACGTAAAAGCTTAGCTGATCAGACTGTTTGCTGGCATTGTTTTGCCAAAGACAAGAGTTTGCCCGCCCGCATTCATCATTTTCCTGTTTACGTGGATTCTCTCCCTGTGATTGGTTAACACGAAAGCCAGCCAGCTGAAAAAAACTCAACAACAAGCAATTCGATTGGCTGAGGTTTCACACATTGGAACCTACTAGTAGCATTTGCTACGTCAGGTTTTGAAGCAGTTAACTTTATTTGTCACTGATGATTTCACAATTATAGCAAAGATGGCTAAAAGGTTGGACAACAAAAAAATATTCAGTGGAAGTAGTGTGTTGCTGCCGTGACAAATTGGCACAGATGGAGCCACACTGTGCCAGCCTGTGGAAAGTTTTCCCCTCAGGGCGGGGTGAACAACCCGACCAATCAGCGATCTCCTCCCCCTGGTCTGAGCAGAATTCACCCGGTGAGGCGGAGACGATCGCTAAAAGATGCGACCAACCGCTCTCCTATTCTTTCTCGTTGTGGACGGTTTGGGGACCCACTGCACATGCGCCAGTTAGCCCATATTAAGTCAATGGTAAAGATTGCTGCGCCCGCGAGAGGACACGTGACAAGTACGTCGACGATTCGGCCGTGTTAAAAGTAAAAAAAAAACATTATTAAACACAGATTACACACAGCACTTAGTCCATATGGTGTGTATAGATCGTTTAGTTCACTTTTTATGTTTTTTTAAATATATTTTGTGATTCCTATCTTCTTCTTTTCCTTCCTGTGAGTGGTGGGGCGGCGCCCTAGCGCCCCCTATGGACGAGCCGCCACTGCATGTCAGCTCCATTTTCTAAGTCCAACAGAGACCGGACCGCCACTCTGAAGTTGCAAGAGTGATTTTCTGAACACAGAGGGCGGTGGGGGTCTGAGTGACATTTCATTAACCCTGTAAAGGGTCATTTTAGCACAAACTGGCTCAAGAATATGATTTTAAAATGTGAAAAAGTTGCATAGTATGGCTTTAAAGAGCATTATGGATTTTAAACATGAAATCTTGAATTTTAGAATTGAATGTGTTAGACCAAACCTTTCCCTCTAAATGAATTGAAATGATGTGTAAACCCTCACTTTCCCTTTATATTACAGATGAATCTAAGCCCAAGCCAAAGTAAGTTTATGTTTTACATTCAAAATAATTAACTAAGACTTTTAATTTTTAACACAAAACTGTTTATTTCAGGATGTTTGCTCCGTCCATTTCCGTTCCGAAGATACCCGAAGGAGAAAAAGTTGACTTTGATGTAAGTTTTGAAGACAAACGATGTGGTAGGTTTTATCTTACCCGATACTAGCAGGTGTTTAAAAAACCCGACATATTCTGATCTTTGTCCAAATCTGACACAAACCCGGTCCAGTAGTTCCCATAAAAATTCTGTTTTTAAGTGTAATGTGTCAAACATTAGCTTGAAATAATCACAAAATAAATGTAATACACAAAAAACTATGTTTTTTTCATCTTTTCAAGCTCATACTGAGTTTTGTTTCCAAGTGAAGAGCACTGTCGCCTCCTCTTGGGTTGTGTGGTGAAAACGTAAAAAGTAAGCACAAGTAAAGATGAAAGAATGAGGGCAAAACACACCAGTGGTGATGATCCAGAAATAAAATAACACCACCACACATCCGGCTTTATTCTTCCTTACATTTCTATTTCCAAGTATCAAAGCTTCTGAAGAAACATATTTTTACCCCACTCCAGGTTTCTGTAGCAGCTTATCTCTGCTTTTAGAGCAGCACTGTCTGTCCACGTTGTCTTCAAGAAGAAAGTTGTAGTAGTTGTCCTCCGAATCATACCCTAAGTAGATCTGACATTAGACACCTAGCAGAGTTTTGCATATGATAAATGTAGTTTCAATCACCTCTAAACAGTCCTACTCTGTCATGCTGACACATACGGCTGTTTCCAGTCTCTTTGAAATGTGAACTATTTCAGGCTTGGCATCATAAGAAAACTTCTGCTATAAAAACTTTGTAATTTAAAGTTGGATAAAATAAGAATGACATCCTGTGGTCAAATGTGGGTACTGCAGTCCAGGTTTCAAAACAAGTGAGTGACAACCCCCTCCTCCATTCCCCCTCCCGTTCCATGAGTTTCAGGGCTGATGCCAGCAAGTTAAGTAGATAAATACATTTCATTGTAATATCAAGTTGTTGGTCATTGGAAAAGTAGATTGGAATATTTTTAGAGCTGACTATTTTTTCCTAATTCACTGTTAGCATTGTTAGCTCAACGTTAGCCGCTAGCCTTCTTTACCTGATATCAGATTAAAACAAATGGCCTGTGTTAGATACAAAACAAAAGGATGCTGTGGCTTCTGGGTTGCTCCTGTTACTGGTTAACATTATTTCCACAGTGCTGCTGCTCTTAGCCAGTGTGGAATTACAAATCCCAGTGCATCAGTGTTTTCTGGTGCAACCTTGCAGGCTTAAATATGATTGGCTCTGGAACCAAGAAGTATGGAGGCGGGACAGATTGTAAACAAAGACTACGTCCGTCTTTGGCATTTTGAAAAGGATAAAAACTGACATCCCCCAGCCAGCTGAGAAGGAAAACTATTTCAATGTAACCTTCCTTCCAACATAATGGAGACATTAGACTGTTTTGTGAAATTCTTTCATTGGAAAATTCTTTCTTAATCTACCTTTAAAGACAAAGAATATTAATTTCTGAAACTATTCATTCAAAACCAACAAGTAATCAAGATGGAAAATTTAGGTAACCTGAATAGAATCGGTCAGATGTTTGGGCACATTACACTATTATTTTGAGCATTTCCAGTGTATTTTCATCTGAGCATGTTCCTCATTTATTAGATTTTGTTCCCCGCAGACCTCAGGAGCCCTAAAAAGTGTGTAAAAATGCAATCTCTGGTCTTGTTTTATAGAGCATAGCAACCTTATAATCATCCAGTACATTTTACTAACTAAAAAGAGGGTTTTGGTACATTTAAGATGCCCAAATCAGTGCTTCAGCGCAGGTGTTGTTAGTGGACTCTCTCCACAGGTTAGAAACCACAGTTTGTGTCCATGTGACCTCAGGACATCCACAGGAAGCGTCAGGAGAAGGATCTGACCGAGCTGCAGTCTCTGATCGAGGCCCACTTCATTCAGAGAAAGAAGGACGAGGAGGAGCTCATCGCTCTTGTTAACAGGATTGTAAGTCTTCCATGAGAGCGCACACTACTGTCAGAGTGATGTACTACCCAGCAAACAATTACATTGTGTGTGTGTGTGTGTGTGTGTGGGCATGGTTGATTAGGAGAAGCGTCGTGCTGAGAGGGCTGAACAGCAGAGGATCCGCACGGAGCAGGAGAAGGAGAGGCAGGCTCGACTTGCTGTGAGTTCCTTTAGAAAATGTATTATGTAGATTGGAGGAGGAGCCTGGACAGCATCAACCGCTAGATCATTTTAAATTCTAATTTATTTTAACGACAGAGGTCAACAGTGTCAGCTGAAAGGATAAAACCAGCAGCTACTTCAGCTAATGGTTTCAGTTTTAGGTGCAAAACTAAAAATCAAAGTCCTGAAAATAACTATTTCTCAAACGATCATAAAGCTTTAAGGGCATTTTGAGAACATATCCACATTTCTCATGTAAAATGAAATACTTTCCATATACTGAGTTTTTGGTGGGATTTTAATGCACCCTAGGATATTTCAGTAATTGACAACATAAAATTTGATGCACAAATCTTTTTTGAGCTGCTCCAGTTTATTTGAATCAGGTGTGCCCAAAGTGTAGCCTGAGGGTTCTTTGCATCCCTCAGAGTGACATAGGGCATTTCTAGAATGGCATTTTTAGGGTCAGATGTTCAATATTAGACATTTCTGTTCAAATTTTAACTAAAATGTCTATTTTATGCATGTTTAGAGGTGCACATTTAAAAAATCACAATATAATTGTTTTAGTATAAAAAAGGACTTCTTATTTGATGATTTTGTCTCCCTGTCTTGAAAAACGTGTTAAAGTAAATTTGTTCCTGAATGAGTCCCGCTCCCAGTAGCCGTTAACGTGACAAACACATGAAACGTTTACTACTGAAAATAGGAAAACGGCTCTGCTTTACTCCATTTTTCAAAGAAAAAGTTTTCTAAAAATTTTAATATAGAGCATTCATGTTTCAGAAGAGCTTTCTTTTCCCTGTGGTGTTTCTCAGCTACATTTTGGGGGCCTGTCTCTTTAAGTCCAGTCATTTCCTCTGATTGGTTGATTCAGAATGCCAGAGCACAAGCTGTGGCTCATTTTGTATTTGAGGCCTGCAAAGTTACTACTTAGTCAAAAATAAATAAAATCCTTAGTTTTAGGCTATTAAAATTAGGGGTGTCAAATTATCGCATTAATTGAGATTAATTAATTAATCACAGCCACATTTAGTGCACTTTTTTTTAATCGAGTTAATCTCATTTTTAATCTATAACTTTACTGGGACTTTTCTAGCCTACCTGTTAGGATTTTTTATTTTAAATGTCTATATTTATTTTATGTAATTATATTTATATTTAACTATCATGCCATGCACATGTCAGAAGTGAGTGAGTGAGTGCTTAATGCTTTTTCAGCTTTTTATTTTGTGATAAACTGTCAGTTTTGATATGCTAACTTGCAGCACTGTAATTCACAGGTGTATTTTAATTTTAGATAAATGTTTTAGTAACAAGTTCTGTGATCACAAAGCGTTCCTTGATGTGTTAACTTAGATTATTCTATATGGACCTGATGTTTTATTTTTAAATTCTAATTATTTGAGACTGACAAAAGAGCACAGTATTATTCTGCCTTGGTGATGTAAAGGGAAAGTTTAGAAGTCTGTTAAACAATAAATGACTTTATAAAGCCAGTTTTTTTGTTATATTTTAATCTTAGTCTGCCACAATAATGTAATGAATTTAAATAAAAAATACATCAAAATGAGGGTTTTTTTCAGCCATTAGTAGGTGAGATTTAAAAAGATTAATTAGATTAATTAATTACAGGTCATAATTAATTAATCTAAAAAAATGTAATCTCATGACAGCACTAATTAAAATAATTACTTATACGTTTTTAAGTGTCAGGTTGACTATGTATTTATTGTATGTGTAGAATAATCATGCAGGAGGTGAAAGGGGTTGTCTGCTGGGAACACCTGCAGCATCCACAGGGTTAGCGTTGAAGGGTTAACCCTAACATTTGAATTCATTGCTTGACTGGATTAGAACTGTTTGTACTGGCCTAACTTTTATTAAACATCCTAAAACGCAGTTTCTGCTGTCAGTATTTTTGAACGATCTGCCTACATCGGATTAAAGAACTGGGTGGTAAGAATTCAAAATGAAAGTTGTAGCTTTCCTAAAAGTGTGCTGACAGAATTCTTACATGTGACAGGAGGAAAAGGAGAGGAAGGAGCAAGAGGAGGCTCGTAAGAAGCAGGACGAGGATGCCAAAAAGAAGAAAGTTCTGACAAACATGACTCAGCAGTATGCTGGCGTCCAGCAAAGGGTCAGTTCCATTTTACAGAGCAGCCTCTTCTCTCTGCTGCTGCTGCTGCTTCTGCTTCTTTCATGCCGTAATCTTCTGTGATAACAGCAAGATGGGAAGAGAGGAGCCAAGAAGCAGACAGAGAGGGAGAAGAAACGAAAGATCCTGGCGGAGAGGAAGAAAACGCTCAACATCGACCATCTCAGTGAGGAGAAACTCAAGTGAGAACTGGTCCAGTCTGACGAAGGAGCTTTGTTTGAGAAATAACACCTGTTTTAGATTCACTGTCTGATCTCCGGGTGTGTTAAAGGGAGAAGGCCGGTGAGCTTTGGCAGTGGATGATGGCGTTGGAGGCTGAGAAGTTTGACCTCACAGAGAAGCTGAAGAGACAGAAGTATGATGTGAGTACTCTGCCTCAGGGCGTGTGCTTTTTTATTCCCCTTTAAGCTTCAGATCACTCCAATAAGAACATGCAGCGATACTGATATATAGACTGAAGAAACATTCATAATAACCAAAGAGATTATTTCCTGTCTCGACTTTCTGCACAAAACTGAGAATATTTCCCGAAATGCCACTTTTTAAGTTTGCTTTAATAGCACTTTTAGACTCATGTTTCATAGTTTCTCCCTAATAAGCAATAGATTAGTAGCAGATTCGCTAATTAAACTGATTTACGCGCACATTTTAGCGAGGACAGTGGGATAAAATGTCACCAATGGCACACCGTGGTCCAAAAGCCGTTTCCCTAATGAGAGGCTGTCCTGAGGAGGCCCATTTAGATGAACGCTGCTTGACTTTCAGATCAATAAACACCAGAGTCGGATCAATGGCCAGCAGAAGTTGGAACTGTTAGAGTGAGTGCATGTGCATACGTGTGTGTGTGTGTGTGTGTGTGTGTGTGTGTGTGTGTGTGTGTGTGTGTGTGTGTGTTGTCCATGCAGAAACTGGAATTTTTGTGAATTCAGGACAAAATAATTGCAAATCGTGAAAATATTTGTTGTGTGTGAGAAGAAGGAGGGAAGCAGTGGTTGAATTTTGGAGGTGTAGCTGGATTTCTTAATGAGAAATCAATGTGATAGATTATCTTTCATGTTCCCTTTGTCTATCAGAGGCTTTTTTTCCTGCAGTGGAGTTTAGCGGGTAGCATTTTAGGTGAGAATATTAATGGTTCTGGTCTGAATTTCTAAATCCTACCAGATTTTTGGCCTCTTACCACAATGCATACTTATACTGTTGGCCTTCTGTTAAAGGGGTAGTTGGGATCTTTTGAAGTTGGTTATGAATGAAGAATTAACATCAGCTTATAAATTATCACCTTTTAACTCATTTTTAGATCACTGCAAACTCAAATCAAACCATTTCTAACCTTAAAGAGGACATATTATATATTTCTAAAAAAATTATATAGTTCTATGGCCGATACAAAACATGTTCATGAAGTTCTTTGCATTAAGTCTCACATAAAGGTATCTCAGCAGCTTTATCTTGAAAGTTTCAGTACCTTCCAGAATGAGCCGTTTCACGGTTCTGTCACTAAGCTGTTGCTGGCCACATCTCCAACTTTAAGAGGCTTCTTGGTGTTTGCTGTGGATCTGGCCTTTACAACACAAGAGGTCAGAGGACGTTTAAATGTCTGGATGAGTGAGTAACATCTCAGTGGAATATCTAAAAGACAATGTGAGTATTAAAGGTGAAATTACAGTGGTAATCACAAAACAGCCTAATGTCTCAATCATGTTGGAAGGAAGGTTACATTAAAACAGATTTCCTTCTCAGTCGGCTGGGGGGTTGCCAGTTTTTCTCCTTTCAAAAAGGCATTAGTCATTGTTTACAATCTGTGAGCCCGCTGGGTTGCAGAGACTGTGCATTTGTAATTTGACACCGGCCGGGAAAAAGCTCCAGTGTTGGTTGTACCCACAAACCCGGCTCTCTATCCGGTCTAAGTACCCTAGTTTGCCCCCTAGTGGAACACTCCAGTACTACATGCAGTGCAGCGCTATGTAGCAGCAAGTAAATGAACAAAGACGCACCCTGCTGCCTGCGCCAACGCGAGGTTAAACAGAAAGTATATTCTGGCCCTTATTCTAATATCAGGTGAAGATGGCTAGAGGCTAATGTTGAGCTAACAATGCTAACTGTGACTTAGAAAAAAATAGTCGGCTCTAAAAATATCTTTAATGTTTTTATCTATTTATCAACTTTCTGTGTGTGACTCATCTTCTGGTGCTGCCATCAAACTCAAGGAACAGGAGTGAGAGTCACTCTTTGTTTAGAAACATAAACTGCAGTACCCATGTTTGACCACCGGGTGTCATTCTTAATTCATTCTTACATCATCTTGCACCATTGAGCAAACTGTGACTCTCTGTTCGTAATTACCTATTTAATATGTAACTAGCTGTACTCATGCCAACCGTTTTATATGCATTTTCAAATCTATGAGGCTAGATGTTGCAAATTCTTTACTTTACTACTACTGCTGAAACTGAAAAGAAACTTTGAATCCAAACATTTAACTTATGTTTTGAATTGTTTTGAACTCCATTCCTACACTTTATGAGTTCTAGTTGTTTTAACTGCATTTAGAAAGACTGTTGGCACCTAGTTTTAGGATTTAGGTTCATTTATTGTCCTTCAGTAGAATTTTTGAGACATGTGAGAACACAGCCAGCCTAAAGCAAACACAATCTAAAGTTATAAATATCTAAATGGCACAATAAATGGTAAATGGCCTGTATTTGTATAGCGCCTTCTTAAGGTTCTACAACCCCCCAAGGTGCTTCACAACACAATCAGTCATCCACCCATTCACACACACATTCACACGCTGGTGATGATGAGCTACAACATAGCTACAGCTGCCCTGGGGCACACTGACAGAGGCGGGGCCTGCCGTACGCTGGCGCCACCGGTCCCTCCGACCACCACCAGCAGGCAAGGTGGGTTAAGTGTCTTGCCCAAGGACACAACGACAGCGACAGAATAGAGGACAGCCTAAAGGTCAGAGTTCAGGAAAGCTGTCCCTTGGACTTTTGAGCTGCTCAACCTACCATACTGAAAGGAAGGAGAGTGAATGAAGATCATTTAAAAGTATAAATCCGCTGTTACAGAATGATTAAAGCTGCAGTCTGGATGAACTGCTTTTACTTCTGGAAGCAAGCAGGAGATTAATTTCCTCTGCTTCTGGATTTTACCCAACAGCAAGCCAGCTGTTTTATGTTGGCTTTTTATTGTGGCCTAGAGGCGTGTATCTGTCCTAAAAAGAAAAAAAACAGCTATATTTGGATATTTTCTACAAAATGTCTACATATGCTTGCATATTTCCCAAACTGGGTCCTATAAACATGCTGCTGTTGTTTCTCTCTCACTTTGACTGCTCATTTTGACAGTTTGTATTAAAGTCTGATGACAATAAGTTAATTCAGGAGATTTTGTAGTTTGTCCCACTTAGTTACTTGAGCTCAGTGAAGGATTTTTTTGGGTTGACCATCTGAACACAGTGCATTTTATATTTGAGTTATTGTTCAGTACCGTCAGCTTTACCTCTTGATCATAGCAGCTTTTTTTTTCCTGGTTTGAACCAGTCCGTGTGTGTTCCCCTACAGATCAATCTGCTCCAGAATCGCGTTCAGGCATCCCAGAGGTAAGTTCTAGCACACTTAGTGCATCAATCTTCAGATTTCTCAGGAAATCTTTGAAAAGCTCATTCTGATGTTGACCAGAGAGCCGCTGGACCTTTCAGTCAGAACAGATATTTCTGACAAATAGGAAAACACCAACATTCCATGTGTGTCAAGTCATGCAAAAATAATACTATAGTATGTGTAATATAATAGCATGTTCACATATTCATATGAATACAGTACATGTAACATTGTAGCATGTGTTTATATATGAGATCATATACTATAGTATGTGTAACATTTTAGCATGTGTCTATATATGAGATCATGTACTATAGTATGTGTAACATTGTAGCATGTGTCTATATATGAGATCATGTACTATAGTATGTGTAACATTGTAGCTTGCGTCTATATATGAAATCATGTACTATAGTATGTGTAACATTGTAGCATGTGTCTATATATGAGATCATGTACTATAGTATGTGTAACATTGTAGCATGTGTCTATATATGAGATCATGTACTATAGTATGTGTAACATTGTAGCATGTGTCTATATATGAAATAATGTACTATAGTATGTGTAACATTGTAGCATTTGTCTATATATGAGATCATGTACTGCAGTATGTGTAACATTGTAGCATGTCTATATATGAAATCATGTACTATAGTATGTGTAACATTGTAGCATATCTATATATGAAATCATGTACTATAGTATGTGTAACATTGTAGCATGTCTATATATGAGATCATGTACTATAGTATGTGTAACATTGTAGCATTTGTCTATATATGAGATCATGTACTATAGTATGTGTAACATTGTAGCATTTATCTATATATGAAATCATGTACTATAGTATGTGTAACATTGTAGCATGTGTCTATGAGATCATTTACTATAGTATGTGTAACATTGTAGCATTTGTCTATATATGAAATCATGTACTATAGCAGGGGTGCCCAATCCTGGTCCTGGAGGGCCGGTATCCAGCACATTTTAGTGGTTTCTCTGCTCCAACACACTTGATTCAGTGGTTGAATCACCTGTGCAGCAGCTCACCAAGCTCTGCAGAAGCCTGCTAATCATCTGCTGATTGAAATCAGGTGTGTTGAAACAGAGTTAAAACTAAAACCTGCTGGATACCAGCCCTCCAGGACCAGGATTGGGCACCCCTGTACTATAGTATGTGTAACATTGTAGCATTTGTCTATATATGAGATCATGTACTATAGTATGTGTAACATTGTAGCATTTGTCTATATATGAAATCATGTACTATAGTATGTGTAACATTGTAGCATTTGTCTATATATGAGATCATGTACTATAGTATGTGTACCATTGTAGCATGTCTGTATATATGAGATCATGTACTACAGTATGTGTAACATTGTAGCATGTGTCTATATATGAGATCATGTACTATAGTATGTGTAACAATGTAGCATGTCTATATATGAGATCATGTACTATAGTGTGTGTAACATTGTAGCATGTGTCTATATATGAAATAATGTACTATAGTATGTGTAACATTGTAGCATTTGTCTATATATGAGATCATGTACTACAGTATGTGTAACATTGTAGCATGTCTATATATGAAATCATGTACTATAGTATGTGTAACATTGTAGCATGTCTATATATGAGATCATGTACTATAGTATGTGTAACATTGTAGCATTTGTCTATATATGAAATCATGTACTATAGTATGTGTAACATTGTAGCATTTGTCTATATATGAGATCATGTACTATAGTATGTGTAACATTGTAGCATTTGTCTATATATGAAATCATGTACTATAGTATGTGTAACATTGTAGCATTTGTCTATATATGAGATCATGTACCATAGTATGTGTAACATTGTAGCTTGCGTCTATATATGAGATTATGTACTATAGTATGTGTAACATTGTAGCATGTGTCTATAAATGAGATCATGTACTATAGTATGTGTAACATTGTAGCATGTGTCCATATATGAAATCATGTACTATAGTATGTGTAACATTGTAGCATGTGTCTATATATGAAATCATGTACTATAGTATGTGTAACATTGTGGCATGTGTCTATATATGAGATCATGTACCATAGTATGTGTAACATTGTAGCTTGCGTCTATATATGAAATCATGTACTATAGTGTGTGTAACATTGTAGCATGTGTCTATAAATGAGATCATGTACTATAGTATGTGTAACATTGTAGCATGTGTCTATATATGAGATCATGTACCATAGTATGTGTAACATTGTAGCTTGCGTCTATATATGAAATCATGTACTATAGTGTGTGTAACATTGTAGCATGTGTCTATAAATGAGATCATGTACTATAGTATGTGTAACATTGTGGCATGTGTCTATATATGAGATCATGTACCATAGTATGTGTAACATTGTAGCTTGCGTCTATATATGAAATCATGTACTATAGTGTGTGTAACATTGTAGCATGTGTCTATAAATGAGATCATGTACTATAGTATGTGTAACATTGTGGCATGTGTCTATATATGAGATCATGTACCATAGTATGTGTAACATTGTAGCTTGCGTCTATATATGAAATCATGTACTATAGTGTGTGTAACATTGTAGCATGTGTCTATAAATGAGATCATGTACTATAGTATGTGTAACATTGTGGCATGTGTCTATATATGAGATCATGTACCATAGTATGTGTAACATTGTAGCTTGCGTCTATATATGAAATCATGTACTATAGTGTGTGTAACATTGTAGTATTTGTCTATATATGAGATCATGTACTAGAGTATGTGTAACATTGTAGCATGTCTATATATGAGATCATGTACTATGTATAACATTGTAGCATTTGTCTATATATGAAATCATGTACTATAGTATGTGTAACATTGTAGCATTTGTCTATATATGAGATCATGTACTATAGTATGTGTAACATTGTAGCATGTGTCTATAAATGAGATCATGTACTATAGTATGTGTAACATTGTAGCATGTGTCTATATATGAAATCATGTACTATAGTATGTGTAACATTGTAGCATTTGTCTATATATGAGATCATGTACTATAGTATGTGTAACATTGTAGCATGTCTATATATGAAATCATGTACTATAGTATGTGTAACATTGTAGCATGTCTATATATGAGATCATGTACTATAGTATGTGTACCATTGTAGCATGTCTATATATATGAGATCATGTACTACAGTGTGTGTAACATTGTAGCATGTGCCTATATATGAAATAATGTACTATAGTGTGTGTAACATTGTAGCATGTCTATATATGAGATCATGTACTATAGTATGTGTAACATTGTAGCATGTCTATATATGAGATCATGTACTACAGTATGTGTAACATTGTAGCATGTCTATATATGAAATCATGTACTATAGTATGTGTAACATTGTAGCATGTCTATATATGAGATCATGTACTATAGTGTGTAACATTGTAGCATTTGTCTATATATGAGATCATGTACTATAGTATGTGTAACATTGTAGCATTTGTCTATATATGAGATCATGTACTATAGTATGTGTAACATTGTAGCATTTGTCTATATATGAGATCATGTACTATAGTATGTGTAACATTGTAGCATTTGTCTATATATGAGATCATGTACTATAGTATGTGTAACATTGTAGCATGTCTATATATGAGATCATGTACTATAGTATAACATTGTAGCATTTGTCTATATATGAAATCATGTACTATAGTATGTGTAACATTGTAGCATGTCTATATATGAGATCATGTACTATAGTATGTGTAACATTGTAGCTTGTGTCTATATATGAGATCATGTACTATAGTATAACATTGTAGCATTTGTCTATATATGAAATCATGTACTATAGTATGTGTAACATTGTAGCATGTCTATATATGAAATAATGTACTATAGTATGTGTAACATTGTAGCATGTCTATATATGAGATCATGTACTATAGTATAACATTGTAGCATGTGTTAATATTTGGTCATATAAACATACATTAGTGTATGTACTAAGTTTGTGTTGAAGCTGAAGTCACAACAAACAGAAGCTTAATAAATTATTTGAGTCTTGTTTTCATGTCCACTAGTGATGGATGTGAGAGCATTTCCTGCATTTTTTGTTTCATATTTAGATATCAACTTTACTTGTACGATTTACTTGATCAGTTATATTTAATGCACCGGTACTAAGCCTATGTCTGACTCCACAGCACCAAGGGAAGAGGGAAGGCCAAAGGCCGGCTGAGATAGACGGCTGCATCAACATGTTCTCAGAAGAGGAGTCTGAATATGACCAGCAGTGCTAAATTTTCAACTAATAAAGTGCTTTTGTTAATGGTAGCTGAGATTCTGTTTTCAATAATCCAGACTGAAGCAATCAAGTGGGAATAAAATTCCTCCATTTATTCCTTGTTCATGGGAACCAAACAGAGCCACAGTGCAACAGAAACTTCCCAAATAGGCAGCAAATGTAAACTAACAGGAGTTTGGGCACACATTTAAATAACAGTAATAAATTAAAGATCCTGCTGTACATGGTGGCGACAAAAAGTGCAAAAAGGGAACTGATTAGGGTTCAGTGCTACTTCAAAGTAAGATGAGCTCCATGACATTTTTGATATTCTAAAAACACTTGTAGGGGCGACAGGTTCAGTCTAAAATCTGCTCCGGAACAGATTCAGTGCATCTCTCCAGTCATAAGCTGTCATGATAAACTGTACATTGGAGCAGAATATTTTTTTAATGGTTGCAAAAATCAAAAACTTCAAGTTCAGACATGATGTGGAGCTTGCGGGCGCCACGAGGAGATAACAGATGAGGTCCTTTGTTCACCACATATGTGTTTCTCTGATCTCAGCGATCACCTGACTGGCTCTCTGCAGCGCCTGTGGACAACCAATAAAAAAACAATGAGGGGGGGGGGGACACACTGGGGGAAAACCAGAAAGCCAACAAAGAGCGAGCTGTTTACCTGCAGCATGTCGGCGGCCTCCTTGCGTCGCTGGGCCATATCCTCCGACTCGGTCAGCAGATCGTTGAGGAGACCGGATTTGTACAGCTGGCCGACGAGCTCGCTCTGCAGGCTGTCCTTCACATGGTTGACCAGGAAGTGCATGACCGCCTTTGGCACACTGGGGCACATGGGGAGGAAACGGAGTGAGAACAAGGTGGTTGTTTCCACCAACACGGGATCCTCACTAAAGCATCAGACTGAGAAATCTGAATTACCAGGAGACTTTTTAAGGGTTTAATGGTGAAAAACAAACTTTTTATTGATTTTTTTCTTTCAGAACTCAGAGTTTCTGTCTCAGAGTGAAATACACTTCCACTCAAAGGTTTGTGGATGCGTAAAAGTATCTGGGTTTTCCAAAGATAAACACATTTTCATGCTATTCTAGGTATTTTATACAATCAGGTCTCTACCTGTCCTGGATGTTCTTCCGCACGATGAGGAAGTAAGACTTGATGAGGCGCTCGATGACCTCACAGTCCCGCTGCTCCCGAGACGACAGCTTCCTAGCGACAGGAACAGGCTGATGGGAAAAACGAAGGGTTTTAATCCTCTAAAAGCACAAAGATGAACGTAAGTAGGTGTAGGTTTCGTTACCACATCAAGCAGGTTGACGGCTCCTTTGAGAGGACTTCCATGTCCGGAGCCCGGGGCGTCTTCTTTCTTCAGCATCCCTCTCCAGTTCCCTGTGCTGTCCTGCTCACCCTGGGATCCTCCTGCTGGGGCCTGAGATGTGGACAACACAGAGAACCACTAGCTTGTTAGAACAGCTCCTCCGTTCAGTCAGGTTAGCATCCACAGGGTTCTTACATCTTGGCCTTTTCAAGGTGAGTTTTCTAGATGACTTTTCACAGATATTTTACTCAGATTTTTAATTCAAATCTGCATTAGGAGGAAAAGAAACATTCATAAACTAGTCCTATTCATCTAACATATACGCTCAAAAGCATTTTGACCAGCTGCAGTTTGGCTCTTTCACAACCTTGAAAGCACTACGTTAAATTTCCATCTCCAGTAAGAACCCTGCATCCACTACAAAACCACGGTTAGCAGGGTGCTCTCTCAAGTGATGCAGGAAAGAACGTTGGGATCACAGCAGGTGGAACGATTCAACACTAATCAGTAAAGCCATGCTGTGAGAGGAAATTCAGTACAGGAAATAAAAACCCACACAGACACACCATTTTCTGGCCTCATGTAATAGTTTGGATGTTTGACAGCATCTCATTTGCCCGCCGTGGATGCTTCTGATCATTTTGACCCAAATAATTAGTCAACATTCCTGTTCTGACCATCCTTCTGGAATGTCAGGCTGCTTCTATGAAAAGACAAATTTAAACAATGGGTTTAGGGTAAACGGGGGTGGGTTAATCAGACAAGTCCTGATGTCTAAGAAGAAAAGAGAGGATTAAAGGGGTTAAGAGGTTAAAAAAGGAACAAATGGGCAAACGCCGGGTTACACGAGTTAGTTCAAGTCTGCTCAGGCTGAGGAGCAAAACAAGAGCAGACAACATCACCATGCATGCCAGATCAGCCCATGCACATCCATCTAACCATCCATCCATCCATCCGACCCACAGCCAGCCACAGAGCCAGCAAGCTGCAGTATGTGCCCACCTTGGCACTGTCCATGTCTGCTCCAGATGCAGAGGGCTCGCCAGAAACCACAGCTGGGCCTTTGCCAGCAGACTAGCAGGAATATGAGAACAGAAAAAAAAGAAGGCACTGAGAAGAAATGTGGAGAGACAGAAGAAAGAAAACAGGAAGGCTGGAAGTGGAAAGCTGAGAAGACTCCGAGTGTGAGACAGGACATGGAGGAAGAAATTCCTGGGTGGAAACTAAGCGAGGCAGCTGCAGCTCCAGCAAAACAGCTGCTTTTATAATAGCTTCATATGTACTTTAACTGCTTTTACCTTATCTCTAGGAACGGCAGCGGGCAGCTCTCTCATTCTGTTTCTCCTTTGCTCCTGCGAAACAAATCAAAAGCCTGAGTTAATCCCAAAAACATATGAAGAAAATATAAAAGTAGGAAGGGTAATCTGCTGTGAGTTCAGACCTCGATGTTGTTATTCATGACCCCACAAGCGTCTGCAAAGTCTGGATGTTTAGTGTTGATGTATGCAAGCTCGATAGCAACCAGGTTGTGGACCTGCAACAAGAAAACCCGAGTTCAGACTCTAGAAGATGGAATGAACGTGCAGGCCTGTGGGAATGTGGGTAGGTACCATCTCGTTGGTGATGGGCAGCCTCTTCCTCAGCAGGGACGTGACCACTTCAACAATGGCCTCGTGCAGCTTCGGGAATCTCTGCAGCTCCTGCCAGACAGAAGCATGAATGTGGAAGCGTGTGTGTGTGTGTGTGTGAGGAAATGATAAGCGGCCGGGTTTGTGTGTGTTGTACCTGTGTGCTGTAGTTGCTGCAGTGCTGGATGATCCTCTGCATCTCCTCATGGACCAGCTCCACGCAGCGCAGGCTGGGCTCCTCCAGCCGCTTCACCTGCTTCTTCACCAGCAGCTCAAAGGAAACCTCGGGCACGAACAGGGACGGACGCGGGCCCTAGGGCGGGGAGGTGGGGGGTAAAATGAGCTGCATCTGACTGGGTTTTATTCCTGACACAAAGCAGCTGAACTCACTGTAGCGTTCCTTATGGCTGTTAGGATATCTATAGTGCTGAGTCCTCCCAGAGGATCCACAGACTCCAGCGTTCGACCAAAAGTCTCATGGAATATGTAACAAATTCGGGCTCCACCGCACCTGAAAAACACCGGCGGGGGGGGGGGGATATTAGCTGAGATGTGAACCTGGAGGCCGGCTCCTGTCAGCTCTCCTTTCACAGAGGCTGTGCGTGCCTCAACTCACAAGTTGGATCATATTAAATGATGAAACCAGTGCAGCTGTTCTGCTCCCGGTCTCTGAGCTGGACCAACAGCACCACCGTGTGGCCGAGCGGCTACTTACAGCTCTGCGGTCTCGATGTATTTGGCCGTGCCCTCGATGGTGTTGCAGTACTCGGTGGCAAATTTAGTGATGAGCTGGAGCAAGGTGGCGCTTTGATCCTCCACAGGTTCGCCGTAGCTGCTGAGCAGGGACTGGTACTGAGCTGCCAGGACGTTGATCCGTGTCTTCAGCTCAGGGAGGCAGTCTCGGATGTGATGCATCAGTAACCTGACATTATGACAGTAAAGGGCAGAGTGTGTTAATTTCACCGACAGACAAATCTCAGATGGCTCCGACTATCGCCTGGGCTGCTGACATCATGCTGCTCTGCAGACAGGAAGTTTAAATACATCCATGGATCTGACTTAAAGCTGCTTTCAATGCTTTTCCAGACATTTCAATCTGGAAAACAAAACTTTTCATACATTTTATGAAACTATGAGTTTGCTGCTGTGGAGAAGAAAGCAGCAGAATATTAGGAGACAAGAGGGAGAGCAAAAAGTTTAACGAATACATTAGACAAGCAAACCAAAACATCCCTGGAACAGAAAACAGCTACAAACAAAGCTGTTTGTTTTTTTGGTGCAAAAAATAAACCTAACACAATTATGTCAAAAGAAATGTTTTAAGTTCATGAAAGTGAACATCTCAGGTGTGAAGCACGGCGGTAGTAGCATCTGTGATTCTGGTTCATTTCTAAAGGTTTGTTGCAAGAAATTTCTCAAGACAACATTCAGGAAGTTAAAGCTCAGGTGTAAATGTGACCCAAAAACAAAAGTGGATCCAAGTAAACTGGGAAAAGCTGGTGAAAAGCAGCCCAAAATGTCTGACCCGAGTAAAAATAGTTACCAAAATCTACAAAAATCTGTATAAACCTGTAAGAATAAATGATTTTCATCACATTTTCTGTAGTGTTATATTACTAGAGCTATTCAAAATGAACTTTAGCTGGGGGGACCTTTTAAGAAAGTAAGGGAAGAAACCTGAGCTTAAGGGTCCGATTCAGCCTGATCAATGAACTAAAGAGTTCTGAAAGACTTAAAGATGTACGATCTAGATTTAGATGGGGAACAAAATATTAAAAAAAGCTAAAATTGAGGTCATGGTGAAGGATCTGTATCAGACACCAACTCTCCACTGGGCCGGGGAGAGGAGACCGGCTTACCTCAGGAGCTGGAGGCGAGTTAAATGAGAACAAGATCCAAGTTGGATCAGAGATCAATAAAAGGTGTTAACAGCAACAGTAAAAAAAGAGTCACAACAGCAGCTGACTGCAGGAATAACAGAGACACCCTGTGATCTGTGCAGATAAACTGTCTCCCTACATTGTGATCTGCAACATAAAACAATGACGTTAACGAACATAATCTAATGTTCACAAGTCGGTGATGTAAAGAATAAAAATAGCAAAATGAAGCAATTGTCTGACGACATTCAATCTAAATTAAGAGGTTTTTTTATAGTTTATGAACTCCTGCTGCAAAATAAAAAGTCGCCATGAGGCCACTCTGACAGCTTCTGCAGGTGTGGAGGCTGGGCTTACCTGTTGAGGGTTCTGGCCAGGTATTTGGTTCCATTTCTGTTGGCGAGAGACGGGTATTTTTTCTGCAGGAAAGCGTACTCATCACGGATTGCATCAGCCACTGATTTTTTATTGTTGATGTCCAGCTGACTCCTACAAACATAAACCCACAAACACGTCAGGTCCTCTCTTTAACGTGATAAATACAGTAAATAAAACAACAGAAGTGACATAATAACATTATCTGGTATTTGGAGAGCATTTGCTCTAAAATGACAGACCTGTTAACTACTCCAATGATGCCCAGTTTGACAGGAATGACTCTGCCCATCAGCACATCCATAGCATCAGTACCAGCATCCATCAGGTCCAGTTTGGTCACCACAGCCAGCGTCCTCCTGCCTGATCCATCACAGAAGGAAACGGTCAGAAAGGACAACAAACACCTTCCAGCTCAGATTAGGAGTTAGGGGTTCATTCCTACCGTCGGGGTCCACCTCCCTGGCCACCTTCAGGGCCTCGGAGGTCGCCATGTCTGTGTTGGCCGCCGTCACAGCAAGGATGATGCAGTTTGGGTTGGAGATGTGCTTCAGGATCAGATCCCTGATTTGAATCTCGATGTCTTTGGGCTGATCCCCAACAGGCACCTGAGGAGGGGACAAATCATGGGATTTCATGGATGAACACCAACTAGACCAGAGAGGACTGGGAAGGATGCTCAGCATGACAAACACCAGTGTTCAGATCATTCAGGTAAATGCTGGGGTTTTTTTTATGAGCGTAAAGCTTCCCTCTGTGCTCCAGCGGATGCTTTACCTTAGTGATCCCGGGCAGATCCACCAGTGTGAGGTTGACCACATGAGGGGAAAAGATCTTCAGATGGATCGGATCGTCGCTGATTCCCTGCACAGGAACAAGCTTTGCTTTAGGGAACGTCTCCAAGGTTTTCAGAACCGGTAGCATTAGAAAAATTCACGTCTGTCAGAAGGAGCATCATGAAAAATGTAAAACTGGCAAGAAACCAGTCAAGTTTGTCTTATTTTTATTACATAGTAAATCATTGTTAATGATTTATAAGTGTTACACATTAATAACCTATCTATAAACTATTAGTCCTTTATAAGGGGAGCCTTATGTAAAGTGGTACCAAAATGAATAAAGGCAAAAGTCTCTCTGTCCTCTGGTGATAAATAATAAAGTTTTATCATTAACAACAAAGACTGTGAACATATCAGGGAATATTTCTGATCAGATCATATACGGTGGTTACAGATCAGTAAAAAGCATAATATTTATTTTTGTTGCAGGAAGGATGCATTAATAATTATTTACAAACGTTCTCACCTTGTTGTTTCCTGACACTCGCTCCGTTTCCTGTTCGATTTCCTGCCTGATTTCATCAAAATCAGTGTAGATCTGTGAAAATCAAACAGCAACAACTATAACAAATAGTCCAGATAATAAATAATACAATCATTTAGAGTTGTGCTCATTTGGACCTTATTCTTGGTGTGTAGAAACTTGCCCCACTCCTCAGCGTCCCTGCCTGTGGGCAGAAAAAAAACACATGAAGCCACGGATGAAGGTTGGAATTCTGACAAGCAGGAAGAACCAGGAAGTGCTGCGACTCTACGGAGGTCAACCTGAGGAGTCACGCTTGACTAAAGCAGCTGGAAATAAGAGGTGTGGCTTTGAGAGAGGGGGAGTGGGCGGGGCTAAAGGATGCTAACATGTTATATTGGTATATTTTATTGAATATAAAAACACCTGGTTGGTTCATCTCTGTGATGCTTTTTCACCTGCAGGAGGTCAGAAACAACAAATAGATCTTTAAATCAGTAAAACTAGTTTTTGATTTATTATAATTATTTATCATGATTTATGATCATTAATATCATCAGATACAGACTAACGTTATTAATGTGACATTTGAATGAAATATGAGGGATTTACATCAACATTTGGTGTTGAGGCAAACCCTCCCATTCAGTTCTAATATTGAAGATTTGATTTTCCATAAACGTTCCAAATAGTTGGTTTTTTCCTGACCGGAAGGGAAAAAAATATTTTTTCATTTTTAAACTTAACACTGTATTGTTGACTCTGCAGTCTGTAAAATTTTACTGAATTATATAAAAACAAGTGATTACATTACTGGACGGTCCAAAAATACACACCAGCACTGTTATCAGTTAACTATATTTTTCAGACAGACATGTAATGCATCTTTCCAACAGAGAAACGTGTGATTGTAATCATGTATGTACACAATAATAAAATATTCAATATTTCAATAATTATGCTTGAAATACATATTTTCAGAAAGGCCACTTGAGCCATTGCTCCACCTTCTTCTCAAAATTCCCACACCTCAATGGATTGTGGATAATACCCTTCGCTGACGTCCGCATTGATGCAGACTTCAGTGAAGTGCGGATCAAGGGTGCAAAGGAGGCGTGGCCTAGCTCTGCACTTGAGAATTGGGACACTCTAGGTACTCGCACTCCTGGACAGGAATGTGCAATTGAGGGGCACAAGGGTGGAAGTGTGAGTATTGGGACAGGGCCTTAGAGTCACATGAACAGAGGCTTTACGCTTCCTTTTCTGCCTCAGCAGCACTTTAAAACAACTCATACACTCCTCTTGTTGAATGTGCTGCAGCAGCGATGACACTGAGAGGAAAATTAAACTTCACTCATGACATTTATTACAGATGTTAAGATATTTTGCTAGCCTGACAAGCCATCCTATATATGTGAATATATACAATATCATTTTGCACCTGCTACTGTCCGTCTAGATTTCTAGGCTAATATTTTGCACCACACTTGTTACATCCACTTAAATCAGGAAGGGTTTCCTTTTGTAACTGGATAATTCCTAGAGTCTCACATTTACTGCCTCTAGGAATTCAGTAGGGCTGGTGATACAGTTGGTAGCACTGTTGCCTCGCAGCAAGAAGGTTGTCGGTACGAATCCCACCTGTGGCCTTACTGTGCAGAGTTTGTGCATTACATGTTGCATGTTTACTCTGGCTTCCTCGACACGGACCAAAAATATGCATGTCTGATGGTGATTGGAGACTGAATTGTGCCTAGGTGTAAGTGTGTAAAAGGTTGTTTGTCTCTGTGTGTCACCCGCCTCCAATGACTGAAGTTAGGCACCAGCAGCCCATGACCCTTCTGAGGAATAAGCGGATGGAATATGGGATAATCAGTGGGCACTGGATGAGAAAGTCTTGAGAGTTGCACCTACCTCCATCCTCATTTTTCCTGGCATCTCCAGGATCTACATGGACCAGCTGGAGGATGAGAGGTCGCCTGGTGACAATCCCAGTCCCACGGGGCAGCAGGTCCCGGCCCACAAGACTCTCAAGTACAGAACTCTTTCCACTACTCTGGAGACACAAACAGATCAGACATTGGTAGAGCGAATGTGGCACAGATACCCAAGAGACAACCACAATGTTATATTTGCTTTCAAGTTCTGACCTGGTTTCCGCTACCAGGAGCTGGTGTGTTAATGATGTTCACAAATGAAGGTGATTCAATCCATTTAAGTCAGTGTGTTGAAGCTGTTTTGCAGCTAACATGCGTAAAGTGTCAAAATGACGCGTTTTAACAGAGCTCTCAAAACCTATGACAACCCCATCTTCAAATACATAATAAAAAATAGTAGGTCATTAATACATAGTTCTTTTTATTAGTGTTTGTTCTGCATTACTGCTAATTTAAACAAGGTTATGTAGCTACTAGCATGAGAGCAGACACAACCCGAGCATTTTACCTGAGTTCCCACCACTGCAATCTGCGGCAGCTGGATGATGTCCGCCCCCACGGTGTTAAAGACATCCTGGAGCTTATTAATAACGGGGATAAGGGCCTCCATATTCGCTGCGTTTATAAGAAATGAATTAAAATTGGTATTTTTCCTGATGCAGCCAAAGTCATTCAATGTCCCACCGGAACCACCATTGCGCTAGCGTCCGTTGTTGGTTGGGATTTGATGAGCAGATGGGAGTTGTAGTTTATTACAAAGAAGCAACAACCAACAGTAAAGGGCAAAAGTTAAGGAAAAGACTACATGCCCTTAAAATATCGCGAGAACCACAGTCGGAGTTTCTTGCGCATGCGTGCAGTGCTCATGAAGCTGTGTTAGCCGACTGTTTTAGTTAATTTTGAAACTAAAATTAGGTTGAGCGTACTGCGTTTTCTTTTCGGTTGTTTTGTGTGAAACGAACTTTTTGTGGCTTTACTTAACTTCACCATGTTGCAGTTTTTGGTAAGTTGTTCTTATTCATGTTTAACTTCGACATTTTATCCAAGATGCTAAGGGTATTAGCATTAAGTGCTAAAAGCTATGTTTTTGCTTGAGCTGCTTAAACTCGAGACTAGTTGTTCATAATGCTGCTGGGTTCAAACGAACAACGTAATTAATAACACTTTGTTAAATGAAATCTCCTGTTTTATAATATCTTCTATTCAGGCTGGCTTCACTTTGGGGAATATTGTGGGGATGTACCTCGCACAAAATTATGAAGTAAGTATTGTAAATATGTTCTTATGATCCTCCAATTTCTGCTCCAAATCGATGCTACTATTTTACAAATGCAGCTTTTAAAAAAAAGTATTAATACTTTATTATTTTCTGCAATGACCGTTGTGCAGATCTCATAACTTTCAGTGAGGTTTTTTCTGTCTGCTTGTTGTTTCTATCCTGTAGAAACATTTATGAGTCTAAATGTTGTTTTCCAGGTTCCCAACATAGCCAAGAAAATTGAAGCTTTTAAGAAGGACGTGGAGGCCAAGAAGAAGCCACCAGAGTGAACGAAGCGGGACCATGTTACAAGATCAAACTTGTTCAGCTGAGCAGTTTCAACAGGGTTCACGTGGTCAAAACAGAAGATTTAAACTTTGTATGAATATATAAACAGTGCCTGAAAAATGTTTGTTTGTGTCTTTAGTTTAAAAGTATTGTAACAGGTCGGTTGTGCAAAACAAAAATGAATTTAAATTATAATGGGATCAGTTTGAGTCCAGTTTTGTGGTACAGTGTTTCTATTTTTTATGATACAAAGTGAAATGATCTCAACAGTGTATAAATTCTCTAAAGTTCTTGGAAATGTACTAACATCTGAGAAAATATATTTTGCAACCTTCCAACTCATAACTGCTAAATTCTTTGTCATACTGGTACACAATCCAGAATCTTTCAGCTTGCAATGAAAGTTGCAGATAATGAAATACAAGATCTTTGCTGCATTGGCCTAATCAGGCTTTATTGGCACATTTTTCCACCTTGCAACAAAAATTGCTGACAAATGTGAGCTATGAGCACAAGTATCTTCAGGTGACAGGAAAACCTTTCTGCTTTGTCAAAATGTATCTACTTTTTGGTTTCCTTTTTCTTCTCATTTGCGTTCGACCACCCAAAGCCCATTAACTCCAGAAAATCTGCTGCATTATGACAAGTGTAGTAGAGATTCTCCATGGCTGCAGGGGTGAGGACATCCATCTCCTTGCATTCAGCAGGAGATGACTTCTTTGATGGTTTTGGTTTCTTGGTGGATTTGGAACGCTTGGATTTCTTGTTGGGCTTTTAATAAATTAGGTTTTATTACAATTTGTTTGATCATTGAACTTGAAATCACTGAGACATGCTTAAATCTCTTACCATAGTGTCAGGTTTCCGTCTTGAGCTATTTTAGGCATCTGTGAGACGAGAAATTCAGACATTTACGT
Organism: Aphyosemion australe; assembly: GCA_006937985.1. NCBI lineage: Eukaryota > Metazoa > Chordata > Actinopteri > Cyprinodontiformes > Nothobranchiidae > Aphyosemion > Aphyosemion australe. The sequence goes on from SSNS01000001.1 coordinate 8,782,346, forward strand.
TGGAAACTTCTGCACAAAATTATCAAAAGCAAATTATCAGTTTCATTTTTTAAATTATTCTTACCAGCAGTTTTGGCATTGTCTACATTCATTGGCAATTTTCCTTAAGCCGAAACTATTTGTTTATATCTGTTGCCATGGAAACATGTGAGGAAGGTTAGGTGGCTGGGTCGACGCCTGTCGGAAATGCTGCAAATAATTAAAACGCTTTACAATAATATTGTCATTATGCAGAGTTATCAAACACTTTGGTAAAATTGAAAAAGATTGTAAGAAAAACGACAGCGGGCTGTCAAAAGGACACCTAACTGATGTTACGTAGAAATGTGTTTCTACGTAGAAATCCTCCGGTGTAGATATCAGATAAACCGAAACTCTTACTTTAAGACATTGGTTGGAAAAAATGTTAACCTAACGTCCTTTTTTGTCCACTTCAGAACGGAGAATTTATCCAAGTGGCCCGTTACCATTAAACATCGCAGGAAGAACATTTTAAACCTCCGTCCCATCATCTTTTTACGTTTCAAACATTTTGACCAGCAGGGGGAGACAACGAGTAAGTCCTCAGAAATGGACCAGTTCCCATCCTCATCCTCCCATCACTGGTTAGTACGTCAGGACCAAACGTGGTGGTTTGACAGCGAGAAAGGAATGAGTGTGTAGAGCAACAGAAATAATCAGTAACACAAACCTAACAAAACAGGGCATTTAAAATGAAAACTCTGAATTCATACCCGATTCTGGAGATTTTCAGTTCATAACAATAAAAATAGACAAGAAAATCTGAAAGCCAGAAAGGAACTAACACTTTAATCATATCTGAGGTGCACTGTGAAGTGAAAGTCATCACTAATAAGAAAACACTAGCTTTCTTTGGCAGCTTCCACTGACTCCTCCTATGTTTAAAAGCCCTTTCATTCACATTGTGAAAGTGTAGTTCTAACACTGGTTTGACATGAAAATACATTCATTAAATGTAAACACCTGAATAACATGCAAGCGCTCTGGGAACTTCCAGTCATGCATCACAAATAAATACTCATCAGCATGCAGCCACTTTAATTTAAAAGATCCAATGTGGACTCAAGAAAAGATCTCAGTTGTGAGTAAAACAACCTAAAATACAGCTGAGTTTACTGCACATGCAGTATTAACTGGACATTAAAACACAAGACCTTTGCTATCTGTGCATAAAAAAGTCTGCATAGAGCTGTGGGTTCATCTTTCAAGGCAGAATTTCCATTAAAAAGTATCTGATGAAGCAAATTGTATTTTAAAAGAAAATTCAACTAGGTTTCATGTTTTTGTAGAGAAATCTATCTGAAGAGTCACTTTTTGGCAGTGATGAAGAATGTTTTTATTTAGAGCTCGGTGCCTGTGAGGGAACCAAAAGTGAGGCGTTTAGCAGCCGAGCTACTGGGTGGTTACGAGGTGGACAATCATGCGGATGATGCGTGAGCCGCGGGGGCAGCTGCACAGGTCCATGCTTGGGTTCCTGATTTTGTCCTCCAGCAGCTGGTCCAGCTCCCAGCGCAGCTCTTTCACCAGCTCAGCCACCTGGAAACACAAAAACGGCTCATTTGTCTCCTTTAACCAGACTAAACAGGAAGCATATGAATGTTTAAAGGGAGGAAAAAAATAAAAAGCATGTTCTGTGCTTAAAGGTTTATTTAGCCCATAAACTCATCAAGACTTTAAACATGTAACTCTGACATGCAGGAATTAGTCCAAGCTGTGTTTTTCCTGACCTGAGGTGAGGCTGCAGCAAACCGGATCCAGCCATCGTCCAGCGAGATGACAAACTCCCCTTTGTGCAGCTCCACGTTGACCTGACCTCCTCCTAACAGCACCAGCGGGTAAACGGACACCATGCTGCAGTCTCTGATGAAAACACGGCTGGTTTTCACCTTCTCGTGGTAAACCAGGTAGGGGCTGTCATAGTGGCGAACCTGACATGCAAACAGGAGAAACATCAGGATACACACATTTATAAAAATATCCCCCGTTTCGTTTCATCTCACCGTGTAGTTGACAGACGACGGGTGCACGTTCACGCAGCCGTCGTTCTTGGTCATGAAGCGAAGCTCGTTGGCCTTTGGTTGCATCTTCATCGCCCCTTTGCTGGTCATTTTGTAATTCTCCTGCGGAGCTCGTACCTGGATCCAACACCAAACATCCACTCAGGTTCATAAAAGCTTTATGCTCAAATACCGAAGACGACGAACACACACCTGCACCACGTTAGGATAGAGAGCTGCACACAGCATGGCCGACATCAGCCGGATGTTGTCAGAGTTTAAATTGGCCTGGGTGGGAAAAAATCCACCAGTTTAGAATCCTTTTTTTTATGAAGATTAGGGTAAAATTTTTGATTTTGTGTGTGCATTTGTTTCACCTCAGGCCCACTGGCCTCCAAAACACCATCCGTGCCCTTGGAGGACGTCCGCTCAATAACCCTGGCCCTCAGTCCGTCTCTAATGAAGCCAATGTCAGACAGAAGCTCTGCAAACTGTCGCTTCAGGCTGGCAATCTCCTGCAGAAGTCACACCGTTTAGGTCATTTCTAGTCAGGATAAATAACTGAATTCAGATTTGCTGCCTGACCTGTAAGCTGCGCCATGACAAGAAGTTCTCTCTACAGAAGACGAAGCCAGCCTGGTTACTCCTCTTGGCAGCACAGCACCAGCCCTGCCACAGACAGAGACGGCGTGATCACACCGTAGGTTTTATCAACCCAGAGTAAGAACGGTGAGTACCTTGTACGCCTGCAGCAAAGCCAGATGGTCACTGTTGGCCACTGCAAAGGCCAGTTTCTTCTCACTGGCTTCCTCTCTCCTGTCCCACGGAGACACCTGGAATCAGACCAGAACTCCGTTCCATAAATAATCCTCGAGTTTGTTTTCAATCACGATGAATAAAAAAAGAAATCAAGTGTTTTTCAGCGATAAGGACGTTTCTTACAAATGGTGATTTAAAGGCCAAACTGGCAGCGATGGTGAGCGCCGGGTCGAGGCAGCGGAAGATGGCTCCGAACAGCATGAGTTTTCCGATGCGCACGTCGACAGGCAGGCAGGCCAGGTGGTACCCCAGCGGGGTCAGCTTCTCGTCTGCAGTGAGAGCCCCCAGGTCCTGCAGGCGCTGCTTGGCCGCCTCCAGGCTTCCTTCGGCCGGTGGCTCGATGAGCCGAGAGAAAACAAACTCCAGCGGCTGCTCAGCAAACACGTCTAGGATCTTAATTCTGTCAGAGCACCATAAGAACTCTGTTATTTGGATTAACGGAGACAAAAAAAGCTACTTGGTGCAAAAAGTGGTGAACAGATGGCTCTACCGCAGGCATAGCTGCTCCAGAGGCACTCTCTGGATCTCAGGCAGCTGCTGCGAGGACAGCTGGTGATGGAAGCCGTGGCTGGTAAAGAGGTGGAAGCAGACCCCAGAGGCCACGCGACCCGCCCGACCCTTCCTCTGCAGCGCGTTGGCTCGGGAAACCCACGAGTCCTCCAGGCTCTCCATGCTTTTGGATGCATCATACCTGGAAAAACAAAAAACACTGAGCTGATCAACTCAGATCAGAACATAAACAGGCGGTTCTTCGTTTAGAAGTCTAGATTACCGCTTTTCCTTCATCTTGCCAGAGTCGATGACGTACACCACGTCGTCGATGGTTACCGACGTCTCAGCGATGTTGGTGGAGATGATGATTTTTGTGATGCCCTCGGGGGGGCGGCTGAAAACCGCCTGCTGCTCCTCATTGGAGAGGGATGAGTGGAGCGGGTACACCACACACCTGGTGTGTGAGACAAATACAGTCAGCGTGTAGCTTGTCTCTGCGCACACACACACACACACACACACACACACCTGGATCTGCTCCTGTTGTTGAACATTCTGTTGGACTGCAGCTGCTCGAACAGCATCTTGATCTCAGCAAGACCCGGCATAAACACCAACACAGCCCCTGCATGCATGATCACCATGGTAACAGATGAACACAGAAAAATGAGTCTGGTTTTAACTTGGCTGACTCCTACCTGGTGGATAGTTGTGTTTTCCATCTACTATCCACTCCAGCAGGCTCTCCACCAGGTCCATGTTGATCTTGTCCAGGTCCATCGCAGCAATAGTTTTAAGCACAGACTTCTTAGTATCTATTGGAGGAGAGAAGAAATAAAGACAAATCAAGTTTAACAAGAAAACTCCTGAACAAACTTCTTTGATGCCTGCCCCATGCTGCGGGATGTCCAACACTATTTTTTAATTGCTGGTTTTGACCTTCTGTAAACATAAATAAATGATGAAGAGGATGCAGAAGGAGGAGAGCAGGATGTGATTTTGCCTTTTTTCATAAAACATCTTAAACACCCAGCAGAACTCAGGGAGCAGCTTCCTGCAGCCTCAGCAGCATCCGTGTCTGCATGAGACCCAGAAATGAGACCTGGAAACAACTATGGAGACAGCTGGATGCAGCCTTAGCCAATCACGGAGCTGCATTTTCCCGCTGGTTTTGGTGAACAGCTGCACCGCTGATTAAAGAGAGTCAATTACAGGCTCAATCAGACAGATGCTTAGTGGAAACAATCAGCTGTACTGAAACAGACTGAGTGACAAGAGGCAGGCTGAGTTAAAGTGTTAACGCTGTAGGAGCAGGAACCTTTTATTAGCTGTGGTTTAATCATTTCTCACATTCATTCTACACTTGATGAAGGACTAATAAATGAAGAAACTGAAGTGAAGGATAATCTGAGCCTTTCAATTCAAACGATGCTCCTAAACTCACCTTTGTATCTGATGATGAGCTCCTGCAGACCCAGCTGCTGGTCTGGAATCGAGTCTTTCACAAAATCCTTCTTACAAAAAGACATGAAGTTCCAAACATCATCCCCCAGGTCATCCACCACGTCCCTATGATCCCCTTTGCCTCCTTGTCCGCTTGTCGAAGGCGGGTTTTGTTTCCCTGAGCGCATGTACGGGCTGCCATCCTCGATAACGTAGCTGCACACAGATCAGTGATCGTTCATTAAGACTGCTAACGCACAGTCACGGGTCGGGTTTAATTAAAAGCAGCTTTACCCAGTTTTAGCGATCACGTCCTCGAGAAACAACTGGTCCACAGGGAAGGTTCGTCCTGGAAACGGTAAACAGGAAGATGTAAGGAATTCCAGATTAATGTGATTTTTATAAACATAACAGGGATTACCAGGGATGTGGACTGTTGGACAGTCAAAGAAATACTCAGAGAAGAGGGCGGCATCGAGAGTGGCACTCATGAGAATTATCTTCAGGTCAGGCCTTTGTGCAATTAAGTCCTTAAGCACCAGCAGCAGGAAATCACTGAAACAGACAATTTCAAGAAGATTGAGATGCATGATAACAGGAACAAAGATACATCTGTAGCTGTTTCACTGGTTTTCAACAGGAATACCTTTATAAAGAGCTTCACAGAATAAAACAGGAATAAAAACCATCTTATTAATATTTGGGGATTTAGCTGGACGACTTGCTTTTGAGAAAATATTTTCTCCTGCTAAACTCAGAGTTTCAACATTTAAAAACCTTTATTTTGAGGAAAAAAATTGTATCGAGACTAAAATGTAAAAATGTACCTCAGAGATTTTAAAGAGGGAAGAAAATTTTTGTCCACCGACATCATCGTCACAACATTTAATGACATCACCACAGTCGCATGTTTTTTTTAATATTGTGAAGCTGTGTTCTTGATGCTCCTTCCTCTGGCACTCATTTAGATTTTGTTTATCAAATTTACTGCTAAGCATCACCCTGTGATGTAGGATCTGGGTTTTTTTTGGCTTTTTGCAGCCTGATGAGACCATTTTTAGAAATGTTTAATGTACAAAGTAACACTGGGAATCTCTGGTGCAAACCTTGGTGCAAAGATCCAAATGTGGAAATTCAGAATCCACTATGGAGTCAACAACCAGCATCACTGATAATTGTTAGGGTTAGCTGAGCAGGACTTTTTAAAGAACCACAGAGTGAATTACATCTGGAACATAGTATTGGTTTATTGACTAAAAATAACCCCCCACACACCTATAATATCACTAATAAATCACCTTCATACCTGGCAATTATGGCACTAAAATATGGAAGGAAATTCCAAAAACAGAACTTTTAAAACTAATAATAGAACCTTAAAGACAATTCTAGAAGTTACAGGAAGCTCTGGAAGGATCTGAGCATTCTTCCTCCGTCCTGTAGGAGTTAAAGTTCTGCACTTGTTTTAGATTTACAACTGATTCTTCAGTACGCCAGCAGAGTCTGTTCAAACATGTTACCGATGTGGCAGTGAGATAAAATAACATATGCACGGCCCCTACCTCTCCTCCGTCCGCTCGTGCACCTCATCCACGATGACGTGCGTGACGCCCCTGAGGTCGGCCTCCCCCTCCAGTCGTCTCAGCAGCACCCCGGTGGTGCAGTACAGCAGCCTGGTGGCCGAAGACTTAAAAAAAGATGTAAAAAGTGAAGAATGAGTGAGCACACAAAACAGAAGTTCTAACCCGGATCTTGCCAGGCATGAGTAAATGTTTTGAAGGTCATCCGCACCCTGACGGTCTCCAGGCGAATCTGGTAGCCCACCGAGTGTCCCAGGCACTCGGCCCGCTCCTGTGCAACTCTCTGAGCCACGGAGATGGCAGAAATGCGTCGAGGCTGAGTGCAGAGGATGTTGGCCACCTGCTCCTTCGAACCGCTCAACGAGGCATCCAGAATGAACTGAGGGATCTGAGTCGTCTTACCACAGCTGTAGAGTTTAAAGAATAAGACGTGTTTAAGACGTGTTACAACTCCCAGCAGCACGTCCTGCTCTGGATCACGTACCCGGTCATCCCACTGACCACCAGCACCTGACACTTCTCCAACACATCCAAAATGTTCTCTTTTTCTTGCCAAGCTGGGAGGTTCTGCCTCTGCTCCAGCATGGACATAAAGTGTCTGGATGACTGGAGGAAAAGTAGATTAGGATGTGGGTTAGGAGAAAAATGTTCCTTGCTTTTTTTGATCATTTTACCCGTTTTCTCTGGAATTCTCGACACAGCTTCCTGTTTCCTTGCAGAAGGCTGTCCGTCTTCTGGTTGTGCCTATTCGCCATCTTCTTCCTCAGATTGACGTAACTCTCGCTCTCAACTGGGACCGCTTCCACTTCCTCGTCCTGTTCGTCCAGCTCCTCCGTCTCTTCTGTCTCTTTTACTTTAAGAACAAAACCAAAAATTCAGCCTTGGAATGGAACACAGAGATAATAAAACATCAGAAACATCTACTCATTGAACACTCACGATCTACGGCTCTCTGGTTGGTGGGTGGAGCGGCCCTCCTGCTGTTTGTGCAGTTAGTTCTGCTTTCCTCGGACACACCACTCCTCACACCTTTACTCTTAGCGGGAGTGGGTGGTGGAGGTCCCACTATAGGTGGTGCAGAGCTGTATTTGTGATGACTGACAGACAAAAGCTCCTTCATGCCAACTTCATCTTCACATATGGTTATCAGAGTGTAAACGACAGGTTCGCTGCTTCTAGCTGCAGCCAGCGCCTCTCCAAATAACCTCTCAGTGACGCAGAGCCTCCCTGCAGCCTCCACGGACTCGTCGTTGGTGCTGAAGGCCACGATCGGTGCCTGATGAGGGTAACGGTTTCCTTTGGGGAAGCGAACTTCTAGTTCATACTCAGGAGGCGAATAGCTGGTGAAGCCAGGATGACTCGGACCCTTTAGGTCTGAGGAACCAGCCTCGGACCTGTCTTTAACTGGAAGTTCATGTCTGAACCTGCATCTGTCTCCAAAGCGGCAGCCCTGATCTTTCAGATAGAACTTACAGATTCCATGAGAATTTGTAGCTCTGCCTCTGTTTCTAGCCTCTGCTTTGTTATTGGCAGCCTTCTCTGAGAGGAATGGAAGGTCCAGGGATATCGTCCACACAGCATTGGCAATGCGCTCTTTGAAGCGGTCTCCATAAATAGCAGCAAGGGCCAGAGCTTCCTCCTCCCGCTGGCTTAAACACTCATCCATCGGCAATCCCTGGAGATCACTGGGGTAGACCGCTTTCTGTCCGAAGCGTTCCACGTAAACCTGGAGGAGGAGCTGCTCCAAGGTCGCTCCAAACTCTCCTCCACCAGACTCCAAAGCCTGTTTGCTTCGCTCCCTGTCAAATCCATATCTTTCCAAAGGGAAACATAAAAAACAGAAGTTTAAAGACATAAAAAAATACACTTAATAGCCTCTTATAACAACTTAAAGTCAAGTTGATAATATGATTACCTGCAGAGTTTTCCGACAGCAAATAAGGAGATAACAGGTTCAGGTGTGGGGCGCTCATCATCCGACTCCTTGTTATAAGCAGGGCTTTCTGCTCGTTCTACAGGCTCGTCATTAGTAGCCCAATACTGGTTTTCCTCACGATGATCCAATTCATCAAACTCCTCTTCCTCCACCCCTGAATAATCTGAGCCAGAATCCCTGAACCAAACAGGTACACATTTATTCCCACATTAATAAAAGTAAGCTTAAAGTAGAAGGACCCACTCACTCAAAGGGCTCATCAAAATCCTGTGTCTGCAGTTCCCGCAGCAACTCCTTGAGCTGTTCCTGATTCTCGTTGGTCATGAAGATCCTCTGTAGGGGCATGCTGCTCATCTCTGATCGGACACCCACAGGTGGCTTCAAGGGACGCCTGTGACTCTCCAGGGACCTCGGGAGAGACTTTCTGCCACTTTCAGAATGCCTTAAATCATTCCTGTCTCTGTCAATGTGACCTCTTCCTCGTCCCCCATCTCTCCCTCGTCCTTTACCAGATCTGAAAAGTAAACAATGAAGTTAACATAAAAACAAACTGGAAAAAGAAAAACTTGTCACTAATATCTGATTCATTTGTACCTGTTGGAACGAGAAGAAGGTCCGATATCAAGGGTGATATCATCATCATAATCCAATCGACCTGCTCCTCCTTTGCGACTCCCACCTCCGCCTCCTCCTCCTCTTGGCTTGTTAAATTTCCCTCCTCCTCTGTTTGGCTTCCCACCTCTCCTCCTTGCGTTCATCTTGCAGAAACACACTCTCTTAGACACAATCTACCTTTACAGTAGCATTAATAATAAATAAAAACTCCTCTACCTTCAATCAGCGTCCCTGCCGGCAACCAGCGAACCATCTGTGGACAAAAAAAGCGAAGGTTGACTCCTCATTTTAGGTTTTAATCCTAGAAACAGCAGAGAGCTGCTGCTGGTGGCAGAGCAGGCAGCTACTGTACAACACAGCCCATCGTATATAGCTGAGGGAGGGGGTGGTGGAGGGTTTAATAAGCAATGAGATGACACACACACACACACACACACACAGAAAACGCTGGCAGCAACAATTATGCAACCAAACTGCAGGGCAACAACCCAGCAGGGCTACAAGCGCTTTAGCTGCTTCTGCATTACCAACAAAGCGGAAAGAGAAGGAAAACAAACACGTCACAGTCGAATGAAAGGCGTTTGTTGTGACCGGAAGTCAGTCTTTACATACATATAAGTGGTGGTGCTAACATGCTAACAGCTAGTTTACTTCGGTTAGCACAAACAAACTATAAAATCATTCCTCACAAGTTATGCTGAACGGTTTGACTGGTTTATCATATCAAACTACTGACAAATAAAAGACGATTAAGTCCACAAAGACTTTAAAAGTGGAGTTTAAAACGTACTAACCCGGACTCGGCTGCTGTTTAATAACCACCGGCAGGAATAGTCTCTCTCATTGGCCACACAGCTTAGGGTTCAAAGTTTCTTTTCCGGTTAAAAATAGTTTCCAAACGACAACTACAGATAATTTAACTTAATTAAAGACGACTAACACTTCATTTAATGTGAAAGAAATGCATGAAAAAATAACCCTAAACAACATTAGAAGCTATAGCTGTGGACGTTTAAAGAAAACGTTGAATACTTACATAATTGAAGTACTCAGTCGTAAAGTAAATATTAAATTTCCAACTGTTTCTGTAATCCATAAATCTTTGTGGTAATGTTTACGGTTTCAGTGTTAAATAAAGATCGAAGAAGAACGTTTATGCCTATATGGTAACCATGGCAACCCCGTCTCTGTGTTGTAGCACTCTAGTGAAGAGCTGCCAACAAGAACTACACACAAAAATTTCACACAGGATTGTTTTTTTCCCCTTTTTTAAAACTACCCATTGAACAGAGCATCAAACTGAACATTGCCACAACGGTTCGCTTGTTTGACTTGCCACCTAGTTTCACATCGTCGAAGCTGTCCGGTAAACAGCGTCTGCTGTCGGTTCTGATCGCCATCTGCCAGCCGGGGGAAGCTGTCACGGATGTCTGGTGGGGTGTGATTGAGTAAAATCCTAATGCCAGCAGTCAGAAAACACACAGGTTCTTCCATTATTTCTACTTTGAGCTAAATGAACACATTTTTCCCTCCAGACACTGGAAAGGAGAACACTAAAGGTAAATGTTTATTTGTGATTGATGTGACAGCAGAGAGGTTTAAGAACCCAGGTTGCATGTATTTGTCACAGGAGAGGGACTTGTGGTGGTTTCCTACATTTATCCAAATGGGAACAGATTTGGTAGTCAGAGCATGGATGGGACAAACAGCCAGTTATACTGCAGCCAGCCACTAGGGGGTGTTTTGATTTCTTAACTTCCTCAGTAGGGTCACAGGGAGCTGATGCCTATCTGTATCAGATCAGGTGAGATGTGACGGACATGTTGGATAGTTCTCCAGTCCATCACAGGGACAATTAGATTCACCAATCAACCTGATGCATGTTTTGGTCTGCAGGAGGAAATCGGAGTACCCTCCTGCACACACAGGGAAAACATGTAAACTCCATGCAGAAAGGCTGCAGCCAAGATTTGAACCTGCACCCTTTCTTGCAGCTGCTAACTGAGTCACCATGCAGCCTTGTTTTGGTTTCTTTCAGCTTTAATTTCCACATTCTGTTCTTCTGTTTAGTTACAAAATCCATAGAAGTTACTAGTCTAGTCAACATTTATTTATAAGGCACATTTAAATGGCAACAGCCGTTGCCCCAAAGTGCTGCACTTAGGCAAAGTAAAAGCATTAAAAATAATAAAAGAGCCTATAAAAACATTAAAAGGCAGGTCAGCTGATCTCAGCGTTCTAAGTCAGAGTAAAACACTAATGTAGGAAAAATGGTGTTGAAAGAATGACAAATGAATGAACTACAATTACATCTTGTGTGTTTGTTCCCCACAGAGGGAGAGTGCAGCAGATCTGAATCTGGAGCTCTGGTGAGGAGTGGCACACCTCAGCAAGTGGTGTCGTTTACAGCGGAGAGTGGTTTGATGACAAAGCATGTTTCTCATTAAAAAGTGTACAGTCATACTTCTTAGAGGCAGTTTGTGATGCATGCTTTTTCTCTCCATATGCAGGGCAGAGGGAGCCTGCAGCATCCCTCAGAGCACGATATGAAGGAGAGTTCAAAGACGACATGTACCACAGCACAGGAACATACATCTTCCCGGACAGATCAGTGTTTAGGGGGAACTTTAACAGGAACAGGTACAAGTACTTCATCATTTCTGTGTGTGGTTTTAGAAAGAGCCACGTGCATTTTCAGTTTCCAAATCTTTCTCATTGCTTCCAATGAGCAATTTAAATGCACATAATTTGAGACTGTATTAAACTGTTTGATTAGGTTGGAGGGGGAGGGACCCTTCACTGATGTTCAAGGACTTGTTTGGATGGGAGAGGTCCACGGCAAAGCAGAGCTTGGCCTCAAACTACAGGACTGAATTTAGGTAAAGTGTTAAATACTGTGACTTAAACACTATAATTACATTTTTTTTGAGAAAATAGCTATGTATATTGTGTTTTTTATACATGCAATAAACTTATTTACATTTTAGGTGTTTGAATCTAACAGTTTCTGATTACGATCTTCAAATCTCCTCTAGTAGAACCTCTGACCAAAAAGAACATTCTGGATCCATCTGATCTTTATGACTTTTTAATCAACTTTTCTTATCAAACGTTTTAGAAAAAGCATTTTATGACCAGTTAGTCACACCTTAATTTTGATTGGATTTCTGTAAAATAACAATCTCTGGTACTGCTGGCTCTGACCACATTTAACATATCCTAATCTCATGCACTGACAATAAAGGTAAAGTTCTTAAATAGATCCAGTCATACCTGCCAGAAAAGCTAGTATTCTTCCAGTGTGTCTCCTTTTCATCATGGAGTACCTCAAGGCTCCATCTTCGGTCCCACTCATTCTCATTCAACATGTTTCCGCTGGAGTCCAGTTTCAGAAAACCAAGCAATGGTTTTTACTTTTTTGATAATGATCTTCAAATCTATTTGTGAATGTTTACAAACGCATCTATTCAGAGCTCACGGAGCTCTATCAGGGATGTGAAAACGTAGATGGAGATAAAGAATTTATTGTAATTGGAGATTTCTACACTCTCAGTGTTTATGACAGAGCGGTTTTACTATATTATCATCTATCTGCCAGGAACTTTGATGAGTTTTGACTTCTTTATCAAGATCAAAATTTATATAGATTCATAAGATTAAAAATTTGATAAGCAGATCAGATCAGTTACCATGACGATATTTCTCCAGTTCTGATGTAATCCCTACATCACACCCGATCAGTTTGAAACACTGATTCATGCCTTCAATATCATTACCAGTCAGTCTCATCACTTTAGCTAAATAAGCTGTACAGAATGCAGCAGCTCAACTTCAGATGGGGAAACAAACTCATGAGCTCATCACACCTGAACTGGCCATTCTCATATTGGTCCAGTTCAGATTCCAGTTAAAGGTGCAGTGCTTGTTTTTAACCCTTATATATCCTTAGGTCATTTTTTTGTGCAGAGAGGTGTGAATTTGTGAATAACCTTAGGTTAATGCAGTGCAATTGCTTTCATTTTTGGGGAGAATTGTTTTTTTGGGCGAATTTCAAAAAAAAAAAAAAAATTCATATGTCACTTATTGTACAATGTACAATAATTAGCACACTTAAAATAAAAAATGTTTTAGCAGTTCAAGGCTTCTGCAGACTGAGTAGGATGCCGACACTGCTGTCAGTTTCACTTCAATATGATTCTAGAGAATTCTATGCAAATAGCCACATTTATGGCTATGAAATTCTGGAGATTAGTTTTAGTGGCAGTAATCTACTTTATGAGTGGATTTTCAGTTCTGCAAGAGCATGCATGTGTGAGCTTCACTTAACAGTTATTTCACTGGTGTTTGTGAAAGCACTTCCTAATCCAGGAATATTTATTTTTAAATCTCTCACTCCTCCCGACCGTGAAACGTTTCGACTCAGACAAACCGAAGGACGAGTGAGTTTTACTTTGACTCCCTGAGGCAGTTAGAAGGAGCTTTACCCCTCCACCCCCACACTGGAACATCTGCCTGGGGAGGTGGACGACGTGATATAAACGGGTGGTCAGTTTGACCTTCAGAGTGTGTGTGAATCAGCTTTCTCACACACATGCACACACACACACACCCCGCAAAGGATAAACCACAAGCAAGTTTCCAACACAGTTTAATAAGGAACTCTGATATTGTAATTTGTCTCTCTATTGTATAATGCCTCTATAGATCTGTAATTGCACATAACCCTGAACAAAATCAACAATTCCTCTATCCAGACTACACAGATATGGAAGATTTAGTAACAGAAACACAGGGATATGATGTAACATCCACAGAATGATCAACATCTCTGGTAAAACACTGTACCAGAAACTAAAAACCTGCTTTGTTTAACTGAAAGAACAATTTTCAGGTATAAAATAAAATAATTAAAACTTTGTGAAACTATCAGTGATTATGTCAGCAACAACAGTGAACTGAAAACAGGAAATGGCACTCACATTTGGCACAAGATACAAAAAAAAGTACATTTAACTTCAAAATGCATCAGACACAAACACAATATAATGCTGGAGTAAAAGTTTAGTGCTTCTTCTGTATGAGAATAAACATCTGCAGGTGAGCTAGCTGATGGCAAGGAAGATTTATAAAGTGTTGCTATATGTTATCTCCATAAACCTGAGAGTCCATAAAGTAAATCGTCACCTTCATGAGAAAAATATATATAAATAAATCCTTTGTAACAAAAAAAACTTTGACCTTTTTTTTTAGGAAGAATAAAAAAAACAACAGAGCTGGAAACAACACAGAAAAAAATACTAATGGCAACATAAGGTCAGAACAAAAAGTTTGTTCAGTGATGAAACAGAACTAATAATCACATTAAACAAGCTGAAGCTGCTGTTTGTGCTTGTTTGTGTGCTTATTATTATTATTATTACTACGAGAGCTCTGGAGCCCTATAGGTAATCCCAGACGGAGAACAAGGACAGCTGTGAGTGATGTGCTCGGTGCTTCTGTGCTGCTGTCAGACCCATGAAGACAGCAGCTCGTCTCGTCACGGCCCGGGCGGACGCAAAGACAGAATTTCTGCTGCTCTGATCAGCCGTGACATTCATCAACCCCAGAAGGCTCCACAGAAAAGCTCATTTGTGCTGCTTTAGGAGTTTTGGGGGGTGCTGTGTGTTACACGGTTGTTGTTTTAAGGTAAAATGTCTGAAAATTCACTTTATGACTCCACCATGAATCAAATCAGAATAACTTGTGCCGATTAGCACAAAAGGGAAAAAATAAAAACAAACCAGATCCCATAAGGGTGTGTTCTATCGAGATTAGGAAATTCAAACTAATCTCAAAAATCATGATTCCAACGCGGAAAATTGGAGATTCCTGACCTCTGATATAATACGGCCGTCCCGTTCCTGAGAAGTGATGATAGCTGTTTATTGTCACTTCTGTTGGTTTGTATCTCACTAAATCAGCTGCACACATGCACACTACCTACCGCGGTAAAAATTAATTAACCACACCAAAAACATCCACAGAAACACACGAAATGAGCCTGAACAGGAATTTTAGCCACTCAACGGGAGACACGGACACCATCAGACTGGTTCCTGTTCAGGTTAATTTCATATTTGTGTTTCCATTCCCAGATCTGACTTCTGAGGTTTTGGTCTACAAGGGACTAAAGATACACCTAGAAATGCAGCAAAACATTTGTTGATGGACACAACTGACCAGTTTACAGCCTAATTAGCCAATATGAAACTCAAAAATTCTGATTTTATTCAGTCCATGAACGCATCATTGCAAAGAAGTGATTTTAAAAAATCTGGCATCGTATTACAGTCTGTGAACGTAATAAAAAGAAATTTTATGAAAACGCTTTGTGATAAATCCTAAAACAAAAACTGAATCTGATATCACAAAATCACAATCGGTGCATCTGCAACAATGTCATGAGAAAAGTAGAACGTCATTTAAACAATGAGTCAATCAAAATATCTAACATGTAAATTAGCACAATGTAGATTCTCTAATAGGTTTTAGTAGTTTTTTGTTTTATAGAAGACTTTTTACCCTAAATCTGATATTTAGGATAAAAATACCAGATATAAGGATAATATTGGTTCATGCAAAATGCTTCCAAGAAGCCTGGAATTTATCACGTTATCCTGAACTTTCCTGTGGAGATTCTGATGCAGCAAAGACGACGTGTGTGTTTGTAAATTGTGGAGGACATCTGTGACGTTAAAAACATTACGGGAATAGCAGAAATTCTGGACAAGGTCAATTTCCTTTTATATAAAAAAGTTTCTTCCACAGTAGAGTAATATTTTACACCCCGACTCATTTCTTATTCTACCTCCTAAATTCTTTCTGCACACAGACGTTTATGAACATTCACGACCAGACAAACCCTAACCCTGTGATTTGTCAGGTAACAAAAAATGTATTAAAAAAAGTCTTGTTTCAATCAGACGCTGATCATTTCTAATCAGGTTTCATTTTAAAATTGAAAAAGATTAATAAGCCTTCTTAAAAAGCCATTTGTCATAAAAGTATTACCACATGCGCTGTTAGGAATCGATAAAAACGTCAAGGAATCAGAAAAACGTCGACATATTAAAGAAGAGAACTGAAGGTGTAAACTGACGTGTTTTTAGGGCAGTACAACAGCGTCCTGCTACAACAACCAGATGTTCTTTATGCTGTTACTTCTCTTCTCACCTGTTTTGCATGTTCACAGTAGTCAGAGGCACGTGTTAGCTTAGAAAGTGTGCTGCATCAAATCCACCGTTTTTATGTTGCTGCATGTCCTGATCCCCTTTGCCTTCCATCACCAGTATAATCCTACCCTCTTCCTCCTGGTGGGCGTTACGGATTCTGCAGCAGCCCCTCCCACTGGATCGGCTGTGAGAACACCTCTCGCTCCAGCCAGATCTCGTAGCTGTAGTGGAAGTCCTCAGGCAGCTCCACGCGCTGGCCCAAAATGCTCTGCAGGCAGTTGTCCACGGGCGTGAAGTCGCTGTTCCTGCTCTTGTCGTAGCGGCGGCTGTTGAACTTCTCGATGTTCTCCCGCAAGGCGCACTCCTCGGCCTGGAAGTCCCAGGGCCGGGCATCGATGTCTGGAAGAGGGAGCAGATCT
This sequence comes from Aphyosemion australe, assembly GCA_006937985.1. Taxonomy (NCBI): domain Eukaryota; kingdom Metazoa; phylum Chordata; class Actinopteri; order Cyprinodontiformes; family Nothobranchiidae; genus Aphyosemion; species Aphyosemion australe. The sequence goes on from SSNS01000001.1 coordinate 8,798,879, forward strand.
TTGGTTTAATCTAACCTGTCTTGTTGGTTTAAGCAGTTAGAAACGTGGATGTGTGTGTCAGAAAAGAAGTACAAGAAGGAGGAGGAGAAGAATTTTGCCTTTTTGTTGGCATAATGGTGGAGTCTGGAAGTAAAAGTATAATATCTTTGGAGGCGAAGCAAAGAGCTAAAACCAGAGTGAACATCGGCACAGCTTACACTAGTTTGAGGGAGCTAAAGGAGGCTACGAAATCACGGGCTGATGGTGACCTGGCTTTGTTGCTACTGGACTTGTAAGTAATAATATTTTCTGTCCAACCGTGTAAATTTTTTTTACTTTGTGGCTTATTTAGTATCAGTTGGCTTGTGTTAGCGTTAGCCTGCTGTTATCAATAGCTACATTGTTGTTTACAACAGTTGTAATTCTGCTTTCAACCAGTAGGAGGGAGAAGCGGGAAACGATTTAGTGTTGCTTTAACTTTACTGGATTTATGGTACCATAGGCAGCATCCACTGAGTGGACAGGCAGAGACAAGAGGCAAAACGCTAGAAATATTTTTAAAAAGAGAGAGAAAAAGAAGCAGAGGGTCAGGGGAGGAGAAACAAGGGAACAACACCATCAGGACAAAACAATGCTAAAATTAAAGAAAAGTAAAAAAAGACAATATGTGGATTTGTGTGTATGACTTTATTTCTGACTATAGAAAAATACAGACACCTGTCCATGAATGTGTGTTTTCATCCGTCTCCGTCTCCCACCAGTTTGACCTCTTTCTTTCCTTCTCTCTAACACTCATAGTGACAGATCACTTGCTCTCCCATGAGGGCTTGTGAACCCCCATCCATGTTGCTATGGCAACACAATCCTGATTGCTGGAGTACAGCTTCTCCCGCTCACATTACACACACACACACACACACACACACACACACACACACACACACACACACACACACACACACACACACACACACACACACACACACACACACGAGCCTTCAGGAATCATTTACTCGGCCACAAGAACACAATGTGCGTGTATAATCCTTCCATGTTCTGCAGCCTTAAGTACATTTCTGCTCCATCTATTCATAACAGATCTGTGTAAGACAGAGGAGCACTAATGAGGCTAATTAGCTCCACGAGTGCTTCATCTTTGCAGATCAAAAGGGCAAATGTGAGCCGGGACAAAGAACAACCAGTTTTGCTCATTTACGTAACATATAATCCCACCATCTGATCAGCTGAATGATGACTTGATTAACAGCTAATTAGGGCTGGGATAGTGAGTAGTCTCATCTGCTATAACTGAAATATGTTTTTAAACATAAAGTCTTTTATTTGTCAAAGTTCCCAGAACAGTCAGTTTTATGCTACAATTTGCCAAAATCCCCTGCGATACTCTCCTGTTGTTATTCAGCACACATTTGGAGTCGCTCCTCACACGTTTAGCTGTGTTGCTCATTCCAAAAGTGCACGATCGTCACAACATGTATCCCGTAGTAAAGGCGACTCATCAATCATAACAATAGTGATTTATTGCCAAGAAGCAATAACCCTAACGCTACAACAAAGAAATGATCAACCAAACAAAAGTTTGTTTACTTTTTGTGCTTAGTTTGTGAATGACTTCCAGCTATGAACTCATGAAATTTTAGCGCAGCATCTGCAAATCTGATTCAGTTAAAGCCATGTCTGTTTTACAAGGTCAGCTGACTGTGGCGGCCATCTTTTATCAATGTGACTCCCAGTGATCTGTTGTAGATGAACATCCCAAAAAGATATTCTAAAAATATTAAAATCTATCCAATATTCAGAAGCTTCTGTGCAGCCAATGATACTGGAAAGTGTCCACCTACAATAGTGTTGCCATGGCAACCCATGCTTATTGACAAATATCCCTTAAATTATTTGGATGGTTTATCCTGAAGGAACAGATCTGAGTGAACCCTTAAAGTGAAAACATATTCTGAGCGGAGCAGAACGACGTTCCGGTTTACCGTTCCCGTAGGCCCAGTCATCGTTGAGCCTGTGGCGGACCTTCTGGTAGATGGCTGACATGGTCTTCATGTTGCTCTTCCTCCACTGGCGGCCCAGGTACTTGGTCTGGATCTTAAGCAGCTTGAGAACATAGAGCTGCATCATGGCCTGCTTCACCTTCAGGGCTCTCTTCAGGATGGGGGCCGACTTGAAGACAACCAACATCTGAAAAATGGAAACAAAAAATGTTGGAGGAATGGTGTCACTTAACAAAAACTTCTATGATTTACGCACCATAGTCCTGGAGTGTTTCCACTTGGTCAGCTTGTTGAGGATCCTCAGCAGATTGATGCAGGAAAACAGATTCCTCCAGCAGAACTGGCTGCTGTCTCCTGCTTCCTGAGGACACACAGAGACACAGAGGGAGACAGGGATGCTAGAGGAGGACCTTCATCCAGACAGGGTCAATAAAACTCACCAGGCTCTCAGCTGTCAGCTCAGGCATCTCATGGACCACACAGTGAGGAAAGTCCAGCACACAGATGCTACAACACAGACACATGTGAACGAACAGACCTAGGAGTGGAGCTGGGCTTTGAGTTTTGGTCCTGATGCTGATCCAGACCAGCAGATCCTCCCTACCTGTTTTTGGCACTGATGTAGGACATGATGTTCTGGTTGAAGAACTTCAGGATGAGTGGGATGCAGTTGGCGAACACCAAGTGCTGGGAGACTATTTCAAACTACAGGAAAAATGATGTGGCAGTGAAAATGAGTACACGTTAGAGATATCTATTTTTAAGTTTTAGGGTTTATTTAATGCGTTCATGGTGGAAGGGAAAGAAGCAGAAAGATTAGATTTGATGTTTTCATTTACCTCCTTCAAAAAAGACTCAAAGAATAAATACTTAAGATTGTTTAATCTAACTTAGATCGTTTAATTTGGCATGATCTCTAAAATATAACTAGGTGTTGGGATTCATTAACTGCACAAGTTCAATTGTCTTATTTTGAGTTTGTGGGTGTAATTCCACTTTTGGACAGCAGATGGAGCCATTATTACAGCTCTACGCAACAGCAAGCTGCAGGAGTGTGAAGCATGTTTCTTCCATAGCAACAGCAAATGTCTGCATCGGTGTCCCCCTCCCAACAGCGAAGGGACAAACACTGATTATAGCACCAAGAGTTCCAAATGTGAGCTTGTCCCCATGATTCAGGAGGGAAAAAAGAGGCAAATCCAGTCTTTTAAAAGGACAGGGAAGGTAAAACTCGGAGGAATCATGATAACTCAAAGGTGAGGGTAATGACGTTAACCTGAGCTGGGCGTTACCTGATAGATGTGGTTGAGTTTGAAATGCTTGAGGAGCAGCAGCAGCAGAGCAGAGATGGCCTTGACGATGATTTCTTTGTGACGATTTACGTCGATCCCCAGCTTCATGCTCTGGAGGACGGTGATCCTGGAGGACACACGTCTAGCAGTTATCCTGCAGCTGTTTGGTCCGGAGCAGACTCAACAACCAACACACAACCACCATCTGCTTTTAAAACAAGCTGATATTCTCTTCTGTGTTTTTACACTTTTCTCACCAACTAAAGTGTCGATCAGCACGGGAAAAACTGCTCTGTGCTTAGAGACTCAAGTGACATAAAGGACATAATAACAAGAAAAGATGAATGCCTAACAAACACTGGAGAGGGGCCTGATCACTCACGGCATCTCCTCGGGCAGCACGTCAGCCAAGATGTTGATGGAGTCGGTTTTAGCTTTGGAGGTTGGAGCTGCAGCCAGCAGGAGCTTCAGGAGAGCAATCTGACAAACGGAAGAAGAGGAAGCTTAGTTTAAAAAAAACAACTACATTTGAAATGAGTACATACAAACGTCCACCTGTAGAGATCTCTGTTAGTGTGTTCGGGAAAGGTCATACTTTTATCGATGCTCTGACTCTCCAGATCTTGTCTGAACAAGCAAAAGGTTCCTTCACAGATAATAACTAAAGCCTGCACAGGAAGAAAGGACTAAAACGAGCTAGAAGACAATAAATAGACATTTATTCTATTAATTCTCTGTTACAGCATTAAGGGAGAGACACGTGCAATAAAAAAATGCCCCAAAGTTCACGTTTAAGTCATGATTTATGCATCTGTAGCAATCAGTGGCTCAAGGACATTTCAGTGGTAGAGGAAAATAACGCAAATAAACAGCAGCTGAGTTTGCAAGGTTGCTTCATGGTGCTGATCATCCAATGTAAAAAAAGAAGAGTAAAGTAAACAAAAAAGTAAAATTAAAGGATAACGGTTTTAAAAATATCTGAGATTCCACAGAGGAATACATTTTCGTAGGGGTTTGTATCGACAAGAATATGGCTATACGATAAATATCACGATATGATAAATATCACGATACGATAAATATCACGATATGATAAATATCACCATATGATAAATATCACGATACGATAAATATCACGATATGTTAAATATCACGATACGATAAATATCACGATATGATAAATATCACGATATGATAAATATCACGATACGATAAATATCACGATATGATAAATATCACCATATGATAAATATCACGATACGATAAATATCACGATATGTTAAATATCACGATACGATAAATATCACAATATGATAAATATCACGATATGATAAATATCACGATATGATAAATATCGATACAGGAGCGACAATACAAGATTTTGCAATAATAAAATCCAGACGTTATTTGTGATTTTTAAGACAGAATTTAATTAAAAACCTCAGTCAAGAAGCATCTGAGACACATCCAGTTTTATTGCGAGATCTCGTTGTTCCGTCAGGGTGAAGGCAGTAAAATCTGCTGCCACCTAGCAGCCGGAGTTTGAATTGCACCAGACAAAAGAAATGCAGTAAATGTTTGTAAATTCTCCATAAAAAAAACAATACACTGCTTTTAAATATCGATACAGTATTGTAACACGAAATTTCTCTTTATTTCAGAGTATCGACATTTTCTTACCTAACCTACCTTTATGTACATTAAAGCCATACTATGCAACTTTTTCATGTTTTACATGGAGATAAGATTCGGGTTTGCATCAATGATATTTGAAGCGGGGTCACTGATTAAGTCGCCCACGTCCAAGGCTGAGGTATCTGGTGCCTTTTGAGATTATAGTTTCTGTTCATTATTTTTGTTTTGTCTGATGTATCCTTGTGTGACAAAGGCCAGGTTTTTCAGAAGAGTCTCTCACTAATGAGGAATTAGAAAAAGATCCACTCACCACATACTGTGAGAGGTTTGGAAGCATTCCCACGTATAAGATCTCAGCCGGCGTCTCCTCCACCTCCTCCTCCCCCTGTCAACACAGCACCTCCATTTAGCACCGCAGCATCACTCAGAGAAACGCTGGAGTTCATTTAACTAAAGTCAAAACCTAAAAACAGGAGCTCACCAGGCTCAGCGGACACTGCAGCAACTCCTCTTCTTTCTTCATCTGGACTTCAGCGATAGACACGTATTTGTGCTGGAAATCATGGAAATGTTGCCATAAACCAGAGATTTACTGCAATAGTTAATTAACGCAGCTCGCTGACACCCAGAGGGGCATTTGTTTGCACACTTCTCACTCTGGGAGGTATGGATTTATTTTGGAGGGATGCCATTAGGAGAGGATTCAACAGCGTGGGGGTATCGATTAGCGGACACTTAATCCATAATAGAGAAAAGCAAATGAAACAAATGAATATTAACGTGTCAAATAAAACCAAGAAGGATCTGCTCACCAGTTTGAGGGTCTTGACGCTCTCATGAATGGGTCTGGGTAAGCCCACCAGGGTCTCGGTATCACTAAGGAACGAGGACTAGAGTGACGTTACTGATGGACATGATGAGGACAGTTTAACATGCTGATGGGGACACTTACTTTCCCAGAGTGAAGCCAATAAACTTGTTTCTGCTGGTCTCCAGGAAGTGCTCGATGTCTTTTTCTCTATAAATACAACAAGAGTAGGTTCGTGTGAGCAAACCTCACATATCTGACACTGTTACACACACACACACACACACACACACACATCTGCCTTCACTCTCTAAAAGCTCATCTGTCACACCTCTAAGGATCAGAATTTAACGCATCCAAACAGAAATCTGCACATTTTTAAACATACAGTTGGCTAACGGTGATGCAGGAGAGATGTTTTCTGATGATTAATACACGATAAATGTAGTGCAAGATGCATTATTTATGTCCTCCAGGCAGCAGCGCCCTGCAGAGACACCCAGGAACACACAGATGGAGACCATATTGCTGCATGGGAGTGAGGAGAGACAACTGTAAGATTTTTTTAGGTCCTTTTTTAACCTCGTAAATGCGGGTGCAGAGTCAGATTTAGATGTTTAGTCCCTGATACCTAGCCTACTGAACTAGACCAAATACTTGCTTTGCAAAGTTATATATTTACATATATAGGATGGCTTGCCAGGCTACCTGATACCAGCTCAAACTGTCCCTTTCACTCATACAGCTCCATGGATGCTGGTGCATGGAGTGAAAACTGTGCTGATGAGCAGAATTTGTCTTCTAAAAGCTCCTAAATGCTTAAAAGGTTAGAACGTTTTCAGCTATTAACCTGACTTTAGGAGCCCAGGGTAGGCCTTTGGGGAAATTGACTCTTTCTGTTGGGGGTCTCAGTGGAGGCGGCGGCGGTGGTGGCTGGATGATGACATCACGGTCCAGAGGGTCCACTTCGCCCTCGATCCCGCTGTCCGTGTCCTCGGGGTCCTCCTCTTCATCCCGGGCGTCGTCATTCTTGAAAGGGTCTCGCTCGTTGTACGTGTCCAGACTGTCCTGCTTGACCAAGGGCTGGGGGGGGGGACACAGAGGACAGGGAGTCAACTGAGACTGGCCAAGCTACTTAGGTCAGCAGTAATTGGGACGTATGAACTCATTCTTATAGAAGTTCCAGTTATAAAACCAGAAAAGTAAAAGGTGAGCATCCACCATCTATACTAGAATTATGATTAAAAACAAGAAAACTCATTTAAATGGGTTCAACTTCAGCCTCTTGACACTTCTGCTGTTGGTACCGATGCCACGTTAAGCTGCTCTTTTCCCTGATACAGCTCTCTGGATCTGACCAAGCTGGTGCTTTGGGAGAAAACTGTCGATGAACAGAATTTATCCAGAAACTAAACGATGAACGTGCTGAATCCTCAGTCCTCACAAGCTGAAAGGAAAGTTCAGGTAGATTTTTGCAGACTTTTCACTCCAGAAAGCTGCTGATGGAGGCATTTCTGCCACCAGCTGATTAGCTAAAGTTAGCTTGTGATTAATGATTAACGAACATTCCCAGAGCAGGTTTGCTTTCTGGATAAAGACGAGACTCCCAACTCTCCGGCCTGCATGCCTGTTCTCTGGCAGAGAGACGGATTCAACGCCAAACAAGTAGAGATTAGGGTGATGTTTTGTGTCAGCGAGCTTTCTAACAGGTGGAACAAAACAAACAGAAGGTTGAGCACACCCACGCAGATCTGAGAGGAGGACTGAGTAAACAGTAAGAACACCTGTTGGGCTGGACCACATGTCAAATTACCCACAGGAGATTTTCTTAGATTTGCATAAAAGGTAAAAAGAAAAAGAAAACTTCAGCCACCGGCTCGTCTAAAGCTCAACGATGACTTTTGTTTATATTGAGAGGTGAGAATTTGAGTGAGCTGTAGACAGGAGTCAAATCACAGAAGAATTTCCAGCCTTCAGGTAACTGAAGTGATGCTGTAATTCCATTAGAGGTTAAACTCTCCATGAAGTGGTGTGTCAGCCTCCATCTATCCCTCTTTCCTGTAGTAGTGAAACATTCCCAGAGCACGATGCTGCCGCCACCGTGTCAAAGCATCACAGAGTTCTACAATGTCAGCCAATTATATGATCCACTTAAAAAGTCTTGTGGTTTACTTAGGCTGCATTTGCATAAATCTATAACCCGCTAGTGGTGGTCTCCATCACTTATGTAAGAGTGGTCTCGTTCCTCTTACCGAATTATCAAAAAGTGTAAACAGAAATTTGCCTAAAAAAATCTGAGTTTAACTCTTTAAAGGCCGTGTGTGTTGATTCAGTACCATACAAGATAAGTGTTGAAAACCAGCTGTGGTTTAAGCTTTTAACAGAGCTACTTCAGTTAGGAATGTTTTTTTAATCACCTGTGTTAAAATATTTTCTAATATAATGTAATATATTTTTAATTTTTTTTCTTATTTAAATAATAATAATAATAATAGAAATATTAGAAATAATAATAATAGAAATAATAATAATATAATAATAATAATAATAATAATAATAATAATAATAAATAATAATAATAATAATAATAACAAATGGAAAAAAATAGAAAAAAACACAAGACATCCCAAAAGAAAAAAAACAGGGAAACTTGTGTCTTCCTTTTTAAAACCCTTGGACCAACATTTAAATTCTGGCCCCTATGACACTGAGACTGATCTGATACCATATGATATGATAAGAGACAGTGATATGATGTGACACGATACATAATACAATCAAACATTACATCACTACTGACCTAATAGCTGCCTCCCAAACAGATCGGAACATAAAAAGACTATCAGAGAAGTGAAAACAATGAAACTCATCCGATCCAGAAAGGGCAGCTGAACTTAAAGCGCTTGAGGCATTAAAGAGGAAGCTTTCACTGCAACCACAAGCAAAAGGTCAGAATCCACTTACCACACGTCTGCACGTTGGGGAAAAAAAGCCCATTAAGACTGTCTTGGTGTTTAAATTCTCATCTAAACAATCCCATTCCAAGTGAGAAACACACTCTCACACAAACCCACACAGTGCTCTAGTCACACGAGTTTGCTATGAATGACTGTGGCAACGGTGCAAGCATCAGGCATGAGGAAGCTTTCTGGCCATTAGCTGAGCTACTGCAGCTGATGTATGCCGTGTTGGTCGCCGTACTGATGCCGGGCTACGTGACGGGCACGGTGAGTGTACGGTGGGACGGAGAATGAGGAGAGAGTGGAACTGGTGCTGTGAGCCATTCTCTATGGAGAAGCCATTCTCTAAAGCTACTGCTTGTCTCTCAGGGTCAGAGGGCGACTGTCTTCAACAACATCCATCTGAGAGCTGGAGGCAAAAGCCGGGGGCAAATGGAGTTGGTTCATCGTCTGTGGATGTAAATTAAAGACAGTGGCCTCTTCTTCCGGACTCTACAGTGACCAAATCTAGTGGCGATGTGATGACAACTACAGGGGAGATGCTCCTACTGTGGATATCTGAGGTGGGAGAGTGGAACGTGACCACTCCAGAGTCAATGATTACAGCCAGCAAGGCAGCCCTGTCCCCCCAACCCGCTACCGCCCACTAACGGGCGTCCCACAGTGGAGGGGGGAGGAAACAGAGCAGCGAGGATGGAGAAAGACTGGGAAAGTTGGGAGGATTACAGAGAACAAAAGAGGAGACGTAGAAGAAACATTAGAAATAAAGTAACATTAAATTAAGGGGGAGGGGGAAACAGCATAAGGAAATCAGAGACAGGAAGAAGACGGGGACACTGTGGGACTGCGGGGAGGAGGGAGAGGAGCACAAAAAGTCCAGCTTGGTGCAAAGTGAGAGAGTAAAATGCAGGAGAAGAGGGAATTTGTGGGTAAAGACCTGCTTCTTGGGAAAGGGACTGTCTCCTTCCAAGCTATCAACAAAGGCACTCTGTAAGGACACAAGGGAGAGGGACAGTGAGAAACCAGAGGGCAGTTAGAGCTCCAAGTGGAAAAGTCAAACAGAAATATGAAGACAGAAAGAAGGAAGGAAGGAAGCAGAGGTTGGGATTCCCAAAGCAGAGGACCAAGATCATCTGTGGTCACTGACGATGTTGGCTCCAAAAGCCCAGAACAGTGATGAGTTACAGCAGGAATTCTGCTGCGTTAGGAGCTAAATGACCTGTTGTGTGTTAAATAATCAGAAATTAGCTTGTGTGTGTTTCACAGGGGGTTATTGTGTCAATTATCACCTGTTGCTACACAAACAGCTGCACCATCTAATGTTATCTATATGAGAAACAAGGTTTTTATCAGCAGCAGTTGATCCTTTAGTGCAACAATCTCCATCTTTGCATCACTCTGGTTATTAGCTGACCTCACAGGCGTTGCATCATTACATTTCTTTTCTTAGAAAATAACTCAGCCTCGTTTGCTTCGATCCTAATAACACTGAAAACAAGTTTTTCTTAATTTACTATAAATATATATTTATTCTGATCTTGGTTTCTCTTTACTGACAGATTTTCTTCTCTTTCTTTAGGTCAGCTATTTCAAACGCTCGACTAAATACTCACCTTAAAATGTCAATTTTCAAGTAGCTTTCAATTATCAGCACCTGTGATCTGTGGACAATCTCTGGGATAAAGGACCGTTACGAGGACTTCAGGAGGACACTTGGGAAGGATTGTACAGCTTTGATCTCCAAAGAGAACAATGCAGACCAGAGAGTCATCATGAAACGGTTCAGGGAACTAATTACCAGAGTGATGGTAATGAAATATTTGATTTTTAATGACCTGTCGCAGAAAAACGAGTGTTAGAAAGTACAAAAAAAATCTAATAATTGTTAGAATAATTAGAAATCCTCTGATGATTGCTTGTCGAGATGTATACATTTGATTTTGAAACAATTACCGTCTCTAATAAAATTATTGTAGAACGTTTTTTCATTTAGCAGCAAATAAAAATGAGCTTTAACTAAATGTGGTCTTAACTGCTGGTCTGATTGGACGTTCAGTGTTTGGCTTTGTTTCCTGTTGGATCTGTGATCATCTTACTCGTGTGTTTTATTTGCACGAAGCAACAGGACAGTAAATCAACTTAGCAACAAATTCCCCACCAGAACGGGCAAAGCTTTAATGCTTATCAGCGCGCCAACAGAAGAATCAGGAGTGTGTGTGTGTGTGTGTGTTACCCTGCGGCTGCGGCGGCCTCTCTTCTGCTGCTGCTGCTGCTCGATCAGCTCCATGGCAGAGGCAGGGGGCGAGGCCGCTCTCATGGCCCTGACCACCTTGATGCTGTCCTCTGGGAGGGGGGACAGGTGAAGACGCTCCCGGCCACGCATCTTCATCTCCTGCAGCTCCTCAAACCCCCCCAACGTAAACTGGAAGACAAGCATGATCAGAGATTTGAGGAAACGATGTATAAAAGCACAAAAAAAAAAGAAAAAAGGAAAGATTCTGCTTTTTAGAGCCGATGCTGATTTCTTGTTTAGGTTGATTCAGATTTATTTCAAAGAACTATAACTAATGAATTACACTGACCTAACAAGTTTTGATTCTGGAAGTGAAAAGTTTAACCTAGAAGATCTGTTCCTGCTAGCATGAATTAGCATTTAGTAACGGTGAGTTCAAAGACCAGGAAAAAGTATTTGATATCCGAGTTTCAGATCAGCCGATCGTCGATCATGCTGAACATTGACCAGTTCTGATCATTAGCAAGATCCATGGTGCTTCTTTACACCAGATTCACTAACCAGGATCGTTTTCCACAGCAGCAGTAGCACCTTCTTCATGGGGAAGTGTGGAGCGTTCATGCTGCAGAACTTGGTCACCATGGTGAAGAGGAGCAGAGCGAAGGGCTCTCCGTTGTAAAGAGGTGAGCCTGGAAGTTCACGGGAACGTTAAAGGGTTTGAAGTCGTAACGATCGCTGTTAACAGAATCCTGCACACACACTCTATACACACACCCAGCTCGTTCTTAAACGCCTCTCTGGCTTCTCTCCACTCAGGTCGGTCATCCTCAGTTTGGACTCTAACCGTCTCCACCATCAGGTACATGATGCTCAATAACACTCTGCAAGGAAAAGGAGCAAACACAGCCAGAAGTCACAAAGGTGAGGCTTTTGGAAGCAGACCGACTGATTAATTAGGACAATTTCTGTCTTTGATTTTTAAAGAGTGCCCTGCGATGCCATAAGGGTGTACCCCACCTGTTTGCCCAAAGACTGCTGGAGATTGACACCAGACCCCCATGGACAAGTGAGTTTAGTGGATGGATGGATGGATGGATGGATGGATGGATGGATGGATGGATGGATGGATGGATGGATGGATGGATGGATGGATGGATGGATGGATGGATGGATGGATGGATGGATTTTTAAAGGGATATATTTGGGGCTGCCACGTGGGTATCTACTGCCCCTATAAATGCTCCAAACAGGAAAAAAAAATCCATCCAGCTGTTTTCTGTCAGTGTTTTGATTTAGGAATCGTGCCTAAAACAAGCCGTTTCAAAAAGTCCCCGTTTGTGACATCACAAACGGGAAATCAGAATAGAACCACCTCTCACGTGCAAAAGAGAGAGCTGCTGCTGGAGGGGCTGCAGCTCTACTCTGATCCCCTCCCAGATATCGAAGCTTCTCAGCTAATACCAACGTGAGCGGGGGATGGGTGGGCGTGGCCAGCTCCAGCTTATACTGAAAACTGCTAAGATTGTTTTATGTGACACGGATTTAATACAAAGAACTTCATAAACATGTTTGGTATCAACCATAGAATTATTATAACTTAAGAAAAAAAGTCAAAATATGTTCCCTTTAAAATCAACATCACTAAAACCATTATCTCACTGAGCCGCGACTAAATAGAGTTGTGTGAAAACAAGATCTGATTTAGTACAAATTACACATTTGTAACACATTTTAGTCACGTAGAGCACACGGCATCAGTGCAAACAATTTATCAAAAAGAATTATTTCTCTTATTTAAACCCACAAAAGTAAACATCATAATGAAAAAATCACAAATTATATGTTTCTGATTATTTTTCAACAATTTTCTAAACCTTTGTGCTTTATGTGGATCTCAGAGAGTAGAGAACATAATTAATGGGTCCTTTTGAACATTTTTAACTATATGCATTTAGGCCCAGAGTTAAATCAGACAGTCGCCTTGTTTTGTAATTTTAATCCAGCAGATTTTATTGTGTATGGATATAAATCCTCCTGACCGACTCTCCTATTTCTCCACTGACTGCACACTCTTGCAGAAAGTGCTTATCTACAGTTTCCGTTTCTCAGCTCATCAGCTGATAATTATGTGTGTTTGTCGTCCGGGGGATGCACACAAGGAGCCTTGGGTCTGTCACCTTGGCTGTGTGTGTGACTCTAAACTCATTAAGCAGAAGCTGAGACTGAATTAGAAGACACAGGCTGAAGAATCTAACTCATCAGATGGATTTCCGTAAACCTAAGGCTGGATTTTCTTCTGCATCTGCAGCAGAGGAAGATGTGAGTGACGTGCTGAACTCGACTCACCTGAGCTCTGTGCTGTCTGCGAGAGAGATGGCCGGCTTCCTCACTGCACTGCTGCATGCCTGGCTGTTACTGCAGACATCATCAATGTTACCGTTTTAATGGTTTGCTTACAAAAAAAACAGCAGTTAAAATGAAAATAGATGCAGCTGAACATCCAGTAAATCAGATTATAATCTGGAGCTTGGAGATGCACACAATGCCATTTTCATTTCACAACCTAATCTGCTGCATGTCATGTGTCTATTTGCTTGATTGCTTTGGTTGCACTGTGTTGTTGTGCAGCCTGACGATGCGCCAGACTGTGCCACGGTGCCTCGGAGAAGCTTATGTAACAACAAAACAAGCGCCGGATCCCAAAGGAGGCCAACACCAGCAGTGGAAAAGCAGGGTGTCGCTGCCTCTCTGCCAGCTCAGTGGAAGGTGTGAAATAACAGCCAGAGATGTCACACTCAAACCTGAGTATTTGGCCAGAGACTCACTCTATCTCCATGCTGAGCAGCTCCAGCAGCGCCGTGAAGAGGCCCATGTCGTAGAGCAGGAAGATGTTGTGTCTGGACCAGTGGAGCACGTCCACCTCTGTGTCGCACTCATCAAACACTCCTGGGTGAAAGTTTAGAAGGAAAGTGGGACATAAAAAGTTATCCTCTCACTCAAATATCTTTAGATGTAATTAAAAAGAAGCATGTCACCCACCCTGAGCCAGGTAGAGGATGGCCCTGGCCACCTTTAGCCTCTTGTCCCGGTCCGTCACCTCCAGTGCATCCAGCAGACTCATCACATAGGTCTTCTGCTCCTCCATCGGCAGCTCAGTCCACCTCCTTCCTTTAGCTGCGTGGAAAACACAACAACACAACACACGGCTACTTTCAGGTGAAGTTTATCAGCTGTTGCAGGTTGTTTTGTTTCTTTCATTTCCACCAAGCCGTCCAGCTAGAGGAAAGACAAGCTTTTGTCCAGTAATATCAATCCACCAGGTGCTAGAGGCGGGCCCAAGGAGGCCAGCAATGAAAAGGTTAGGAGAACCGTGCTTAGGATCTCTGAGTTGGTTTCACTTTTACACTGTGTTACACTGACAAAACACTCCGTTTTGTTTCCATCGCTGTCAAGAAACATTGCATTATAAGAAAAAAAATTAAATTTGGGAAAAAATAAAATAAAATTGGTCAAAAATACAGATTTCAAGAAGGCCCTAATGGTCAAATAGCAAAGCATTCTCAAAGATGATCTTCTCTTTACAAATCTCTCTTCATATATGATATGTGTGTAGAGAGCATTCACGAACACCAACTGTCATTTAAAACACACTACTAAATAAGACTGCTCATATTAAGACAAGTTGCAGAAACAAGATAGGCCGGGTGTTCTCTGCAGATGAACTGTCTCCCTACACTGTGATCCTCAGCAGAAACTCACTCATTGATTCAATTCACTTTAAAGTACAATGGTTTGTAGTCGGCAGGTAAAATAATACAAATACTGGAGTGAGATTAATTTTTAATCATGATAGGGAAAAGCTGGTGTGTGTGTGTGTGTGTGTATGATTGTGTGTGTGTGTGCGTGTGCGCGCGCATCAACAAATACTAAAATATTATCACAACTGAGTGAACCTTCCAGAATAACAACACAGCACATGGAGGGAAAAAACAGCTCACTACGTGCCTGCCAAAGGATTCAGGCTAGTTTTTGATCGTCTTCTATTCCTGGACTCTTCATTTGATTAAGCAGACGGAAATAGACATTAAACAGCGCTGAGATTCTATTAAGGATACCCTTGACCCGTCTACTCAAATCACACATGCTAAAAAAGAACGCTTTTCTAATTTCAGATTAAAAGAAAAATCATTTTTAACCACCGAAGAGCTAAAATCACATGACTCCATAATTGCTGTAATTTATTCACGTCACTCACTGGGAATTTAGAGGAAGCGACAGAAAAGACTGACGAGTCAGCGCCTCTCACAGTTTAAACACAAAGAGCACAAGTCAAGCTGTTGGACACACACACACACACACACACTAATGAAAAGGACATGATGTGAAGAGGCAGCTCTGTGCTGTATCTCTGTGAAGCAGGAGGCCCTCATCTAATCCTCCTATTTATTATCCTGTAGCTTGCAGAGGAGGTAACAAATAAAGAGGCTCTCACTTGGGCTAGTATTAATGATGGATGCTTTAAGACGAGAGAGTCTCTCTGTGCCTTTATGGTTATTCTTTATGCTCTGGACATGTTACAATTTAGCCTGTTCATGAGAAAAAACTGATTTTGCTGTAACCAGACAACAAAGTGGCAAAAATATGTTTAACTTCAAATTAGCAAATTATCTAATTCAATAAAAGTCGAGAATTTATCTGCAAACTGGAAATTTAATAAAAAATTAATCTGGAAAAATTCTAAGCATGTCAAGCCTGATTATTATGCAGGTTTCTGTATAAGTTTGGCAATATTGATAAAAATGTGATACTTTCTTTAAAATGTGGGGGGAAAAAAGTCCTGTTTTCTGTCAGTGTTTGTTTTTCGGAATTATATGCCTAAAACAAGCTGTTTAAAAAAAGTCCCCGTGTGTGACATCACAGACGGGGAAATTTGCATCGAATTCCCTCTCATCTTTCTGGGCTGGAGGAGCAGCGGCTCTACTCTGAGCCCCTGGATGGATATCAGAGATTCTAACCTTATAGCAGCCTCAGCAGGGGATGGGTGGGCGTGGTCAGCTCAAGCTTGTTTTTTTAAAGTGACAGAGAGCTGAAATGGCTCATTCTGGATGGTACTGAAAGAGTCAAGAATAAAACTGCTTTATGTGAGAGGGATTTTGTGTAAAGAACGCCATACTTGTCTTTTGTATAGACAATAGAACTAGTAGAACTTGAGAAAAAAGTCATAATATGTTAGGCCTGGTTCACACAAGATAATCATGCTGATGTTTCACCCAATCCTTCCCTTTCCGATGATAACAAACGGCACGCCCAATTACAGTAATTGCTAAAGAATAAAGTCATCAGATATTCCTGCCATGCGTGGTGTCTAACCTGGAAGCACGTCGGGACTGCTCCAACCAAAGATCATGGAGATCAAATGTGTTGGATTGTCTCTTGGTCCAATTTGAGGACAAATGAGCATGCCTGTAGCCACGCTCCTCCTCTGTCACGTTTGTTTACTCTGAAATCACATCTGACCTTGCAAGATTTCCAGTGTGACAGGAGAATGTTTGTGTTCCAAATCTGGTAGATCGGTGATTTTTTTATCACTACTTGTGGGGTCTCCCTGCCGTGTGAAGCACATCTAAGAGGAACAGGGGAGGTTACTGTAATTAGTAGGAAGTTATTTATCTCATTACTGAGAACTTCTCTAGAGTCCATATGAGTCATTAAATACATTACTGACATGCAGATATCACCATAGCTGTGATGATATTTTTTTGATATATTGTGTAGCCGTACAAACAATCAATCTGAACACATTCAGGTTCTATGCAACAAGCTCCGTCTCGGACACACAAACACACCGTGACTCCTGAAGTCCTCCTCAAAGTTGTCTCTGTTCAGGGCGAACTCTGGTTCCTCCGTGTAACTGTAGAGCTCTGAGGACAAAACAGAAAAAAGGATCAAGCTCTCACCCCTCTGTGGTTGTAACTCTGTGAAGTACGCATACAGATGGCTCTCAGCTACTATCTCACCATGTTTTAGCCTAATATCTGTAAAACTGAAAGAGTTTTAGCCACTTTTGTGTTTGCTAAGGTCAATCAGCTGTGGCGGCCATCATGAACTGGGTTAACTCCCAAAGTTAATCATTTGTAGATTTGATTAAAATCCATCCATGGACAAAGACTTTAAAGATTTAGACTCCAGTCTCCATGGATCCAGTCTTTTTCATGGCCATCTAACCGTTTGTCACAGTGTTGCACATCTCCTCCTCCTCCTCCTGCTCCTCCTCTCAGATCAGTCATCTTCCTTTGACCCTGAGGTACCGTCACTACAGAGCTGCTCTGACTGTTTGTCAGCGTGACTAAAAGTTCTGGCAAAGCAGCTCCAGATTACCAGAAGGACAATATTATATTGTCTAAAAAAATAAATCAATGCCATTCTTCATCACTTGTGTGATACAGACTGGCGCTCAGTGGAATACTGTATGTGAATTTAATATTTGGTGATAGTTCCAGGTTTTAACTTTATTAAAATTATTCAACTTAAAAAGACTTTCCTGTAATGTGTCCCATGATTTGGTATTAAAGGAGATTTCACTTATTGATAAAGAACAACAACCAACAACTGGCGGGTCCCCATCACCCATTACCGTCGTGTCCTTGGGCAAGACACTTCCCCCTCCTTGCCTGCTGCTGGTGGTCGGAGGAACCAGTGGTGCCTAGTGTCTAGGGTAGCCCCACCTCTGTCAGTGCGCTCCAGGGCTGCTGTGGCTACCTTGTAACTCATCACCACCAGTGTATAGATGTGTGTGTGCATGGGTGAATGACTGATGTATCGTAAAGTGCCTTGGGGGGTCCTGGAATTCTAGAAGGCTCTATACAAATACAGGTCATTTACCTTGAACATAAAAGCTCTATAGATCCCGGACAAGCCCCCATTTTAAACAAAATTAGCAAAGCTGCACTTAGATGAAAACTAAGCTCAAAAGCTTCCATGGGACACAGTAGTTTAAGCTAGGGGTGGGAATTTAACACCTTAATTATGATTAATGAATTATAAAAAAAAATAACAAGTTAAAAAAATGACCGCATTTCAGGCAAAGCAGAACCTTTGTAAGAGCATGATTTCCTGGTACACCGATTACACTGACACACAAAATGGAAGCATTGGAAGAAAGCGCTATGCTTGGACTGACGGGAGGCAAATTTCATTTCAAAAGACTACCCAATGGAAGCCTTGATAAAAACGTGGTTTTGTGCAAACTATGCAAAAAAGGAGTTTAACCCTAACCCCTGAAAATCTTCAACCCTACGTTACCATCTGAAGGTAAAACACGTTGCAGCGAGCACAGAAACTGCTAAAGCTGTTAGCACTAGCAGTCCCGGTCCAATTTCTCGTTTATACGCAACTAAAATAACCACACAGTATCCCAATGAAAAGAAGAAAGCATAAAGATTATTCTCATTTCTTCTAAAAAATATTTAGATTGAAAATGCTGTGGGAAAAGGGGTTGTCTCTAGTTTTCTTTTGTTAGTTTTATTTTATTTTAAATTTTAACTTTTTAATTTATTTCTAGTTTGTGAGGTAGGTGGACTACCATGTTGGTTGGGTTTATTTTCTTTCTGTTTTCTTGGCCTGATAAAAACATGTTTTGCAAACTTCGGTATTTAGAGCGAGTCATGGACCACTCCTCCATCTTAATGTAGATTGGCTTAATTACACAGCAGTCTGTGGTTAAGAAAAATGCATTAAATTCAGCTCAATTTAGCAAAGAATTAAGGTTAAATGGTTGATAAAAGATGGACATGTTATACTATTTTCTTTTTCAAAATGCTTTTTGCTTGTCCATCGTTTCGTGAATAAAGTTTTTTTTTCCTAAGTAAAATTTCAAGAACAAATAAAAAAAGCAACCGGTTACATTGTCTTTCTCTTGGCAGGTGAAACTAAATCCCTCTGAGCCCTGCACTTTAGACGCTGCTGGAGTAGACCTTAGTGGTGTGGTTCCATGATTGATGGGCATAAATTAATGCACAGAACATTACTAAAAGAAAAATAAAACTAACAACCTGTTTGTCCATGTTGGAGAAGCCCAGAGAGACCAGCCCCATGACTCATAAGCAGCAAGATCTGTAAGGATCTTTCAAAGCTTGAAGCTGAAATGAAGGGAACCGTGATGGTGGGCCATCACGGTTCTGACTGGGATTACTCCTGAGAGCGAGTCCTACCTGAGAGCTCAGCGCTGAGTGTGTCTGAGTCTCCATACTCAAACTCCAGGTTCGGAGACTCCATGGAGCTCTGCGGAAACAAAAAGAACAAAACACACATTATGAATCATCCTGAGTCACTATAATTAAGAATCAGACACGAGTACAAACAGATGACAACATGCACGACCACCACTTGTCAGCTCACTCGCCATCACACACGCTTTTTGCCTCTTCGTGTAGATTTTCAGGTTATCATTGGCCGCTGCAGGTCCAGGTGGTGCTGATAATAAACCATTTGCATATTTCATCTCAGATCTTCACTCCCAGTTACAGATGAGACAAGCAGATTCAGCTTTAATCAGCCTAACTGAACAGTTACAGAAGCCTCTCCCAGACAGAGCGGTCTGACGAAAAGCAGCGAAAAACTAAAACGAGTGAAAACGGGCCCCGTTTCAGAGGATTTAGCTGATGTAGTCAGGCAGAGGTCTCCCTTTGGTTCTGGTCTGAGTCTCATCCTGTGATCGGCACATGAGATGCAACACCAGACACATGCAGTCAAAACCACCTCTGGAGTTAAAAAGGGCAACAACAAACCTTTCTTATGTCAGCTTGATGACAGCAAAGTCAGATCCAAGCAGGAAGAACGCTCATGAAGGAAGTGAACACATAAAACACACACCTAAGACAAGCAAGGAAACTCTTCCCCCCGGTTTGAAAGAAAACTGGTTCAGCAAGGCACATTAAAACAACATTTGAAAATAAACAACACGATGAGTTGCATCAAGGCTTTCCCATTTTGGTGCATGCATGTGTGATTATCTAAAGGAGCAAAAAAATAAGATAAAACCACCTGATTGCTGTTTTTTTTAAAGATGCAAGCTGAGATTTTACCCAAGAACTCATGTAAGATTTATTTTATGCTAATGAGAACTTCCTGACATCGCCTCAAGCTCCACTTAACCCAATGGAAGACACCCCCAGAGGGAAAAACCCAGATCTGCACATAAGGACTCTGACTCAGCTGTCCCGGTTAAACAACTTCACGTACCCGTTTAACCGTCTCCTAAAAATACCCAGTCAGCAGCAACAGGAATGCGAGCTAAACAACGTGATCAGATGTCGTTGCAGCGCTTGTAGTGCAGGAAATAAAATCCACTCTGGAGTGAAGATGAATGAGAAAATGACTTATTAAGCTTTGAGACACAATTACCGTCCACAACCTCCCCCCACCTGTCCAGCAGCTGTGAGATGAATATGCTCCAATTCCCTCAAAAACCCCCATTCTTCCCCTTCTCTAAGCACCCTGAGTGACAGCTCTGACTGAGTCACCAACATCTTTTATGTAGCGAGCCCAGGAATAAAGTCCCTCCTAATTCTTTAATGAGGAGAAGGATTTATAGCAGCATCGCTCTTTAAAAAAGTCCCCTAGAAGACTTCAATTGAGCCTCGCTGGCTTCTGAGTGCCTCACAACTCCAGTGTGATGCGTTCAGGAACGAGGTCAGATAAGGGAAAATTCTAAACTGAGCGACCCACAGCCATAAAAGATATTAAAATAAAATATTAAATCAAATTATTTTAACTTAATATCCTCTGTCTTTTTGTTTTTCTAATACCATGCAGTGTTAACAACAACAATACTACTATTACTAATAATAATTTTTATTAAATGATAATAATTTTAGTGCTGTGTTCCAACTACAGGGGGATCACACTCCTGAGCCTCCCTGGTTAGGTCTTTTCAGAGGTTCTGGAGAGGGTCTGTCGGACAGTGGAACCTCAGATCCAGGAGGAGCAATGTGGTTTTCATCCTGGCCGTGGAACACTGGACCAGCTCTACACCTTAAGGGATCCTGGAGGGTGCGTGGGAGTTCGCCCAACCAATCTACATGTGTTTTGTGGATCTGGAGAAGGCATTGGACCGCGTTCCTCTGGGAGCCAAGTGGTGGGTACTTCAGGAGTGTGGGGTACCAGGCCCCTTGATACGGGCTGTTAGGTCCCTGTATGACCAGTGTCAGAGCTTGGTCCGCATTGCCGGCAGTAAGTCGGGCTCATTCCAGTGAGAGTTGGACTCCGCCAAGGCTGCCCTTTGTCACCGATTCTGTTCATAACTTTTACGGACAGGATTTCTAGGTGCAGTCAAGGTGGTGAGGGGATCCAACGTCTTACGGACAGAGTCCCGAACATTTCCGTTTTTCATGGCCTGTCTGAAGGGGGCTTTAGAGATAGGGTGAGAAACTCGGTCATCCAGGAGGGGCTTGGAGTAGATCAGTGGTTCTCAATTAGTGGGGCGCGCCCCCCTTGGGGGGCGCGGGAGAAGAGCTGGGGGGGCGCAGCGGACGCACCCAACCCCCCCTCCCCCCACCCACCCCGCTCGGAGCCTCCCCACGGAGAATACAAGGGTATTCCAACCTCCACTGTCAGTCCAATAAATGAGGATCAGACTGATTTGTGAACATAGAAAAAGTCCAAACATGAATTTTGTTTAATGGAAAGGCAGTGCATGTGTTAGATGGAAGAGAAATTTAGATTTTTATTACTTTTTGTTTCACTTTATATTTGTTGTTTGTTAGAGTGACGTATGAACGGCCTGAATTAAACACGGTTATGTTAAAAAGAAGCCTCATCTTTGCTTCCCTGCGGTGCCCACCATAGTGGTATTTTATTTAAATAAAATGTTTTTTAACACAACTTCCTTTCTTTCATATATGAGAAATTGAAAGAATCGCTGCTGCATTTGGACACACTGAGGAGGGCGCATTTGCTCGCAGCCAGAGGCCGCATGATCCATTTTCCCTTCACTTTCATTTTAAAAATAATAATAAACATTCAATAAAACCGTTAAATATCCATTCATTTTAATTAATATTTAGTCCACACAAGCTGACCAGAGTGCCCCAGTACCATAGAAACAATGCAATTAAACAATTTCACTTAAATTATCAACATTTCACCTGCTGCGCCCGAACGCACATTCCTTCTGCTCCGGCGTAAACCTGATGGTCACCTGCTTGTGCGTAATCAAGTGTCTCTATGGAGCTGCTGAAGAGACTAAAGAGGTTCTGGACTTTTGCCTCAGACAGACTCATGGCAAGGCAAGGCAGTTTTATTTATACAGCGCATTTCCTACCCGAAGGCAACTCAAAGCGCTTCATGGCTAATGGCTGTTAAAATGTGATGATTCAGAGCTCCGCTGACACGCTGGATCCAAAGATCCAAGCAGCTACTGGAGTAACGAATTCTACTTCAGCCAGAGTTTTAAAGTCAGGAAACATTTCACCAAATGAAATAACCAGAAGTCTACCAGACTCTCTGAAAAAAGGGTTTCCACTTTCCAGATCTGGAAGCTCTCGACATTGCGCTCTGGTGCGCAGATCTGTCAGACGCGCTCTGAGCTCCTATTGCGCGCCGCTTTGTGCGCACTGCCAGATGCGGAGAATAATGCAGATGCTTTGATGGAAATCTTTCCATGATGTTACCTCCACGATGGATTCTTCTGTGGGCAACAAGGTCATTCCCCAGCACTTTCCCCTACCGCCCGACATTCGCCGACGGACTATCAGCGCGTTAGTATGGCAAGCCGATTTAACATTTAAGCAGACTGGCTGACGTGTATTCAGATATCTATAATTCTGTTGTTCCTAGCAGAAATTAACATTCCAGAAAACCATAAAATCAATCATACTGTACACAATGAACATTGTGCAACCCCCCCCCCCCCCCCCCCCCCCCCCGCACATTGGGAGGGGGGCGCGAAAAAATCTATGTATCCTAGGGGAGGCATCACCGAAAGTATTTGAGAACCACTGGAGTAGATCCACTGCTCCTCCACATCAAGAAGAGCCAGTTGAGGTGGCTCGGGCATCTAGTTAGGATGCCTCCTGGACGCCTCCCCGGTGAGGTTTTCGTGGGCACGTCCAACTAGGAGGAGACCTAAAGGGAGACCTAGCCAGGACACGCTGAAGGGACCATGTTTTTCAACTGTAAGGCGCTTTGTTCAGCTCTCATGCTGTGTTTAAATGCGCCGCACAAATAAACTGGTATGGTATGGTATGTCTCTCGGCTGGCCAGGGAACACCTTGGGATCCTCCTGGAGGAGCTGGCCCAAGTGGCTGGGGAGAGGGAAGTCTAGTCCTCTCTGCTTAGGCAGCTTCCCCCAAGACCCGACCCAGGATAAGCAGACGATAATAGTTAGTTGGATGGATTTTAGCTCTGCATAATTAATCTAAGTTCTAATTCATTTCAATTTCAGGTCTGAACAGTCACAAAAACAACATAATGGATGAAAATTAATTATTTGAATTTTTTGAAAGACTGTTTTTTTTAAATTGCCTAATGACGAATTAAATATTTAGGAAATGCTGATAAAAGGTATAGTTTTTAGTGTTGGTTTACTAGAAGGGAAGCTATATAGCAAATTAAACTTCTAGTAGCCTTATATTAATTTAAATCTGATGAAAAATATTTGGTTTCCAGCAATAAAAGTCTAATTGAAGGTAAACAGTCTGCAGGATTGACAAAATGTGTTGTTTAAAACAGAAAAGCATCCTTATTTTCTGCAAACCTGCAATCATCAAGTTAACAGAAATCCTAAATAATCCCTGAGCTGTGTAAGGATGTACCTGAACAGGAGGAAGGACTGGAGCAACATCAAGCATAAGGTGATGGTATTTTGTGCTGGTGGCTGCTGAGCTGAGGGGTCCTGCCAGCAGCAGTCACATTTCAGAACCACTGTAGGATTACCGGGTTATTTATAGGACTCAGCAGCCAAAATAACACCTCGCTGTCTGCCTGCATGCCTTTGAGCCAAGAAGCTGCATGGTAAAGGACATCCAGCGGGTGTGAAAGCTCCCCAGCAACAATACTCACTCACATTCACTCATCAGCTGTTAATCAGCGCTTACCTCCGACTCCTTCTGCTGGTCTTTGAACACATCTTTCCCCTTCGGTCTGCCTCTGTCTCCGTTATCGTTCAGGTTGTTAATGATGGGGACCTCCATGTCCTCCGGCTGCATCTTTCACGCTCGGCCCGGCCCGGCTCACTTCCTCCTCGGCGGGTGTGAGTGGTGCATACCGGTCCGGTGGAGAGCTGAGACTGCACCGCGCCAGGAGGAGCAGCTCCACTCCAAAGCTGAGGGTCTCCTCCTCCTCCTCCTGCTGCTACGCCCCCCAAATCGGCTCGATTCACTGTCCCCGCACGCCCCGGTGGGCGGGGTTAGAGACACAGCAGAGCTGACCCCATGCAGCTGAAACGGTGTCAGTGTACCAGTGGTTGAGGTCCACCTCACACCTCCAGAGGCTGGTGTCTCATTGTTTCAAAAATAAAATGAACTTTAGCGATTTGGTTTTCTTAAACTGAATTTACTCCCTAAAGAAAACAAAAATTCCTGTCAACAAAAGAATGAGTAAACAAAAATAATCACAAACCTTTGATTTCTGGGCAGAATCTTTCCTGATTGTTTTTTAAAATGTATCCGTTTTGCACATTTTCTTCATTTTTATTTTGTGAAGTGCTTATTTCTGCACTAATGTGCTTCCGTACCTGGTCAAAGTTTTACTTGCATCCACTGATGGGGGACATTCTTCCAACCTGGCTTGATTAAACCTTTCTGTAATTAAAAGCTCCAAATGTTTACGGCACAGAGGAGTTTTTATTTGACTTTTGCACTTTAAATGTTCCAGAAAGGAGGGGGTGGTGGCCCCCTTTGCGTCCCCACCCCCCACCAACCTCCCTCCAACAGTGCCAGTGAATTATTGATATGGAGGTGGATGCTGCTGCGTTGGCCTGTCTGCCTGTCAGCACCCACCCACACAAACCTCTGACCGTGAAAACCACTTAAATTGACAAGAACATTCAATTACCATACATGCAGGATGATCTGGAGGAGAATTAACGTAACAGAATCACAGCGGGGGGTGGTCACAGAGGTCATGGTTATTTAAAGTGTAATAAAACAGTACGAACAAAAATAAAAATCCTTGCATCAACTGTTTTAAGCTTGAGTCATTCACTCACAGGTGCAAACCTGCAGGAGTGTGATTTCGGTTTCGTCTCTTGCAAAACAAACTGAAATTTGTACTAGAAAGAAATTTGTTTTTGGGTGGTGGATTCTTTTTAAATGAGCTATGAGAATATGGGGTAAACACAGTTCCATGCTTGATTACTTCTTGCTATAAGTTTGAAATAGTGAATTTGACTCCATCAACATTGAATCTGATGCCTAAAACGGTCTGGTTGAAGCCTACAATCAGAGGACTGTCACCACAGAGGTGGCAAAAAAAAT
The DNA here is from genome assembly GCA_006937985.1 of Aphyosemion australe. Classification (NCBI taxonomy): domain Eukaryota; kingdom Metazoa; phylum Chordata; class Actinopteri; order Cyprinodontiformes; family Nothobranchiidae; genus Aphyosemion; species Aphyosemion australe. The sequence goes on from SSNS01000001.1 coordinate 8,824,278, forward strand.
AAAATAAATAAAAAAGTGAGTTAATTTTTGGGGCAAAAGTGTATCTAATTCTGGTGCCTTAGTCAATTTAACAAGACGTTTAAAATAACTGCCAAGAACATTTCTTCTGATGATTGGAGTCTGATACCAGCTACTCATGACTCAAATAAGAGGTTCAGAAAATGTTTGGATGTAATTTGTCAACATGAGAAAAACGAAAGCTCTAACACCTTGATGCTAGCCTTTTCAACTACCACCTTGTGTTGAGAATTGGTGGTTATAGTTGTTGGGTGATTTATTACATGTTAATCATCTCGGCATGTCTTGTAAATGACTTCCAGCTACAAACGTGTGAAATTTTAGCTCAACATTTGTATGTATTATTTATTTCCCCAAGCAGGATATTAAAGTTTCCCTTGACATTTGTAAAATCGACTGTTAGCTATTTTTGTGTTTAAGGTCAATTGCTTGTGCGGTCAAACACACAACGGCTAAAACTATTTCGGTCACTGGGAAAAAAAAACAACTGCAAAGTCTCTAAAACACTGGTGTCCAATCCCGCTCCTCGGGGGTCTCCATCCTGCATGTTAAAGGTTTCTTTGCTCCGGCACATCTGATTTGAATCAGTGGGTTTTTAACAGGCTTTAGCAGAATTTAAGGACATGATGAAAAGTTAACTCAAATAAAAGCAGGGAAACGGCTAAAATCCTCCAGAATCAGTAGATATCCCTGATCCACCAAAATAATACGCCCTTATTTACACTGATGAAGATGAGTCGGCCACACTGAAGTCAGAGACGTCTCCGTCTGGATCGGATGAGCTCATCAAGGCGGCTCCAAACAGAACCACAACCCTCTAGAGAAAAACATCCACACATGCTTCCACTTTTTACCCTTTTATTTATTTCTTCTTATTATTACAGATTATTGCTCATCATCTAACATGATCAGTTTTAATATCAGAACAAGTTTTCTTTTCTCATTAGACAACTTTAAACATATTAGAGAATTTAGTCAGTTTGAACTGAAATGAGGATTTACATCAATAAATACAGGAGTTGAGTCTCTGTTTAACCTTCCTATACACTCAGATTTGTGTTTTTTTGTATATAGTATGTATATACATTTACGATGCTGGTGTCTTCCCTCGCCTAACCACGTGTGATTCAGCTTATGACCCCCAAAAAAACAAAAACAAAGAGTTCTCCTACATCACAGGCTAGGATCCTGAGGCAGCTGATAACAAAAGCAACTATGGCCCTAAAAAAAGACACGACGTAGACGGAAACGTACAAATCATCCATAATCACTTTGGATTTCTCTTTTTTTTAATGCACACTCGCACAGAAACAATTGGGGGAGTGTAAGACACAATTTTGCATGGAACCTTTCAACAGCACAAAGACGAGAACACAAAAACACAGTTTCATGGTTGCATTCATTTTCTGTTTGGTTATCTTACACCTTTAAATTCCATTTTTGATCTCTTTCATGTTCCATGGGAATATTTAATTTGGGAGAAATGAGCTAAAACTGTTGCCTTTAAAATAAATTAGGAGTTCATTCAGCAGGTTTGTTTTTTCATGTGCACCAGAGAACAGGAGGGTTCCAGATCTGTGAGCTGACAGATGAGATGTGCGTTTGATTTTAGCATCATTACGGAGTGGCAGCATCTTCCAGCATGCCGTGCGAGAGCTGGTACGCCCGCAGGTGTGTTTAGCGTTTGTGAGAGCTTTGTACAGGAACTAAAACCTTCTAAAAACAAGGATGGAAACTCGCTACAAAGACCGACTGTGCTTCTAACAAAGAGACGAAAAACTGATTTCTGAGCTCTTTTGTGTTTGTGTTTATGGCAAGTACAGTAAAACAGCACCATACTTTTTATAGAGAACCTGAAAGAGGAAATCCACTTCAACGTCGTTATGTGTCACAGTATTCAAAATGAGAGTTGGAGCTTGTTTATTACAGATTATTAGGACATTTAATTGCTTCTCTGTGGTGATCCGGTCAAAAGTAATGACGATAGACGGTGCAACAAACAGTAAAAGATAGAAAATAATCTTAAAGTCTATATAAATATCTAAATATACAGTATATTTCTGTAATGATTGAACAAACCGTCATGCTTCTAATACAGTATGGTGGTGGTTACTGAAGGAAAAGACAAAAAGAAATGGTGAAATACTTATTACTTCAACACTGACAGGTTTGAGCAGCAGAAAGAAAAGAAAAGCAGCAGCAGCAGCCATTGAAACGGTTTCACTGTGAGCTGAAGTGACAGATGGAAGGAAAAGATCCAGTCACGTTTACCAGGAGAAAACCAAAGAATGCATCAGTTAAAAAAAGAAGGAAAAAACAATTAAAAACAGAACGCATCTCGCTGAAATAAAATACAAGATATGATTGGACCCTGAGACCCCGCCCACCGAGTATAGCCCCTCCCCTTTCCAAATCGTACACAACGAAAATCACAAGTAGAAAAAAAGACAAAAACAGCAAAAATCTTCATTTGCGCACATTTTTCTTGTTTTGAAATCACGTTTTTTTAAAGAGTCCATTTTTATATTTATTTGATAAAAAATGAAAGAAATGGCAAGGTGGAGGTCATATCGCCACGGAAATGGAAGAGAAGGACGATGATGGAAACATGAGGAACAGAAGAAGAGCTAGATCTAAATTAAAGGAGCAGTTATTATTATTATTATTATTATCATTATTACTGTAGTTGGGTGTGAATAAATAAAACCATGGTGCTGGGAAAACACCTCTTCCTCCTCCCTCCAGATGTAAAGCAGGTGTTGATTATTCCGTTTGTCCTTCCTTCTATCCTCCTCTCCCTGTGTGTGTGCGATTTATGGAGTTTTGATATTTCCTCAGCTCGACCATCACACTCGTTTAATACCTTCAAAATAAAATTTAAAAAACATGGTTTACATTAAATCCGCAGCAGAAACGAGGTCGACTCAAACTCAGAGTGGACTTGTGTGAATACCTGTAGTAGTTTGGCTTAAAGGGCCCGTTTTTATTCAAGCCCAGGTACTTGGCCTGTTCGTCAGTCAGCTCTGTGAGGTGTGCGTCGAATGTGGGGAGATGTAAGCTGGCCACATACTCATCTGGAAAACCAACAAAAACAACAGGTCAGCATCCTTCTGCGTCTCTATTTGGTAACAAGGAAACAGGAGGAATTTACCTGCTTTTCCCCTCTCTGACCTCATAAGCCCTTCCCTCTCTGGTGTTTGATGCTGACAGGGTGACCTACATTTCTTTACTAGGCTCTGCTCTCAGCCAGCGAGCTAACAAACATGACTGGCAGCGCTGCAGACGTGCACGCATATGTGCATAGAGACGGGACTCGCTCTACTGTCAATGATTCGCCACCCAGGGAGCCGACGCTGGGCTGAACAGACGAGCCAGAGCGTCTGATGAGGAGAGCAGAGTCTGCAGCACTTCTGGGCTGAAATCGAGCTACGATTAGTGGTGACTTGTGTGCCTGATGTGATGCACCTCACTAATGCTTTTAGATCTCTCTTCCCTGTATTTGTCTGTCTAGGCTTGTGAACTAGAGGGAATCTTACCCATCTTTTTGGGCAGCAGATAAACATCCTGCTTGTAGCGTCCCTCGGGGGCATTGTAGAGCTCTATCAGAGCCAGAGCCTGGGAGGAGACAAACACAAGACGTATAAACACACCAAAACAGAAAGCTCTTCCTTAACTGTGGCCCAACAAAACACAGAAAAGGGTTAGAGTGTAATATTCAGAAAGAGGGTTTTACCTGGGTTGTGGCGGTGATGGACAGAACAAAAGTGGGCACAGTGGAGCAGCTGAGATTCAGCAAACGGCCCTGGAACAAACAGAAACAATGATGAGAGAAGATGGCAACACTCAGCAGCTCAAATCTTCTAGAAACTCTTCTCTCTGATATGGTTGTTGCCCTGTGGATCCAGATCCACAAGAGGAACAAAAAGTTCTACTGCAACAAAACCAAATACTTCTAGTGAATTGACATAAATCCACCATAAATAAAACCGTTTCTTTTCATCCGTAGCATGAAGATGATGTTTAGTAACATAAACCACGAAGGCCTTGTGGAGCACTTCTTCAGGGTGTTGGAACGGAGTAGCTAAGGACTGAGGAGGCAGGTCCAACAATGTGGTTGGATCAAACCGCATCAGAGACACGAGCGTCCTCAGAGTGGCAGGTGGTGTGACCTCTGCTGAGCTGCTGCTCTCATTCTGTCACGGCTCATAAATACACACTTCTGCTGCAGTGTGTGTGTGTGTGTGTGTGTTTGTCCACGCTGGGTCCTCTTTAAATGTCTTGTTTTGAGACATTTAATGTAAATACAGAAAAAAGATACAAATGATGTTTGACAGTTCTACACCTTCAGACCTGACCATCGAAGTAACCCCCTGGTGGTAGAGAGAGGTCATCACAGCTAAAACATATTTTCTCTTATTTTGAAGGTAGAGGGTTAGAGTTATATGGAAAAAGCATTAGAAGATATATTACAGCACATCATAAATATGTGCTTATAATGTGTGTTATTGGACCAAGTAGAGTGTGGAGCCACATATGCCAGAACCTCCTCTTCTGTACACATTTTAATAGAGTTAAACAAACAATTCCTGGCCATGTTTTATACAGACAGTCTTTAAAATTACTGAGATATTGAAGCAAGTTAAATGTACACGTTTGGTCCACAAGATGCATTTTTGGGGGTGGAGTGAGTGTGTGTGTGTGTGTGTGGTGTTACCTCTGCCAGCAGGACTATCCTTTTCCCATCAGGCCAGATGACATGGTCCACCTGTGATCGAACTCTCTCCCAGGTGAGTTCAGGAGTTCGCAGGCTGGCCTGTAAAATTAGACCACCCTTTATTATTATTATTATTATTATTATTATTATTATTGGACTGAACCATTTTTGCAAGTCTATATCATCAGTAATGAATTAAGTCACTGTTCCCTCTGATATGTAAACCATTCTCTCCACTACAAATTAATGACTGTGTTTTATCAGAGTACATTTCTCCTGATTTTCTTCCATCTACAACCTTCATCTTGTCGTTTTAACGTCTCATTGTTATTCACTCAGCATTAAAGTCGATTTAAAATCCAAAATCTCACACAATATGAATCAGTAACATATAATGTCCACACTGAAAAAACAAGAATTAAATGCTTTCTCTTTTGCATGTTTTATTCATTTGGGGCAATGAAGGTTATAATTATAATTTCACTCATTTATTGTTACTCTGATGTCTGTTAATTATGTAAATGAGGCCTTTGGAAGAAGTGCATCATAACTACGGGGCACAATGGTTGTATTTGTAGTTTAGACATTTATGTCTTGTCTCAGTCTATAATAACTACACCTGATCCCATATATTAAGATTAGATCCTTAAATAAATTGATGAAAGAGATCTACAAGAGACAAATGTTCCATTTTTCTGACCCTAACTGACCGACTGTTAGAAGAAATATTTAAAATAAATGAAGGATATGATTTTGTCTCCTGTAATATTTTACAATAAATTTGACTGAGTTTAACAACTGATGTGCGAGGGTTAGGTGTTGAGCACTAAAACATAAAGGCTGTCCAGACCGCTGTCAGACAGTTAAAATGAACCCAGTTGTAAAAAAAGAGAAAGAAAAAGTTGATGGCCTCAGATAATAAATGAGTCCAATCACCAAACCCTAAAATAGTTATATATATAAAAAACACCTTTTAGCTCAAAAGGTAAAGGATCAGGTCTTCCACAGCAACTTTTAGTTACCATGGCAACAGCGCATGGCCCAAGCTGGAGTTTACAGCCTGTATGGGGTTCTGTCCCCCAGAATGATGCGATCTGTTTTGTTTACATCCTAAACCTGCAGAAGGAAAAGCCTGTGAAGCAGCGGCTGACTGACCACATCGATCTCGGTGTTGGAGTGCCCCATGTTGCAGACGATGCAGCTGTTCTTCATGCGGTCCAGGTGGTCCCGCACCACTACGTTCTTATTGCCTGATGCGGAGGAAACAGAAAGATCAGGTTAGAGGGGTTTTACAGGAAGTCTGAAGGAAAATCAGGAGAGTCTGCGCCACTCGTGATGTCATCAGCTTAAAGTGGACATATGACTTTTTGGTAACACTTTACACCAAGGGTCCCTTTATTAACGTTACTTAGTGCATTATTTAGCATTAATAAACAAAGAGTCCCTTTAAAACGTTACGTTATTAACTATTAAGTGTCCTTTAAGGTTAGGACAAAGTGTGTGCTTAGTAATGCATTACTTAATATGCTTAAGCAGTTGTTAATACTTTAATAGTTTATTAATGCTTAATAATGAACTAAGTAACATTAATGAAAAGGACCCTTATTGTAAAATGTTACTTGTTTTTTTCTTAATTTATAATAGTTCTATGGTCAATACAATACATATTTATTAAGTAATTTGCACTAAATCTCTCTCACATAAAACGATTTCAGCAGTTTTATTCTTGACATTTTCAGTAGCATCCAGAATAAGCTGTTTCAGGGCTCTGTCACTTTAAGAAAACAAGCTGGAGCTGGCCACGCCCACCGATTCCCAGCTCAGTCTGCGATTAGCTGAGAAACTCCGAGGAGCTTGGAGTAGCTGCAGCTCCTCCAGCAGCAATGCTTTCTTGCACATGAGAGGCTGTTCCATTCTCATTTTCCTGTTTGTGACATCACAAACGAGGGGCTTTTTGAAACAGCTTGTTTTAAGAACATAATTTCTAAAACCACACACTGATGGATGAGTTTTTTTTCCACATTTGGGGTGTTTATAAAGGCAGTAGAGATTCACATGGCAGCAAACAAGAATGCAAAAGCTGAGATTTCATAATGTCCCGTTTAAGAAATTGAAGTTCCACCTTAAAAAGGATCTGCTCTTTAACACTTTATGATCCACACATATAATACACTCCAGAATACACACCCTCTTAAATGATGAATGTAATGTGTGAAGCAGCTCCATTGACACTGATCTAAACAACAGCACATCATGGCGGCTGGCTCAGATGGGATAAAGTCACAACAACTGATCAAGACCACGAGAGCAACACCAAAATCTGATACTAAAAAAGTAAAAATCAGTAAGAGGTCTGACATATGGAAAAGAAGATGTTGACACTGGCTTTTAAGAGACTAACGTAGTCCTGATTTTAATTCTACCACCTGCTGGAAAGGCACATCAGCATCTGAAATGTCCTTCATCCTTTGAGAGAACCCTCAGACAGTCTGGTCTAAAAGCAGCCAGTGTACTACCTCACTGGGGCTTCTCCGTGGCCTCCTTTCCTCACATTTTAAAATGCGTCACCACCTCCCTCTGAATAAAGCATCACTTCCAAGGAAGCCTCAGGCCTACCAGCAGCATCAGGTAATGAAGTAGAGACGAGTGATTTTCCCTGGCTGCTGGGCTGAGAACTTGATTAGGAAGGGCTGCAGACTCATTTCTGTATCGCTGACTAGTCACCCTGAACAAACTGCAACAGAAATGAAGGCTGTGCAGCTCTTGAACGCAGCCCAACAGTCATTAAGCACACAAGCATGAATGAGACAAACCAACCTGTGCAGGTGATGACGATGTCCACCTGTCTGATGACTTCACTGAGCTTCACCAACCTGAAGCCGTCCATGCTGCGGTCGGTTTAAAGAAAACAAAGTGTGTGAGATCACCAGAGCGCTAAAAAGGAGCCTTAAGGAAAACTGTGAGAACCAACCAGGCCTGCAAGGCACAGATGGGGTCGATCTCTGTGACGTAGACGATGGAGCCCATCGCTTTGAGGGCAGCGCAGCAGCCTTTTCCAACCTGAGGGTGGTCAACAAAAACTATTTGATTTACAACAAAAGCGTCTCATTTTAAATTCTTTATTAACTCATTCACTGCCATTGATGACTTTAGTCGTCAATTGCATTTTTTTACGGGGTTGGCGTTGGAGCGAGCCCCCGCACCGTGAGAACAAACATCACGTGTCTAAAGCGGATCTTCATCCGTGTATGTCACACATCACGTGATCAGGAAGCAGAAAATCAATGAATTAGGAGATCGTTTTGGGACGCTGCTGTGAAAACAGCGATGCACCAACCGGAAATGCTTCTGCAGCTCACGCTTCGGCAACAGATTGTGAAAGAACGGATAACGCTAGAAATACGGTGATTCTTCCTGATGTAAGAAGTGAGTCTACTCTTTCTTTTGGTAGTTTTGGCGTTTACATGATCATAGAGCACAATGTTCTGTGACTCTTCAAAAAACAGTAAAAACGCTCAAAAACGCTGGCAGTCAGGGGCTTTCTGATCAGAAAACGGCTGGCAGTTAATGAGTTAAAAGTAACATTAGACACATTTGATGTTTAATAATATATAATCTATTATTCATTGTGTTGAGCCTAACCCTAGGCTTTACCATCACAAGTTCAGGCCTTAATTCACATTTTAGCACAATTCCTAACCAGAAGTGTGTGTCCGTACCTCTCCGTATCCACACACCACCACCTGTTTGCCTCCAAACATGACGTCAGTGGTCCTCTTCAAGCTGGTGACAGAAATGCTATCGTTATTATTATTACTACCAATAGTTTGAGTGTTATAGAAGGTACATGTTTAAAAACCAAACGTGTTTCTGAAACTGATATTAAATGAATTTCAAAACCTTTTATAGACTCAAATTGAAGACCTAACTCCAGAATTTCTTTGAAAGCAACACTTTTCTTTTTGCTGGAACTATAATATAAAAATTTCTGGTGATTCAATACAACTATTTTGTTTGTCGGGGCGATGGTGGCATAGGAGTTAAGTGGACGCCCCGCAATCGGAAGGTCGCGGGTTCGCGTCCCACTCGGTCTGTCACTGTCGTTGTGTCCTTGGGCAAGACACTTAACCTGAATTGCCTCTGTTGGTGGTGGTCAGAGGGGCTGATGGCTCAACAATGCAGCCTCGCTTCTGTCAGACCGCCCCAGGGCGGCTGTGGCTACTCAGTAGCTTACCATCATCAGCAGTGTGTGAATGTGTGAGTGCATGCAGCGTCTTTGAGTGTCCTAACAAAGCGCTATATAAATTTGATGAATTATTATTATTATTAAAAAAAAAACCTCAAATGTTTGTCACAGCATAAATAAATCAGGAATCTTTTGACAAAACCACGACAAAAAGTGGACAAAACCAATGAATGCTGCAGCAGATTTCTAAAAAAACAACAACAAGAAATTAAATATACAAGAAAAAAACATAAGAGGTTGACTGAAAAATGTAGGAATGAACTAAATGCAATTTAAGACCTGGTTATAAAAATCAGGACACACTGAAGACTTTTTAAGGCCTTTCTAAAACTCAACCCTGAACCCCTTTGTGTGTGTGTGTGTGTGTGTGTGTGTGTGTGTGTGTGTGTGTGTGTGTGTGTGTGTGTGTGTGTGTGTGTGTAGCTTCTCGTACCCATCTAAGATGGACTCTCTGCAGCAGTAAAGGTTGTCAAACTTCTGTTTAGTGACGGAGTCGTTGACGTTCATCGCTGGAACACACAGCTTTCCTGCTTTAGACAGCTGATACAACCTGCAAACATACAACAAGCACGTAAAAACAGTTAAATTAGAAATATAAAAAACTATTTGATGGTAAAAATATTTGTTTTAGATAAATGGAAAATCTGAACATTAATCAAATATTTCAGTTTATTTGCAGATAAAGCTATACTGTAACTCAGTTGAAACATAGTTTAACCACTAGGTGGCAGTATTGCCATACTTGAAAGATCATGTTAGCGTGACTGACTTAAGGGTTTATTGTGCAGGTTTATATAAATAAATACAATCTCTAGTTCAAAGAAACATGAAAGGATGTGACCCAGTGGAACAGATAACATAAGATTAACATTTACAGAAATACTGAAGGACAAAGAGGACTAAAGCTTCTCCCCCTACCTGTGCACACCAGTAACACTCTCCTCTACGATGCCCTTGATTTTCTTGAACATGTTGGGATATTTTTTATAAATCCAGTGAGTCAGGTCTCCACCATCATCCAGGATCTGAAAATCAGGCCACAAATAAATAAATAACAATATAAATAAATGGAGAAAATGAGATCTAGTTGAGTTAATGAAACAGTACAAACACACAGATCATCAATCAGGTGATCAAAAAGATAAAAAAAAGGAGTTGGTTTGTTACCATGTTAGGTTGCCAGCCTTCCACGTTGACGCAGCGATCGATGCACCACCAGAAGTCATCCTCTGACTCACCCTTCCACGCAAATACACTGAAACCTACGAGGAAGAAAACCTGAATGCACAGCTGAAGAACAGGAAGTGAAAACAAAATGATCCAAACAGACTCTTACCTCCTTCTGCCAGAGCTGCTGCCACTTCATTCTGGGTGGAGTAGATGTTACAAGCTGCCCACCTGCACTGAGCCCCCAGAGCTGACAAGGTCTCCATTAGAACCTGAGAATCCGACCCAAACACAGATTATTGTAGCTGCTGTGATTTAGCTGTGTGTGATTTTATTTCTAGGGTAACTCACAGCCGTCTGGGCGGTGATGTGAGTGCAGCCCACCACCTTGGCACCAGCTAGGGGTTTCTCCCCCTGAGCTCGCTTCCTCAGAGCCATCAGAGCTGGCATCTCTGCAAGAGGAGACAAAAACATAAAGGGAGTTGGATGGTTGAGGAATTCCCATCTTTTAATCCTACTAACACTTTCAACACTAATCCATTCACTCATCCAGCTGAAGGACTTACAGATGCTATGGATAAAATGAGTCTGTGGAGCCTGCAGGGTTCATGTGAACTCCGTTTGGGGTTTTCAGTAACATTAATTTCCTGATAAATCCAGCTTCTAATATTTGCATCACAGTAGAGGATCTGAAGGTTTACCTTGTTCAGCAATCTCAATCTCTCTGCGCCCGAAGTCGGCCTGTTTGATGTTTTTGATGCAGAAATCTCCGTTTCCTTTGGAGTTTTTCTGTTGTTTGTCTCGTGGAGATGTCTCATCATCAGAGCTGTCTGTGTACGACGCCGCTGCAACAACCAAACAGAACAAAAAACATGATAACCTCACATAATCTGAAGCTAAAACTGAGCATCAGAATAAAGAAGAAAGAGGATTTAAGTGACTCTGAACGTGACATGGTGTTTGTACCAGACAGGCTGGTCTGAGTACTTCAGAAACAGCTGATCTACTGGGATTTTCACCCACAACCTTCTCTAGGGTTTACACAGAATGGTGTGAAAACAGAAAATATCCAGCGAGCAGCAGCTGTGTGGATGAAGATATCTGGTTGAGGTCAACAGAGAATGGGCACACTGGTTTCAGACCAGCTTCTGAACGAATCAAGACCGTTTATTGCTGAAAAAACACAACATAACGTTAATATTAAAAAAGTCTACGAGGACATTTCGGAGCTCCAAATAGAGCCTGGCCTTGGGACACGTGGTTCATGTTCATTGATTAGACTTCCTGTTATATCAGCAGCACATTTGCATTTATTCCAGAACATGGACCAGAACCGAGCACGAAGGAAGAGTTCCAAGTTAAAATTACAATCTGTACCTTTTTGTACAGGAACATGATTTTCACTAAGCTGTTCTGTCGGGTTTCCAGCCAAACCTGGTTACTTTGTTAGCTATTTTACTTCAAAGTCCAAACCGTTTTCCTTTCCTCCCTCAGACTCTCGTCCTCCCTCTCCTCTCCTCCAGAGTACACAATATACTCACACAAGCATGAAATAATCTGTTTTACCTGTCACAAAACAACAAAAAAGATAATTTTAAAAAGAGTAAAGGGGTGGGGTGGGGTTAGCCTTTACGGTAGATTTTAAATTATCCTTTTATTTTTAATAAAAGCTGTCCTGCTGCTGTTTAAAATTTTTCTCTGGCTCCACACATGCAAAGTTAAAACTGTGCCACACAATGATTTAACACACAGACTCAAACAGCATGATTGGCAGCAGAAGAAGAGTTGTACACCTAAAGAAGACAGTCTGCAAGAGATCCATTCAATATTTACAGTCATAACTACATTTGCGTGAATCGGAAAAAGGTAGAATGCCTTCTCCAAGTCAGGGATGAGGTCCTGCCTCAAGTGGAGGAGTTTACGTATCTCGGGGTCTTGTTCACGATTGAAGGAAAGATGGATCGGGAAATCGACAGGCGGATTGGTGCTGCGTCTGCAGTGATCCTCACCTATGGTCAAGAGCTTTGGGTAGTGACCGAAATAATGAGATCACGGATACAAGCGGCTGAAATGAGTTTTCTTTGCAGAGTGTCTGGACTCTCCCTTAGAGATAGGGTGAGAAGCTTGGTCATTCAGGAGGGACTCAGAGTACATCCGCTGCTCCTCCACATCGAGAGGAGCCAGTTGAGGTGGCTCGGGCATCTGGTTAGGATGCCTCCTGGACGCCTCCCTGGTGAGGTTTTCCAGGCACGTCCACCCAGGAGGCGAGCCAAGGGAAGACCCAGGGCACGCTCGTTTCTCGGCTGGCCAGGGAACTCCTTGGGTTCCACCAGAGGAGCTGGCCCAAGTGGCTGGGGAAAAGGAAGTCTGGGCCTCTCTGCTTAGGTTGCTACCACCGCAACCCGACCACGAATAAGCAGACAAAAATGGATGGATGGATGGAGGGAGGGAGGGACGGACGACACTTTGCCAACTTTTCCTGCTATTTTTTATGCGGACAGTTGAAAAAACAGACCCTTCATCTATTTGTTAAATTGGATGTTATCACATCTTTATCACATCAAGGTTCGATCCTGAATCTTTTTGCTACTTGGCTGCTTGTGCACACCTGCCTGTTTGTAAATCAATACAAATCTTTTCATCCCAAATGTCCAGTGTCAATCTGTCATCCAACTGTCCATCACTCTCTGCATCCAGAGACGATGCTGTCAAAGCCGTATGCGCAGAGGAATTCATCATGTCATTCCTGATGCGGCCAGAGTTAAAGAAGATAAAAAAAATTCCTAAAACACTCATCAACAAAGAGGCCAAAAGGTTTAGCGGGAGTAAGAAAGCACCATAAAGAGCATTTTTATTGGTATTTGCCTCCTGAAGCCAGTAAATTTCATCAGACACCCACCACCACCAGTCATTCTAAGAAACCATCTCCTGGCTTTAGTTTTTCATTTTTCACACAGATGTTTGCATTAACCCTTCTGTTTGAGTCAAAACACTAAAGAAAACAACCGTTTCCCAGAAATATCTCAGTAATCGTTCACTGCGGTGTGGTTCTCTTGAGCCATTTTACTACTCTGGTTAGTGATAAAACAGGTTGTATGATTGCTATGGCAACACATTTTACAAGATGTCTTATACAAAAACAAACTTGTTAAATGATGAGAGCAACTTCTGCACCTCCTCCTCAATCAATACCGCCACAAATGATCGTCACACACTCGACTGTATCTAAACCCTTTTGCCACATTCTTCAACTCCATAGCTTCTCACCACGGTGGTTTGGGGAAGAGGAGAAGGATGGATTTGTGTCTGTCATTTCATTAAATTTCCTCAAGCGTTGCTCAGCTAATCCCCTCACACAGATCCCACAGTTTCACATGAACAGCAGGCTTGTGGTGTGAGAGCCAGAGACACGAGGACAGAGGCGGTTAGTGAGGAGAGAGGTAAGGTCAGTCAACCATTCATCCAAGTGGAATCCAACAGAAAAGTGTCATATACTCTGGAATGTCTGATAAACGGCGGTCTGATTGGGTAAAAGCCAAAACGCTCGTTTACCTGAGCTGTAGCTGTCTGTGGAGGACTGGGAGATGGAGCGGGACAAAGAGCGCCGGCCGATCTTGGAGGGTCGCTTGTTGAACTCCTGTTTCTGGTCAGCAAACTGGATCTGTGGGGGATGAGGAGAGCAGGCGTACAGAGACATTACATTCACATATCCATACACAACTTAGACAGCACAAGTAAAGATGGCAGAACGAGAGGAAAACAATGGCAGCGTATGACACATTAAAATTAAACCGCCATAATTTTCAGTTACGACTACCACTTGCTCGGCAACTCAGCATTCAGCCGTATTTTTTCCCATTGGGTTCTGTTATCAGTAGGGCTGGGGGGTAAATTGAAAATTTATCGTTATCAAAATTTCTGACTCTAACCAATATCGTTTTTCCCATATGAAAAAAAATAAAGAAAATGTGTGTATGTTGGCGAAGTTCATGTTCCTTCAAGAAGCTGTACCACCTCAAGTCACATGACAACGTGACTCAACGTAATACCCAAGACAGCCCCATCTAGTGGACAACTTTTGCTTTTGCACATACATGTGGTTATCGACTATTTATCGTTATCGTGGTGAACTCCTCATTGTACCGTGATATTGATTTTAGGCCATATCGCCCAGCCCTAGCTATCAGGCATCAAAACGCTTGAAATCATATATTTTTATGTTTTTCAATCTCCTGTTTGGACATCCAGGCTTCCGTAGGAGATCGTCAATGATTTTATAGCAGCACTCTGTCCGTGTTTTCTTCATGTGACTGATCCATCAACTACAAGTTTATATAGTCAGTGTTAACAAACGTGGTTTAAATGATCTAAATGTTCTTTGTTTCTATAAGCATGTTTTATTTGGTGTTCTGTGTTGATTTTAGAACGATAAAGGTAATTGTGGTCTTGTAATTATAGTCACATAGGTTTAAACCATCACTAAATGCTAAACTCTGCCACCTGTTGACATCAGGTGGAAACGGCACTCTTCTTAAAATGTGAACTCAACATTTAAGTCTTCAAATGATCAGGAAACTACACTTTTCTGAGTTAATCATAGATGGAGTCTTTAGTAAAGAGAATCTAAATCATAATGTAGGGCAGAGTGATTATTTTGTTTTGTGTTTGGGACATAATTCCTGGCTCTTATTTTTGATAGGCTGCAAAATAAATGTCGTGTTTCCCAACTCAATGATTTTAATATTGATCAAAATAAATGCAATTAGGATACTTTCCATAATTCTCTTACCATTAGTGAACATATGTTAGCTAGAATTATGATTCCTTTGTAGTAATTTAAAAGCAACTTGCTGGAAATTTGACAAAATATTGTTTTTAACTCCAGTTGTTAAAGTTCCTACTCTGTCTTCTTTTTAAATAAACCATAGATTGAAAAGCAGATGAATAAGAAGACCAGAACAAGCACATTGCTGTTTCTGACCAGGAACAGCAGCGTTCGGTTTCTCTTTGAAAGATAAAAGAGACAATAACTTCATTATCAACCAGAGACAAGGTGCCACAGTTCTTCCTGGCTCGGTGAAATCAGGCCACACGCTGCAGTCAGATCTCCAAACAGAGCACGGTGCCTTTCTGCTCTTACATCAGAGCTGATAGCCTGACGCATTATAATTCATGATAGTATTTCTGAAGACAAATGGATAACCTATTACCACAATAAAGCCTGCAACAAGAACAAATCATCTTAGTACGTCTGCAGTCTCAAAACATGGTTTTGGTTTCACCAAATGTCATGTTGCACGCTGTGTTCGTTCAATAAAGATAGACTTGAGCTCTTCCCAGTGTCACAGCAACCTGACAAGGTTGAGGAAAAAGCACCAAAACAGCTGTATGAGTCACTCTTTACTCAGCATTTGTCATTTTGCTCTTATTTATTTCACAAACTCAATGTCAGACAACACGGAGAGAGGAGAACTGACTCATCACAGCTACTCGCTTGAACTCATAAACATTTCTAAACTTTCCAATCATGCTTTTTTCCTCCAGGTCAGTGATCTCGTAGCCACTTCTTAACAAGTGTCCCTCCACTGTTGCTGCGGGCTGAAGATTAGGTTCATTATGCAACGATACAGCTCTCAGAGAACAAGACAACCACGAACTCACAAACAAGGGACCAATCTGACTACACCAAAATCGTTCACACTTGATGTGAACTTCTAAATCGAGCCAGCTTTTAGTAACTTTCCATTAGCTGATGAGTATTCTGTCCCAATTTCAGATGCTTTCAGCAGGCGACTCTCTTCACATTCAGGTCCTAATGTCAAGGCATCAGGTTCCAAACACTTTCTGTAAAGCCATGCTAATCTGTCCAGTCGTCTCTCCTTACCCTTTTCACACAGAATTCTCTGGTTTTTTCAGCTCTGTGAAAGGAGTGGGTGTAGTTCAAGTTGACTTAAATTTTTCAAAGCATGATCATTTCATAGGATGCCTCACTTTCAGCTGGAAAGTGTAATTATACATCAGCTGCTGAATGTCTGGTTAAATTACAAAAATAGTCAACAGGCTGATTATAGTCCGCATAATGAAAACAAGATGCACCCAGCATTAAGTGTGCTTTGCTATGCAGAGAGATGATTTTACATTTTTTCCATCATCCGCCAGGCATGTTTTTATTTCTTAAGTGCATTCTTTTGCCCAGGGATCTTATTGAGATTTGTTTTTCTCTCTGAAAAAATGTCTGTTGGAAGGTTTACTATAATAACAACATAAAACAATAATAATACCAATAATTTTTCTAAGTCTATTTGAGTAAATTTGCCATTAAAGTAATAATTAAATCTCCATTTACCTCAGCCTCTTTTTACTTAAAATTTAGCCCACAATTGATTCCCTTACTTTAATTCTCCTCCAGTCTTTGGTTTTGGTATATTGTCGACAGAGATTAGGGCCTCAGGATAGATGCTATCTTAGCCAAAGCTAAAGTTTACCCATTTCGATCCAACTGTGTTTTAAGGTCATAGATGAGGCTTTCATAAGGATGAGGGTACAAGATGATCCTCAACCATCATGAGGCTCCATCCAAATACTCCTCCCCTTTAACAGGCAACAGCATTTGGTTGTTTTATCCGTTCCTGAATGAAGTGCTTTTGAAACTCTGAATTGCACTAAAGGATTGAAGGTCACTTTAGAAGCCGAGGGGGGAGGGGACTGAGCGCTTACATGATATTTTTTGGGACAAGATTACCACAGATTAGGATTTAGAACAAGGGGTCTGCCAGAGAGAAAGGCACAACCAACCAATTTTCAACTAGACAAGCAAAAGCAAATAAGCTAGTATCCTTCTTACCCAGGCTGTTACAGGAAATAAACACAACAAAAAGACAAAAAGTGACTTAGTAGTAGCTCGATAGCAGCATTTTCTCTCATTTTTCTTTAAAAATTGAAACAGCAGTGTAATTATTCATTGACAGTGGTGCTACGTTGTGGCATCTGTCTTGTTTATGTGCAGAGGACAAGAAAACACGTCTTCGTCAGCACAACAAAGATGGGTCCCTGAAAAGCAACTGCTTCTGTGTTTATTTATGCCACATTTCTGATCCTCCATCTGTTTCTTCTCTGTTTATTATAGATGCTGACTGATCGATGCTCTAATGACATGTGACTAATGAATGTTAACTCAATACTGGAACACAAGGGACACATCTTTGTGTCCAGTAGAGACGGGTTCATAGGTACCGCTGCAGAGTACATGCATTAGAAAATAACAAGCTTCAGACATTCTAAAGATTCCTGATGTAACAAAACTGTATTTCCTTTCATCTTCTCCATTTTCTATGCAGACTACACTCTCTAAGTACTTTCACAGAGGATGCATGATATTGGTTTCTCCTTTTTCTATTCTGTCATTTTCAAAGATGATTTTTTTTTTCTGTATTGATGATGTGGATAATGATTCTGCAATGTGTTTTCTCATCCAAGCTTGAACATTTTGACCATCTACAGATGGACCCCAGTGTGGGTCCATCTGATTACCAACTACATATTTAATTAACATGCAGCTTGTGTCTGACTTATTGCAATCCTTTAACTTTAATTCTGTATCAATGGGAGTTTATTCCACATAAGTCAACATCTGATCAAGATATTTTTATGGTCACTGCAGGATAAGTTCAGAAGCATTTCTAGTTCTGTTTTATGTGGCAAAACCAGTAATCCATCCTTTTTTACTGTACATGAAAGCCCTGAAGCGCTTCAAGGCACCCATACCAGAGTACATAATCTTTCCTTTACACACACATATATACAGGCTTTATAGCTCATCTGCTTTAAGTGTTGTAATATTATGCAACGATTTTCTAAATATGATCACAAATTCCAAGAAAATCTTAATCCTTTCATGATCAGTAACCCTTAAAGTAAGAGATTTATCTATTTTTTCACATTAGTTTTAGATCTAAAGCCAGAGCATCACCGGCTGCATAAATTCAGCAGAAGAGACCAGCAGGACAGGACAGGTCAGTGATGACACCCCTCCTGGGAGAAAAGAAAAACAAACAGCCAGATGTAGCTGGAAATGTGATGTGATGCTGCACGCCGTGGTGTTCCCTGTGACTTTAACAGCTGAGGCTGAACAGGAAAGCAGCTTATCAAATATCAGAAATTAAACGTAACATTTATGTGCAATCAGCCTCGATACAAGAGCATCTTCTTGATGAGCATGTTTTGTTTATTTGAGAAGCAGAGGCAAATGGTAACATTAATATTAACTTCAGATGCTAATTATTCAAAAGTATGTAAATCCCCTAAAGGAAAATTCAAACATAACTTAATTATACAACTTCTCATGAGAGCTCACAGCTGGATGTTTAAAATGGGATGGAATATTTACAGAAATAATAAATAGGACAATTTTAATGATGTTGGTTTGCGTTTGTGCAAAAAAAATCAATCCAAGATGATTTCAAATATTAAAAATCTAGTTTTAACTGAGTCGTGTGAATAAAGTGGAGATAAAATGTAAAATCAGGGGTTTAAATTAATTTCATGTTCAACTTAAGAGGAAAAAAAGCATCTTTCTGTTTTGTGGGAGGCAAATGCATCACAACGGCACACAACATAGCTTTGACATTACGCTAAAAGATAATTAGTCAGTTTGAATAATCAGAAAACAGTCCCAACGGACGTCACATTAGCTAGATATGTAGCTAAACACCACCTAAACATGCTAATGACAGAATAATAAGATCAAAGTTCAGAAAAGACCATCCATGTTTAAGATCTAAAAAGTGCAGGAGATTCTAATGTCTTATGAAAAATAATTTTAAGCCACTGGCTCCTAAAAAGACGCTACATTTGTTCACAATCTGATTTCATTTAAAATTATAAGTGTAAACAAGTGAGTTTGTTTAACAGACACATCAGAACGTGTGCAGAATATGCTGTCAGGATCAAAACTCTGCAGAAACACCAGCGAGCCATCAGCTGTATTAACAGATGTTGTGATTTGGAACAGTGAGAACTTTTATTTGTTGTTTTTAAAATGAAAGCTCTAAATATTTAGAATATTAAATACAGTTAAAAAAGGAAATGAACAGTTGTTAGTTGCTGTCAATTAGTTTTTTAGTTGTTCATGTTGTCATAATGGTAAAAATAAATGGTAAATGGCCTGTATTTGTATAGCGCCTTCTTAGGGTTCTACAACCCCCCAAAGCGCTTCACAACACAATCAGTCATCCACCCATTCACACACACATTCACACGCTGGTGGGGATGAGCTACAACGTAGCTACAGCTGCCCTGGGGCGCACTGACAGAGGCGAGGCTGCCGAGCACTGGCGCCACCAGTCCCTCCGACCACCACCAGCAGGCAAGGTGGGTTAAGTGTCTTGCCCAAGGACACACAGCAGCATTCTCTGGCCGGAGCCGGGATCGAACCTGCAACCTTCCGATTACTGGACAACCCGCTCTACCTCCTGAGCTACTGCTGCCCAGTAAGCCTTGCTTTAAAAGGCTTATTAGGATTGTTAAACTACTTAAGCTAATATTAGTGGGGTCATAAATGCCTGTCTCAGTAATTTAGACACTATTTTATTTAATACAGATACTTTATAAATCTACAGATATTTAGTGATCACCCTCTCTTTTAGCGTAAGGGAACTTGTAGTGTCTCCAACAGGAATAAAGAAAATCTGTGAGCCAACTAAAACTCAAACATGTGCTTGTGTTTGTGTACTCAGCTGTAAATATATGGACACAAGCTGGCACGCCACGGAAAAGACTGCAAAACATACACTTGGGTCTTCACAGCTGTGTTTCCAGCCAGTGTTCTGTAAATATGAACTTTTTTGGAGATGATTAAATCCATCAAAATGTTCCTGTTGGACTAGAAAATAAACTGTGCTCACTGCTGTAAAATGACTGTTCTGGTGCTTTTAGAGTTTAAACATGATGGTGATTCAGATGGAATTAGATCATTTTTATGGTGGCTAGAATCTGATCTTAAACACAGTGGGGTCATGGGAGGGAACAGAGGCACCCCTGCAGCTACAGGAACACTGAGCCTCCTGAGTGTCAGCTGAAGACCTCTCGCCACCTCCACACAGACTCATGACTGCACCAATTAACAAATTAGTGAGTATGATAACAATTATTCTGACTGCTAAGTGGAAACCCTAACCCTAATAAAAACTTATTATTATCCTAACCATAAACTAAAATTAGAACTGTTCACAGACCATCACTGAGAGCCTCTACATGTAACGAGCACCAACATTAACCTCCCAAAGAGCCATTGACCAATGGGAGAAAACTTTGGAGATCTGATGTGCTCCATTGGCTGCCAACCCGCTGAACCCCCAAGACACAAGATGAGAAGAGGATGTCCAGAACATCCCTTTCCATATGACTGGAAATTTTTCTAATACGTTTCAAGTAATCAAACCAATTACATTCATAATAGGGAACTAGCTCTCATTTAAAAGGTTTATGCAGATTAAAGGCATTGAAGGAATGTAGAATGCCCAGGAAGATCCTCTTAAGTTGAGAACTGACAGTATTATAGCTGATTTGATCCAATCCTGGAAGTAACTGGCCTGTTTTCACTAGACGAGCGCCGTGACATTTCTGGGAGGGGGCAAGGTGACAGGGAAAATATGCTGGCTCGGTCCTCTCAGCTCTTGCGTCTCCATTGAAAAATGGCCCTTTAAGGAATATGCAAAGACGTTAGCATATTGCGACCATTTGGGCAGTGAATGATGTCACTGGTCAGCGCCAAGAGGCGCCAACAGCAGAGATCTGCAATGAGAAAAGCAGAGATGGTTGCCGCGTTTCTGTTTGCTATAATGTTTTACACAACAATGCAGCGATGAATAAAATCTTTTCTTGTTCTTTTCCTCCCATTCTGCTCTGCCAGCAACTTTCCCAATTTTCCAAATGCCGGTTGTTTGGCTACGTCTGCCAATATAATTTCCCTCTAACAAGTACATATGCCAAGGCAGGTACTCGTTAAGTTCCTGAAACGGCCCGAAAAGTGGTCCTCTGAGCTTGGCCAGTGAAATGAAGACTAACACATACGGTGAAGGTATGGTAAAATTACCTAGAAATTCCAAAAGTGAAAACAGGCCTAACGTTATGTGCAATCTCAAGCTGAAAATGTCACATGATCGGCTTAAAGATGTGCTTCACTCGTTTAATCAATACATTTGCAGTGATTTCTAGTAGGAGCAAATGCCTTTGAAAAAAGCTCCGGTGCACCTGATTCAGGAACTAGAAGTGAGCCACATCAGAGCTGAGCTTCAGACGGCAGGATTTGGAGTCTTATTTCCTGATATTTGGACATCTCGCCTATGATTGGATAACAGCAACATGACTCTACCACTGACTCTGCTCTGCAACATTGATGTTTTATCTCCACAAATAACATAAGCCTGAAGGAGTTTGCTAATGCTAACGGTTAGCTTCTACTAGTCGAGACGTTCTCTGCTGTTTCCTGGATGCTAAACCAACAACAGCCTTCCCCGTACTGAATCAAGATGGGTGAGTCCATGAATGTTAAGTGACAGTGTGACATAGATCTGTCAGGATTTTCAAAGAAGCTAATGCAGGAGATAGGTGTAGGAGACTATTTTCATATTCAGCCTGCATGAAAAACTCAGAGTGACCAATTATAGTCAGAAAAAAACATACAGCATGCATTTTTTTTGGAGTTTCTGTGCCTAAAACATCCAAGAAAAACTTTTCTTTTCCTCCAGTTTTCCAAGTTTTCCCACAGGTTGCTAATCAAAATGAAACCGTTTCAATCATGAGTTGTTTTGGTGAGTAAGACAAGCTAGGATAGATGGAGCTGTAACAGTACATGTTGTACTGGGTCACACATATCTGCTGATAACGGCTTTTTTTGTTCAAGCTGACAAGAGTTATATTAGGAACTTCGAGTTCGTCATTCATTTAGGAAAAAGCTCCTCGTGCTTCAACAAGTTTACACAACAAAGCAGAACCTCGGAATAGAGCATATTTAAAGAACTAGATCAGTTTGTTTTGTGATCTATTTTCTTCTTAATATTCAGAGAATTGAACAGCCAAGATTTCCTCATCGATAAGCTTCACATCCATTTTTCCAATCTAGTGGGCTCTCCATCACACCATGTTTTCATCATGTTGTGATAGCAAAGCAATTATAGATTATTTTCCAAACTATTTTAAAAAACAAAACAAACAGAATGAACATTTTGATTTAAATAGCCAAATAGTTTGGAAATAACTGTGAAGACAGGAAAAAAGCTGTAAGGGTTTGGCAATATCAACAAATACCTGGAATCAACCTCAAAGTCAAATCCTGAGTGTGACCAGTGGACTGCCTGCAGCCCAGTGGCAATTTTTGAAAAAGATCTCAGCGTTAAGATTCAACAGCCCAAATCAAGACTAGATATAAAAAAATATATATATAGGCAAGTCGACATGCAATGTTACACACCCAAGCTCCCGCCCCCCAGCTTCTGGCTGGAGGGCAAAAAGATGGTGCACCCCCACTGTCCACTATACTTATTATTGGTCAGTTGTCAATTGTGCTAAATAGCAGCCTAATAAAATCTAACAGCATGGTTAAAACATGCAGCGCTGTAGGCTGCACAAATAGATGAAAGAATGACGGTAACATAAAATGTCATATGGTTTCCAGGTGATAAAATACGCAGAAGGCGACAGAAAAAAAACTCGAGTATCTGCCCCACATGTCCAGACACTAAAACGTTATAGCCATCTAATGACTTGTATGCCTTTGTGTTAAATTAGTTTATTTTAATAATTACACAAAATGTGTGCTGTAATTGGAGCAGACAGCCTTTAATTTCATTTGTTCTGTTTACGGAGCTCATAAGAAAAAACTGAGAATCTGTTAATCTCCAACGACGAACTGTGTCACGGCAATCCTACAACCTTAACACACACGTTCTGCATAACGCAGAAGAGATCCGGTTACACCTTCATCGCTTCCACAGTGTAAAGTGCAGGTTTGCTAATCAAATAATGGTGCATTCACATCTGGTTCAGCCCGATCTATCCCTGTTAGGTTAATTGTGTTCACATCTGGGTTATCAGTGTGTTTTCTGTGCTCCGCCGATCGTTTTTTTTCGGACCTGCTCTCCGGCGGTCAGCTTCATGCTTAGCCGACTCAACACACCCACTACCGACTGATTGGCCAGCTGAAGTTCACACCTACCTATAGAGGAAGCCTCTGGTTGGCAGGTAGAGTCAGCCAGCGGCGGCTTCCCACATGCTCGACTCATTTATCTGGATGAAGTGGGGTAAACATCTTCTCTGACTGCAACTCGGACCGGCCACTCCAGCCATGGGAGCGCAACGACTGACTTTCTGCTGTGAGAGGAGCCCACGGTAGCACCGCTGCTCAGTGAGACAGTAGGAAGCTTCTTATCAGAGTCTCCAAAAGCAACACTGCTCACGACTGCCTTTGTTTACCAACTTGAGGACACCATGAACTTCTTGCATCTTTTGCCCTACCCACATGCTCGGAGACATCTGCGCTCCTGAGAAGATTGTGTGAACAAAACCTGGCCGCACGGGGGCAGGCCAACCCAACCAAGACCGGACTGGGACAGGCCAGATGTGAAAATGCCATAATAGTAGATATCACCATACTGAACTGGCGGCCAGTTCTGTCATTCCACAGCTCGTTAGCGATTTCAAATGGATCTGGAAGCTTTGTGCTAAACACTGTTATCTTTGAGATGTATCTTTTTGGCTCATCTACACAAATATGTGTTAGGCGATCTAAAGTAGTAATACGTACGTCGCTAGGTTTTATTTTGGTAGCTTCAATAGTAGAGGCACAGCTCTGTATAGCAAGTGTGGAAGCACATGTTAAACACAAGTTAAAGAAAGTTTCACTCATTTGTTTCTACAATTTATATTTTACTGCTGAGTCATCCGTTAGTTCACTTCCTGTCTTGACTACAATTTAATTCACATTTAGAATTACAAAACAGAGTTTAATTGGCTTTAATGTTTCCATGAATATTTTTCCAAATCATAGCATGATTTCATTCTACATAGTGTTGGAATAACCATCTATGTGCACTAAAACATGGGGCTTTTTCACTCTCCAGCTCAGTTTATCAAACTACTGTTGGAGCACAAATAATCTCAGCTATGTGTCACTCCTTTATGAAAAGGCTGGACAAAGAATTCACTGGCAGCAAAGAGCCTGACGTAAAAGCATATTGTTGAGGCATCTTGTTACCTGTTCATTTAGTCATGGCACTTAAAGCAAAAACAGGCCTTTTAGGCCTGCAGGCGTTTTGTTCTCTGGCTCGCCTAAACACAGATCTGTGGAACACTTATTCAAAGCTTTTTTTTTTTTACATGGTAGACAGGTCGGTCTTTTTGTTTTGCCCTTTTATTAATAAACCTCCTCCTACAGTTGACTGTGCCTCATTCAACTTGATCCAAAACACAGAAGAGAGAACAGCTAATTCTGCTCATGCTTTAAGAAGTTCTTGGGCACCACATCTAAAAGCTGTGGATGTGCTGCTCTGTTCTTTAAAGAGCTATTTCTGGTTTACAATTGTATTTGGGAAGAAAGAAAGAAACAGTAACAGAGTCAGACACTGAAACGTTTGTGCCGTTATAAAAATATTCTGCTGCTCTCTGGCTGTCTTTCTCAGACTTTTCTTTCAAAGTTCAAACACAGACTTTGGTCTTTTCCCTATTTCCATGGGTGTGTAACAAAGGAGAGATCAAAGAGTCCCACCTGAACGGCCCTCAGGGCTCAGAAATCTTTGTTTATGGACATTTTTTTCCTCTTCTTTAGTGACCTGTTCACACAACATGTCAGCCTGATCTCTCCAGTTATGTTCTGGTCAAATATGTTCATTTTAGAAGTTTTCTGAATACAGCCCAACACGCATCAGCACACTTTTGACTTTCGCGGAAACCCCAGGGATATCTTTTCCAAACAAAATCCCTAATTATTCACTCAAGAGTATTCAGATGACTCAGGTCTTTGATTGCCAGAGTTTTTTGGTTTATGTTGTTTGAGAAGAGCTAATCACTGGTGAGAAGGACTTGTTTTCTGTCACATCAGCTATTTTGCTCACATTCCCACACCTACTTACATTTTTTAATTGTACTGAGGTCATTAATTGAGGTCAGTTAGTTTGTTTTTTTATCCCAAGAGAATGGATTTTAGAAGGCAAGTGTCTGAGAGTGAACACTGCCTTAGGTTTAAGTGTTTATAAGTACATTTAAAATATTACGACACATCTTGATAAAGCCCACTGATACTGCAACAGTTTAAGGCCACATTATCCAGCTCTAATTCATTCAGCATCATCATTGTGACAAACTAGCAGGTCTCTAGTCTGATCCACAGCTGCAGCAGACAAACCAGTCTGTTGAATTCAAATTTACAATTAGACAGTTTGTCTCACACTAGGAATGCAATTCGGCATCACTGCTACATCTAAATGCAAACTGAAGTCAGAACTTAGAATAAAAGTAGATTTTTCTTCACCAAAACAAAAGCATCTAAAAATTATTAGCTGATGATACCATGTTTGTCAAACAAAGTAGCTGTTTTTTTTTTTCTAAACACAAAAAGGCATAAAACCCTGGAAGGTGTGACTAGCTTTTACTACACACAAAGACAAAAATAGCATGCAGGCAAGAAAAAAGACAGATGCACTAAGACTAGAAAGAAAAGAAACACTTTAAAGCCACACACAATCACATGTTAATGGAAAAGACAGAAGTACATGCCTCTCAGTTTCTCAAAAGGGACGAGAGGTAATGTTGACCCTGACATGACACCTATATGGGAAGTCTGAGTGCAAATATTAGTATGTATGGAGCATATGAGCTACATAAAGCTGCTTCCCATCATCCAATGGTAGCAGACTACTCTGACCAATAAGGAGACTCAAACGAAGGGAGAAGCAGCTCGTGTAATGTGATGTGTGTGTGTGCAAGTGTGTTAGCCATCAACCGTGTGTTGCCCTGGGGATGGCAATGATGTAAGAACGTTTCTTCCTGATTTATATATGGAGACAAGTGCTCAGACTGTATATAATGGTACACATGCACATAAACTCAAGTCACGATTCAACCCCATCATCAGCGTCACTACACACACTTAACCAACACGCGTGCACTACATGTATGAACTGCCAGGGGTTCTGTGCTGCATAGGGCTTCACTGTGCTCAGCCACGTCACCAGCAGCACCAGAGGAACTCGTTCACGGCTCTTCTTATCGCCACACTGCTTCTAATTAGAAGCAAAAGGGCTTGAGAGGAGCTTTTAGATCTTGTTTTTCAGATGTTTTTCCAAAACAACTTAGGCCTATCTGACTTCTGCAGCCCTGGATGGTCGCCAGTATTTCTATAAAACTATGGAAAGACACCACTGAGCTCCCCACTAGAGCAATCCCCGTTCCTCTGATACGGTCCGATAGTCACAGTAAAAAGCCGAGGACACTGATACTAGGGCAGAACAGGCAATGAATGATGGGCTTAGTAACAGATTAAACCTTACCTCATGACAGGGTGAGGACGGAGAGAGAACAGCCAACACATTCAGGACTTTGCATAACTCTTTTTCACTGATTGTCCATTGCTGAACGGTGGAAGACGGCCAACACCAGAGATTTCATGTGTCCTCAAAAGACGATGCTGAGCTTTTGACTTTTTGAACCCACCGTGCAAATCTGCCATTTCTGGCACCATTCTTAAAAGTTTCTTATAAGCCATGTATTTATGGCCAGGTACTTTTTGTTATTTGAAAATGCATTTTAGAAGCAAGAATGGAAAAACCAAATGAAAGGAATTTTCAGATTTTAGATTTTGATTAAAAAGTGAAGTGATAAAAGGATTTTATTCATTTTATGGTAAAAAAAACAGAAGTCACAAACTTAAAGTTACACACACTTTGACGAATTTATGTATGATTCAAATAATTAAAGTGTAATTGCTCAAAAAGCACAAAACAGACGTATTTTCGTTGTCTGAAACCAGTACTTTTCCAAATGTGTCAAAACATCCTATAACAATATGATTTGCTGAGTGTTGCTCATCATAAAGTTATTTTTGTCTCCATGTCAGGAAACAAGTAACGCCGTTCACTTGTTAAAGTGGTTTATTGAGCACTAAAGTTTATATGAATGGAGTTTAAAGACGTGATGATCCTCTTTTTACAAAAAAGGCTTGTTGAAAGAATCCCTGCGAGACCACGAGAGAACAATAAATGTATAATTTTCTGTTAACAGTCATCTATCAACTTTTCACTAAAAATAACTCTACATTTCGTTAAATGGAGTTGAGGTGCAGTGCATGCTCCCGACGCAGGTGGTACAGAGTTTATTCAGAATAACTACGTTAGCGCAACACCTGCAGGTTCAACTATAAAACCTGCTGGTTTAAAATAAAATAATGGACATTTTTGTTCACGTTCATAGCATTTTTCTTTTTTGATGTATGAAAGGAAAAACTGGGGAAAAAAGATTGTTTTGCATTATTCATTTTCCCCGTTTAAGTTGAAAATCTAATTTGTTTCACTGTTTTAAATATCAGCTCCTCTAAATCCGAGACCATGGTCTTGAGTCGGAAAAGGGTAGAATGCCTTCTCCAGGTCAGGGACGAGGTCCTGCCCCAAGTGGAGGAGTTTAAGTATCTTGGGGTCTTGTTCACGAGTGATGGAAGGGTGGAGTGTGAGATCGATAGGCGGATTGGTGCTGTGTCTGCAGTGATACGGGCGTTGTACCGGTCTGTCGTGGTGAAGAGAGAGCTGAGCCGAAAGGCGAAGCTCTCGATTTACCGGTCGATCTACGTTCCTACCCTCACCTATGGTCACGAGCTTTGGGTACTGACCGAAAGTACGAGATCACGGATACAAGCGGCCACAATGAGTTTTCTCCGCAGGGTGGCTGGGCTCTCCCTTAGAGATAGGGTGAGAAGCACGGTCATCCGGGAGGGGCTCAGAGTAGACCCGCTGCTCCTCCACATCGAGAGGAGCCAGTTGAGGTGGCTCGGGCATCTGATTAGGATGCCTCCTGTACGCCTCCATGGTGAGGTTTTCCGGGCATGTTCAACCGGGAGGAGACCCAAAGGAAGAACCAGGACACGCTGGAGGGATTATGTCTCTTGGCTGGCCAGGGAACGCCTTGGGATTCCCCCGGAGGAGCTGGCCCAAGTGGCTGCCCCCGCAACCCGACTCCGGATAAGCGGAAGAAAATGGATGGATGTATAGATGGATGTTTTAAATATTTCCTGAAATGACATTTCAAATATTAAAAAGTGCACAAACCATTCTACCACCAATATAGAGAGATAAAGTCCAAATAAGTAAATAAAGCGGAAAGTTTTACTCATTTAGCAGTCAGGACGGAGCAGAGCACATCTTAGGAAACGTTAAAGCTGTCATGGCAAATCTGCAAACAAGCTAGGTTTTGAACACAAACATGGGACACTCACCCCGCCCCTAGGGTATCTTCACTGAGACGCTTTTGGCAAAACCAGAGACCCACGATGCTGAAGGAAACAAGATAGCGCTAAACACCAGTCGCCGTTTTCTAGGTCCAAACATTTGTTGTTGTCCGTGACTTCAAATGGTGTTTTTCTTTTTGGGACTCTGGTAGTTTGTCCTGAAGTTGAAGTGGTACCAGCCGGCTGTTTCTCCTTCTCTGATATTATTGAGTGGAGAACCTCTCACACCAGTGGTGTTCTGTTGCTAAATACATGAGTGTGTAATGAATTGAGGACCCAGGGAAGTGCGGCGGTTCAGCAAGACTGACAACTGGGTGGTCGAATAGTTGCTTTCGGACCAAAAGGTGTTATTGGCGGAGGTTTTTAGACAAATGCAAGAGAACCACTTTATTAATTTATCTCCACAATATATTTATAGCTACACTAGGGCTGCACAATATATCAAAAATGTATTGTTATCGCAATATCAGCATGCGCAATAGGCATATCGCAAAGAACAGAAAAATATCGCAATTAATGGTCATCTCAGAAGCATGAAGTTTTTGACAAATCAAATAGAGCCCTTCACCCATTTGGCCAATCGGTTGGGTTCTTATAGGTTAGATGCCTTGGTGCCTAGGTGGACGGCACTTCATTTGGATGGCTAGCAAACACCTGAGTTAGTTTAGGGGGCGTCGCAATGACTGAGGGTAAGACGTGTCTGGAAAATGTTAGCGAGAAAAACTCATAATTCAAACAGCATGACTATTATTTCAAAGTACTTGTGTTCAACAAACACAAGTACTTTGCAAGACATGCCAAACACCCATGGCAACCACGAGGGGAAACACAACAAATCTCCGTTGTCACCTCCAACACTACCATAAAGATCTATATACTGGGCGCTAGAAAGCTAGCGTTAGCAAACCCAAAGTCTCTGATGTTAAGACAAGTAAGATCACAACAGCCCAGCAGATGCCCATGGGTGGAACTCCTTATGAGAAACTATCAAAGCAGTACAAGGAAAAAATGGAAGTAGTCGTTAAGTGCTACGGGAGTAAACATATCCGTTTAGCTCTGTAAATGTTCTACATAGTTGTCCTATTGTTTTAAATCACTCCAACATATTTTAATGATTATTGTTTACAAAAATTTTGAAACAGATCATGCTAATTTTGTAATGTAAACTTGCATGATTTCATTTTGTTACTGTATTAAAATTAATGATAGAGGATGTAGTGGTGTGTCTAAAGTATATATACAAAAACTGCAGATTTAAGTATTTGTTCATTTATCGCAAGTAATATCGATATCGCAATATTAAGCACTGTTATCGCATATCGCAGGTTTTCCTAATATCGTGCAGCCCTAAGCTATACTATGTTAGAACGTTGATAAGAGGCATGAATAAAATGTTTTAAGCTAAACTGTTTTCCAAATTTGCCATTGTAGCTTTAACCTTTATCAACCCCACAGCATGGCGGAACACTTTTGGGCTTGTGTTATTTGTGGAGACAACACATCAAAGTTGCAATTGTTTTTACCTAACAAAATATGCTTTACAGTATTTTTTACAGTAGTTTTGTTAACAAAGGCAGTGGCAGTCACATTGTTAGCCAATCAGAGGTGAGATATTTGCACACCATGAATATTAATGAGTAAGACTTGTAATTCCACAACCCCCCCCAATCTCACAAACTTCAACCCCCTGAAACAGGAGTGCAAGAGCTTTTATTCCCACAGAAAATGACTCAGAAGGCCTTCATTTAAACTGGAGACCACATTTATTGAAAATAAAAGTGAATAATGGGACCTTTAAACTGTTACATCTTTAAGTCCATATAGGTCTCCCACAAACAGAAAGATTCACCAGTAGATTTGAATTGTGTAACCAGGTTTCGTTGTCCATTTGGACCAAACTAGGGCACCGTTTGGAGCCCAGAGGCTTAATGATTGCAGCCAGTGACTGAGGTCAAAAACCCTCCATTTACATTTCCAGCAAAGTGATCACTCATTACCACTGGTCTGATCTTTAAAAAGGTCGTCTCTGGCTGCATTTAGCTCACAAACCTGTGAGAAACATCACGGCGAACAGCTGATTTGAAGATAATCCGTGTATTAAACAGTGTCCACCACATGTTTCCAGGTCCATTTACTAATCTGTTTACTCATATAATCATCAACTTCCATCAGAACATGTTTCCGACTGTATTTTGAACTTTTTCCTATCACTCCATTACCACGGGGTTAATAAATCCTTCCCCTGGAGTTAAACACAAATGGGTTGTTAATGTACATTACTGAGCCAAATGTAACCATTAATCCCTTTGAAAACCTGAAGGCAAAAGATCTCTCTGAAATGCCACAAAATCTAAAAGAAAAATTGGTAATCCGGCTCTAGATTTGTGCTTTTATTACTTCCCTGAGGGAGAAGGTATAATTATATCAAAGGCTCACATAAAGGGGTGCTGCTGCTCCATTTGCAAATAAATCCATTAGAGGGTCATTGATCTCTGTTTAATTAGGCGTGGATCTTTGTTTTTTGTCTTGTTGCTCCCAATCTTAAAAATCCCCATTTTTGCACTGAAAATTTAAGTTATTAGCATTGTTTTATATTTATGTATACATCCTCCCAGCGCTGTGGTGTTCCAGCCTCAGCAGCTATGATCCCTGTGTGCCAGGAGCTGCTGGTTTCGACTGACTAATAGGAAGTAGAGCAGACAGATGGATGCGTGGGGGTTCATTTCAGGTTTTGTGAGGGCCCTTTTGTGAGGCAGCACTTTTGAACACAATGTTAGCTCTTTGTTCACATGCACTGCTCGAGATCGCGGCTGCATTCCTCATAAAGCTGCACAGAGAGTGTGTCCGATAGAGTTTCCTGATTCTCGTGTAAACTCGGCACCAGGGTCTAGAGGGTACACACACACTTACGACTGGTGCTCCTTCATCAGAAACTCTATCATGATGAGGTTTGACATTTCTCAGCGTGCTTGAATCTAGTGATGACTGAATGACATCTAAAAGTTCCCTCTGTTCATGTAACTCAATCAGCTGAACAAGCTGCAATGATGAGGCAGGAAATGAGTTCCAATTAGGAAGCTATAGAGGGAGATATGTGTGGGAAGTAACGTATTATATAGAAGAAAGAACAGACACCGATACAGCCAAAACACACCTGAAGACATTCACAAAAAACAGAGACATGAACAGGTTAAAGCTGCTTGATTATTTCAGAACTGTCTATTTACTAAAATTTAAAAACGCTTCTTTATGCGTTACTAAACACAAGTACATTGTGGTGTATTGTAATAAAAACTAAAAAGTTATTTATACTCAGTTCTTCGTCTCCTTCTCTGCTCACAGCCTGTGCGAACGTCTGTGCTGCTCATAACAAGCTCTTCACAGGAGGACCGGGACTCTCACATGACATTAGGCTTGTGCAATTTATCAGATTTGTATTTCCATTTTGTTTTCAGCACTAAAGAATCACAAAACAATGAAACTGTCAAAAACAATAAACAAATTAGTATTCTCTCTGAAGTTTTAATCACCAGTAAAAAGCTAATCTCTACCACCAGCTGACAAAAGTTAGTGCCTGCAGTCTCCTTAAAATGTGAACTCTGGCTAATTTAGACTATATATAACATCTGCCTTTTTATTTTAAGACAAAACCCATCACTGGTCAAGGTAAATATGAATTAAATGAATTCAACTTCCTATAAAAGGATGGAAACTTTAGCTTCTGTTTTAATGTGCAAAGCTGCTCCATTTCATTTCTGCAAATATATGGTCTGGCCATGAGCCATAGACAGAGCTCCGTGGTGGGCTGGAATCCACAGCTGCCATTCAAACTGTCTCAGCACACAATTGGACAGCGCTAGAACAAATGACATATTCATAGCGACAGAAATCAGTTAAAGGTTGAATATCAAACAATTTAATAAAAAGCTATATTTTTAAAAGGTAATACCACCGTGGGGCGTTTAGAGGTGTGCAGAATGAATGTAAAGTTTCTCCTTTAAAAGCTATATTTAAAAAAATAATCAGAATTTTATTTTGACGGGCACGACACTGGGTTTATGTTTACATCTACCAGCCACTAGAGGGCACTGTTGTGGTAAAAAGTCCGCTCAACAAGGCAAGGCTGGGACTGTGTAAAATGTCGGACTTGACAAGTCAAGCAGCTGATTCTGAGCCCAGATGTTCTAACGGTAAATACTGTTGTAAAATAAACTTATTAGTAGAAATTAGTAGCCTGGCAAGCCATCCTATATATGTGAATATATAGTCTGGCCACGAACCATTGACGGCTCTCAGTCGTGAGGCGGGATCTACGGATGCCTTTCAAACTGTCTGCACGCAACTGGATAGCGCTAGGACCAATCAGAGTAACGAACAACGTGATGTAATCACAGAGACGGAAAAGAGGGAGGCAGCAATGGCGTCTAACATCAATGATTTCTGTCGTTTTTGTATGAAAAACATGCAAATATCAGGTGTACTGAGACATTGCACTACTTTGATAAAAATAAGAAGCCGCTAAGTATATCAGACAGACTTACGCAAGTTGGAGTCTAAATAATCCAATGTTGATGACAAAGCCGTTTCAAACAAACGTGGTTCCTGCGTTGCCGCCATGTTGTTTGTGTTCGTGGCCGCAGCTCTGACGTCATCGACTACTCCTGCTCTGTGATTGGCCCACAATATAGAGCGCTGCGATTGGCCCAACCAAAACTATAGCGAGCTGTGATTGGACAGCCACAGCAGTGGATCAGGCTGCGAGGGTTCCAATGAAGCGTGCCTAGACCAAACTTTGCAAAGCAAGAATTTGGTCTAGTTCACTAGGCTAAGAAATTAGTCCTTACCCTGTACGATTAGTCACTGGACATGGTGTTGGCTGGTCACTTCACGCTAAGCCTGTGCAATGTTTCTACAAATAGAGCACTGTGATTGGAAAGCCTAAAATTAGCTAAGCCAATGGTAGACCTGCTGAGGCTACAATGGAGCATGGCTAGACTGACACGCAAAGCAAAATCTTTTGCTACTGCTATGGTTTGTCTAGATTTCTTGGCTACCAAGCTGCTGGATTCCTGGTGTGTTTTTGAAATAAATGAAGAGTGTTTCTTATCTCAATGAGTAATCATGTTAATTAATCAAGTGAAGCATGCCATGAAAAGTGCTATATAACCAAACGCTTATATTGTTATTATTTCAATACGGACCCAAATATTGGCTTTCTATACGTTTATTTTGCTTTCATGCAAAATCCCAATCTGAGATTCCATAAAAAAACAAAATTCATACAAATTTTGCTACTCTTGCTATGGCTATTCAGACCTGTATCATATTAAATATGTTTTGTAAAAGTCATTGAGAAAGATCAGTGTTGTTACTTTAGAAAAAGTGTTTAGTAACTTTGTAGCCTTGAGTGCATGATTTCTGACTTTAGGGCCAAGTTACTGACTTTACAACATGGATTTGTGTGATCATTCATGCATGTACAAGAGAAAGTGGTGCTAGTAGCTTACTTTAATAACTTACATAACAAAATCATCCACAGCCAACACAAGAAAGACATTTTAGGGTCATCAAGTTGTTTTTCAAATCCTAATAATGTGTGACATTTAACAAGCTTTTTAACTAAATATTCTTGTTTTCTTTAATTGGCATTCGTGTTTACAATGTTCTTCTGTTGAGGCAAAATCGCTCATGTCTGAAATATTCCAAATTACAATTTTCATTTCTGAGAATTGTGAGAACATCATATGTTCTTATTTTATCTGTGCGATTACTAAGCCCCGCCACTACCAGAACACCCAATCTGGACGCCCATAAAGAGATTACTATGTAACAACCTGTGAGGAGAGAGAAATGGTGTAAAGTACTAACAGCCTATTTCCTGAGTTGTTTTGAAAGGAATAAAGATGGTTAGGGAGGCGTGATCTAACACATGCCTTTGGTGGGCAGTGCTGAGATTTACACACACACACACACACACACACACAGAGAGAGAGAGCGAGAGAGAGCGAGAGCGAGAGAGAGAGAGAGAGAGAGAGAGAGCACACACGCAGTTTCAGGAACACAATAAGACTGTCAGAAAGAACGAGAGGAAATGTTGTCTCGGGGGTGTAACTCTCTCTTAGTAACTTGGGTTTATTTTCAGAAGTGTCCTGATCCATTATTTTTGGGAAGCATTGTTGAAAACACTGACATAAATCTAATAGGCAAGGCAGCTTTATTTGTATAGCACATTTCATACACAGAAGGAATTCAATGTGCTTTCCAGGTGCAAGAACATAAAACATAAAAATCAACGTGACAACATAAAACAGCAGATTTTAAAATCAAATGTAAAATACACAAATAACATTAGATCAGGCTTTGTAATATTTAATATCCAAACTTGTAAACATTTCACAGGAGGAATAATATCTAGATATATATTGTATATCAGAATTCAGCTAAAAGATATCAAGATATGTTTTTGTCCATATCACCCAGCCCTAGAACCAACTAAGCTCATAAACTGAGTGGGACGATCAAGAAGGATGTTGTGGTCCACAGTATCAAAAGCTGCACTGAGATCGAGCATCACCAGAACAGATGTTTTGCCTGAATCTGTACTGACACGATTATAATTTAATACCTTAATCAGTGCCGTCTCAGTGCTGTGATGCTGTCTAAAGCCTGACTGAAAACCATCTAGGATGCCGTTTGGCTCCAAAAAGTTGTCCAGCTGGATATAATTTTCCCAATGAAAGGGAGATTGGAGATTGGTCTGTACGTATTCAAGGGATCTAGTTTGTTTTTCTTCAGAAGAGGTTTTCAAGCATTTAGGAAAAATACCTGAAATTAAGGAGCAATTATCACTTTTCAGTACATCAGCTTTCAAGCAACTAAAAACATTTTAAAGAAGTTAGTTGGCAGGTTGTCCAGACAGCAGCTAGATGAATTTAAGGTCTTATGTCCTCCAGTGTTTTAGCAGTAATCACAATGAAAACTGGCTAGTCAGATTGTTGCTGCATGGCTGTAGCAGTGGTCTGGTTGTGTTGGTTGACATGGAGGAATGAATGGCCAATCTCAGGTTAATGATTTTCTCATTGAAAAAGGGTGCAAACTCATTACACTTAGTTTGGGATAAGAAATCAGGGGCTAGCTGTGTTGGGGGATTAGTTAGCCTCTCGACAGTAGCAAACAGAACACGGGAATTGTTAATATTATCACTAATAACTTTGGATAAACAGGCTTGTCTTATTTAATTCAGAATTGTTAAGTGGCAGCTGCATTCTGAAGGTCTCATGGTGACACACCAGGCTAAAGACCAAAGGTGACAGATCATTTGCTGCTGTGGCCCCCAGAATCTGGAACTCTCTCCCCCTGAGCCTGAAATCAGTAGACTCAGTGGTCACCTTTAAAAAGCGTCTGAAAACTCACCCGTTCAGGCTGGATTTGGTGTGTCCTTCTGTTTATTCTTCCTCCAGTGTTTCCCTTCTATAGGATTTACCGTGAAATTCCAGCGCCACGCCTACAAAATGACCCCCCCCCCACACACACACACACACACAGACAGTACGTAGGCAACGCGATCCGTTTGCGAGAGGAATAATATAAAAAAATCCTTTCTTCTATTTGAAAAACTACTGAATTTATAAAAAAACATGCAAATTTTGGGAGTTCAGTTAAAGAAGCGTATATGCACGCAGCTCAAGGAAGACATTCAAAACACATCTGTAAAGTATGAGAATGACATGACAACAGTTTAATCAAAGACAACCACATCACTGTGGGTAAGCCATTGTAACCATTATGCATACTCACAGACCGGATCATTCAGAGAGGTGACTCACAAACGAGAAGCCCAGGAAGGACGACGGTGACACATTCTCCTTTGTTACCGAGACACAAAGACGCTCAAGGACAAATCATGGAAAGTTTGTATTCTGCACATGATACATTTGGAGTAGTCGTGATAATACCAGGGGAACCATTTAGATAGCTTCATCAAATAGTATATCATTGCTTTAAAATAGGCCAATATAAACACTGACAATGAGTGCCAAATGAAAGCTCTGACATTACAGGACTATGGCACAACAGCTCAATAGATCAATAAGTCTGAGCGGTGAGACTGATGAAAGATTAATGTCACATGAGCCTGCATGAACCAAAACAAAAACTGCACATCCCGTTTTTTTAATAACTTATCCAGACAGTTCTCATGCAGAGCAGCCACAGGTCACTGTAAGCCTATAAAGCATTAAGCACTACCAGGAACACCAGATTAGTTGATGACATAACTTTATTTCAGTGAGGGATGAACCTGCTAAACCGCAGTTCTGTGGACTCATTCAGAAATATTGCTCCAACAATCTGTGAGGAGGTGAAACCATAACAGCTAGACAGCAAGGCAGGTGGCAGATTTGCTTCAATCCGGCAGACGACCCCACTGACCCAGCCAGAAACACGTCTACCGCCAGCAGCCACGAACTGATCATAACAAATAGGCCTACTTCCATCAGAGAACCTCAGAAATTATAATCCTGTACTTCCAAGAGATTGGAGATATTCATGCCAAGCTGAACACGTTACAAATCACACAACTCAAAAAGCTTACATCTGGGCTTACCTACAACAGAAAGATGGCCTTTTAATCCCCTCATGTGGTGACACGATAAAGGCAAGGATTAAAAACTAGCCAGTCAACTCCGCTGGCCGCCTGCTTACATACTTGCATCATCAGTCACAGTGGCGCACTAAACCATCACAGCAGAACCCAGCCAGTTAGAAAGGCCAGCCTGTGGTTGTATACATCTAAAATGTATAGAGCTGTAGAGGACCTGGTCATGTCTATAAATACACACTTGTCTCAAAGGATGAGCGCAAAAGGAGTTGGTTTCAATGAAGTAAGAGAATTAAACTGTTCTGCTCTGTTTATTAATTAGTCACCTGTTAAAACTGAACTGAATCTACATTGAATTAAATTTAAAGACAAACAAATGTTTAAGAATACAGAAAACATAAAAATGATCATGGTGCATATGAGATGAGAGCTTTTCTTATAAATAAATAAATAATTAAATAAATAAATAAATAAAACACCTTAACCACAAAAAACACGACTAAAAAACCTTACACATGGCAAACTACTAGATTAATAAATATTCATTTATTTATTTTATTACACGACAAAAATAATCAAAGCTGTCTTTAACCAAGCCCTAAACCAATTCTCAATAATCCAAAAGTGTTTCTTATTAACCTGTACATCTGGCTTCAGGACCCTCTCCAAACTCGGTTCACCTCGAAGACCTAACGACTCCTCTGAGACATCAGCATTCGTTCTAGCTAAGACATCCACTGGCACGTGAAGCCATCTGCTCTGTGCTGCTGTTGAACTCTTCATTCTGTCACCAGACTGATCAAACCTTGCCTGATGGGTCTTTGAGATAGTTTTCTTCTGGGATTATAAAATGGGGAGGGGGATCACTGTCAAGGCGAAGCAGTGGGAGGTGAGCGTATTGCGTTCAACTTTTTCTGTTCTCCCATTTCGATTGGATAATGCATCAAAGTAGTACTGTGGCATTTTATTATTAGATGGAGCAAAACACAACCAAGTCAAATTAAAATATTCCCAGTTTCGCTTAAGAAAAGAATGTTTCTGGAGAAATGAAAACCTATTCGACAGCAACTGATAAGTGCACTACAGCTAGCATCGCTATTAAGTTATTATTGTGAAGCCTTTTAAGGCCTCAGTTATCTCAAAATGTTTGGTACTTAACTACTTGGTGAAGAAAAGGGATTATAAAGAACTGTCAGCATGGCGTAATTGTTGGTAATAGGTAGACTGGTCCGAGTATTTCAGAAATTGCTGATCCACTAGGATATTTTCACCCACAACTATCTGTATCAGAATCAGAAGGTGTGTGAGCACGTTCACAACATTAGGAAATTGCTGCAGTACTTGGTGCAAGAATAAAATAATCTTATAGGACAACAATAATTAGAAAACACCACACCAAGTGTCACTCTGTTCAGCTGAGAACATGAAACAGAGGTATAGCCACACAGGATAGCCAAAAATCATCAATATGGAATTGGAAAAAAAATTCCCTGCTCTGGTGAGTTTTTATTTCAGCTGCAAAAATCAGGTAACACGGTCAGAATTTGGTGTAAATAACATGCAACTGTGAATCTATCATTTTTTTGGGTGTTTTCTTTTCCCACATTTGGCCTTAATTGGGCATGGTTTAAAGTGGACCCATTTATCAATGGCTACTTTCAGCATGATATTGCACCATTTTTCAAAGCTCAGATCATCTCAACCTGGATTATTGGAACATGACAATAAGTTCACTGGACTCTAACAGATCCAACCAGATCTCAATTCAGTCCAGAACCTTTGGGATGTGGTGGAATGGGAGATTCCGATCATGGGATGTTGCAGCTGACAAACCTACAGTAACTGTGTGATGTTATGTCACTACAGACCAGAACCTCTTACGTGAATGTTTGTAGCATCTTGTTAAATGTTTGCCAAGGCAAAAAGGGGCACTTGCAAAATATACCTAATAAAGTGGCCGGAGAGTTTATATAACCTGGGTCAGAGATCAACAATTTGGTGATCATAGGACACTTTAAATATGACATGCATTTAAATAAAAAATTATCATAATTTGCACCTAAAATCGTATTAAGTAAAAAAAGGGCATCCATAATGACAACTATTATGATCAACTATGATGAACTAAGTAAATAAACTCCTTTAAACTTCTGTTAAGTTCAGCGTTTTGTCCACCTTGTTTTCCCCCACGATAACAGTTGTTAGACATCGAGTACAAAGTTCATTTGATCCTCTTCATTTCTCAAATATTCAAATCCAGCGAAACTTTCAGAAACTCTTAACCCAAAATTCAGCTCGCGTGCAAAGGATTTGGCCAAACTGTCAATCTAAACAAATGTAATATTTTTAAAAAGGGGTTTAATCCCTAATTACCCCCTCTACCGTGTTATTAACGCGCAAAGATATAATTAAAAAGTGGCAAATCGGAATCCGTTCTGGCACCAGTTAGCCTGTTAGCATCGTTCACACAATGCCAGATTTCCCAGCGAGCCTTCACTGCGACGAGGTCCTTGGTGGTGGTCCAAAAACAGAGCGTCCAGCCCCCATTACAGGAAAATAAAACGCTATCTCACCTTCTTCATCCGCGGGGCTTCAGCAACGGTCCCGTCGCGGTTCACGAAAGCCTCCCCGCCGTTCTGCTGTGGGTCCGAATGTTTCAGAGCCGATGCTTGAGGCATCTTAGCGGCGTTGGGGGTGAGCAAGCCTCGGCTGCCTTCGCCGGCTTTCGCGGAGGGCTCCGCGGTGGGAGACGTAGCAGCAGAGGAGCCGGCCTCGTGCGGCTCGTTTCTGCCAATGGTTTTGTCCTCCGACGTGGGTGTCACCGGGGACTCAACCGACAGGTCTTTGCCGGTGGAGACGTCTTTGAGCTCGACCTCTGCCATTTTCGCTGCCACAACCTGGACTGACATCGCTACAGTTTCTCAAAGTCCTTTTTCCAGCACTGATAGCAGGTCAAGCGGATGTGAGCGGAGGCGCAACGACAGCGCGGTGCATTGTGGTACCTGTAGTTCTACCTCTGTGCTCTTTTAAGCTTGCCTACAGGACATCGCTTTTTAACAGAGACGATAACGCCACTAAGAGTTTTCTAGACGCTGCTTGTCATGGAAAAAAAACAACACATTCAATAAAGTTGATTTAAATTAACAATGTAGTCCTGGTAGAACACTTGGCCTACATTTCCCAGAACCAAAACGCGTGGAAACATTGCGACCAATGCAGTTAATGTTAAGACATGAAATCCTAAACAAACGCAGTGATTTCTTATTAATGCTCAAGTGTGGAAATAATCAGATTCTTATGATAATAGCTTTAGAATAAAACTATGAGTCATATTTTGAAGGATATTAAATCAACCAGTGGTCTGCTGTTTACAAAAATAACTGTGCCGCTATGTGAATCTGACTGATGGTATTTTCTTAAATCGGAAATCATCGCAACAGAGCACCTGATGTGGCACATCCTGGCAAAAAGGGTATAGGAGTAAGGTCAAATCCTTTAAAATGACATACTGCCACCATGTGGATGTATTTGTCACCAAGCACAAATATTACAGCAGAATGAGCTAAATTCAAGACTTGTCTTTAATTTCTCACTGTAATTTTCACATCTCATGAAACATTTTATAAACACCAAACATGTCTTCTAACAGTACTCAGTGACAGGCACGTTGAAGTCAGAATTAAAAGCTTTTTGTGGGGAAAAATGATTTAAAAAAAAGACATGTCCATCACATATCAGTTGTCCACCCTGCAGCATTCCATTAATGTGGAAAAATAAAATAACTACGAAGTTCAAATGATCATTTCTGTATCTTCTTATAAGCTGACCAAAGATTTGTTTTAACACTGCAAAAGAACACAAACATTTTGCAGATTTAAACGAATCCTAGATCCAAATAAAACTGTATTGAGGAAAACAAGTCTGAGCCCTTTGTCATCAAGCAGATAACGCTGAGGTAATACATTTACATTGCTGCCATGCTGGTACATTCTCAAATTATTCAATAACAATTCATTTTTAAAATTCAAAAAGCAGCTGTACCATAAGGACTTTGTGGTGTAACAGAAACTGGTTTGTGCCGCAAAAGCTGAGAAAATGTCCCATGATATGCAGGTTTTTTAACTGTAAAACAAGCGGCTTTGTCAGGCAGGAACCTAAAGGAGAAAATCCTGCCTTTTTGCAGCCGTTTGTTGCTTTTAAAAGATGATGGATCAGTCTTCAAAAATCCACAGGATGTTCACACCAGAGAGGCCCAGATTTACCCTCCTGAAGAAAACATTGCAGGCTTGTGAGTCTTAAAGTAGCACACAAGGTTAAACTAATCACTCTGAATACGTATATGTAAACAGTGGGTTTGTGTCAAAACATTTTCTTGGAAAACGAGTCCACATTTTATTCTGTGCTCAAGCTGGACACGTTAATTTCAGCGCTTCTATTTGATACGTTTTTCCAGGAACTCACCCCAGCATCCCTGACTCCTTGATCTTAATGATATAGAGGAACATGAGGATTGTGTGGAACAAGTTGTTTCTGCCCTGCAACACAAATCAAAATGAGATCAGGGTGCTGAATTTCAAGTGTTAGCAAATAGCAGCATGTTCTGAGCTGTTTGATATGAGGATAATGTTAGTAATGCACCGAGTAAAATACCAAGTATACATCACACAGATAAAAAAGTAGCATTAAGTTGTTCCAATCACCTTAGGAAGACTGTAGATGTGTCCTTGGTATATGAGTTGGTAGTGAGGGGGGGTGGTGCTGCTTTGGTGGATGCAGAAGAGGTTCTCCTTGGTAACATCTGCAAAGGTTTGCATAAAAACCTTAAAGAAGAGAAGCAGGAAACTTTATTTATTATGGATTCATCGTCTCCCAGGCGTATGCTCACCAGGTTTGTCAGGAGTGTGGCTGAAGTGCTGAGAAGTGAAAGTCTTCCCATCAGGGTACTTTGGGTGTGGAGGCAGCCTGGAGTCCAAGTATGTGCAAAACACATGCATGAGGATCTGGGGGGGAAGAGATGAAGAATGTGACCCAGCTGGATGGGGTTGTTGCACAAAAAACCCACATCGATGCAGAACAGCTTAAATGATTGTTGCTCCCACTTACTGTAGGTGTGGGTCGGTTACTAGTTTCAAGGTATGACTGGGTTTTTAAACGTCACAGTGTCAAAACTAGAGCTCAATAGTGAGCAATAGTCACATTGCACGTCCTGCTGTGATGTCAGAGGAAGTGAATGAAAACAAATGAAGATTTGGTGCTAAAGAGAAGAGCAGGGAAAATCTCCTCTTTCTTACTGGTTCATTTGCAAAAAAAGACGCTCAGATTTAGGGCTGGGCGATAAATCGAAAATTTATCGTTATTGAAATTTCTGACTCTAACCGATATAATTTTTCCCATGTCAATAAATTTGGTAATAAAAAAATGAAAAGATGTGTGTAGGTTGGTGACGTTCATGGTGGAAGGAAGGGAACCTCCAGGATCAACCCCCACAAAGGGTTTTATATGTGCTGTGATGAACCTGTAGAGCCAGCTTCAGTCATACGCCCATCACGTTAGACATGTATGTAATTATCCCATCATTGCTTACAAACGTTCAAAATGGAAACGTGATCTTAAAGCTGCCTTTTATAGTTTTTGCTCACATGCAGGGAGAACACACGCGTGTTAAAAATCGAGCCCATTTCTGTCTCTTGCACATTTTATGCATTAAAATTAAAGCAACTAAATACAAGAATCATCAGAACTCTTTGCTGTAAAATAGTAGCATTTATCTCTTCTGTTGGGTCATCAAAGTCTAATACAGCCCACTCCTACCCTCAGATATGCACTACCAGCTCAGCTCAGCTCTATATCTTTGGACTCACAGCACAGTCGGTGGGGAGGTCCGTATCCCACTTCCTGTTCTTCAGATCACCGCCACCGTTCCAGCGGAAGGAGCTCATGCAGCCGCTGTGAGCTAGCTCTACACAAATGACACACAGAGGAAAACAATGTTTCACTGCTACCAATAAAATCATAACAAAATATTGCTGCTTGGATTACATTTGCTCTCCAACGCAAATAAACTCCACGCATTGAGATGTGACATCTGTGATGCTGAACTCACCTTTTATCCGGTCCACTAGATATTCCTGGTTGGGTGTGATGTCCAAGTATTGGACAATAGAGTTCATGGTGGGGATTGATGAGGCTTTCATCACCGCCGCCTGTCTCAGACTGCTGATGCTAGCCTCTGGTGGAGCAAAGAGGGAAAACTTTCATCCATGGCTGCATTTACAACCTAGAACTTTATGCTGAAATGCTTTCACACATTTACATTTTACCTCCTATCTGGAGCTCTGGACAGCCCATCCTCCTGAGCTGACTGTTGACGGAGTCGATTTCCTTAACCAGAGGGACCAAGATGGTGTCGCTGATCCACTGCAGACACAAACATTTTCTTTCTTAGATTAAATCACTGAAGTGTAACATGAGAAGCACAGAGTTTATTAAACACAATTGATGAAGAAGAAACCAGAACTACCCACGTTTCTAATTTTAGCTGTCCAGCTATCAATACGGTCCATGACCACACGGCTGGTTGTGATTCTGGCCCACACCTACATTGTTTTTTAAGAGGGAAAAAAAAGATTTTTTACATCTATCCAGAGATCCAAACAATAAATCTGTCATTAGTAACATGAATGGATCATGTTATTATACAGACCTCCTCCGCAGCTTGTTTGGATCCCAGATCTGTCTCGTCCTTGTGGGCGGACGGCGCCTGAGAGCGGCACGCTGGTTGGTAAAGAAATTTCCTCAAGCTCTGAGCATAATCTCCAACCGAGCGATTATAATTCCAGAACGTTGGACTGTGATTGGGAGACACGGACTCTGGACTGCCTGTGGGTTGGACGAAATCTGAGCGGTAAATTTAGCCTTCCACAGCTTTAACCAGGTGTTGGGATAGTTGAGTTACTCAGTCTTTAACTTCTTAATAAATCTTTATTATCTTTAACATTCTACAGAAGACAGTTGTAACCGGGACTTCCTGGGTGGAGCAAAGGAAAAAAAACTAATTCTGGATAAAATTCAGAGTCCCGTCTAAAGAACAAGCTGCTCACCGAGGTGGCTGCGGTGACTCTTCTCCTCCTCTGAGCGAAGAAACCGCTCCAGACATTTCAGATCCTCTATGCAGTCCTCTTTGCTTCCAGGTGAGTTAAACACAGATGGAGATGTTCGGTACCGAGCCCTCAAACCAGAACCTTCTGATGGTCCGATGCTGTGTGGATAAGGAGAAGAGCCCGGAGACTGACTGTAGTTCAGCACCTGGAAAAAGGGAAACATTAGATGTAACACCATTTTTTTAAACCTTTGGTTCTGATTTCATCATTTTAAAAA
This sequence comes from Aphyosemion australe, assembly GCA_006937985.1. Taxonomy (NCBI): domain Eukaryota; kingdom Metazoa; phylum Chordata; class Actinopteri; order Cyprinodontiformes; family Nothobranchiidae; genus Aphyosemion; species Aphyosemion australe. The sequence goes on from SSNS01000001.1 coordinate 8,868,886, forward strand.
CAAGCACTTTTCCAAAAGGCAGAGAAGAGGAGAACGGCCCTCCTGCACCACTTGGTGAGGATGGATTGCTGAGAGCAGGGCTGTAGCCGGTTGCACAGGTGGGGGAGAACTTGGGGCTGCTTGAGGCAGGACGAGAAGGACTGAAGCTCAGCACGCTCTGGCCCTGCAGAGGAGACGACTGGGCCGGAGTTGGGGCTTCTTTTTTCTCTGGCTTTTGAGGAGGAGAGGCCTGGAAACCTACATGAGGAAAGCCAACATTTTCTCATAAAGATGAAGCAATGAACACATATATTCTACAATATTAGCTTGAATATAACAAGGATCAGATAAAAGCAAAACTAAATTAAAAAAAGATGCATCAAAGACTCACTTGTGTTCCTCAAACCCAGAAGGTTGCGCTGCTCAGGAGTTACAGCAATAGTGGACGGAGCCATAGTGTATTTGAAATACTTCCAGAAGTCAAAAAGAGCATTGAGACAAAAGAGAGAGGCTAGCACCAGCTCTGTAGAAGAATGAAAAAACGTTAAAGTATAAAAACATTCCTCAAATAAAGTTTCAAACATTTATTTGTAGAATTTTCATTTTAATTAGGGATGCTTGTACAAAAATAAACACTGCTCAAAACAGGTCGGGGATATTCAACTATCAGGGGGGATTTATGAAAAAATACTAAAAGTTCACCCTACAGTGATAAATCAATAGCTAGGACCTTTCAGTAAAAGTCTGCAATGATGGAAATGTCTTTATCATAAACAATTAAAGCAACAAAAACTAAATTCAGTGATGCATATTCTACAACAACAAAAATGTCAGAAGTCTCTAGAACCCGTCATGTATCCCTTAATCACGAATTAAAGCTCGACAGCCACATCTACAAGTTATTTGTTGTCTGCTGAGGCGTGGTATTTTGTTCTAGTTGCTGCGCTGAGATCATTGAGGTTCTGGGATGCATGATAGCAACCCTCCACATGATCTCAGGTCATCTCATTGAGTTCTTTTTTTTTTTCATTTGAGCTACGATTGAAGTAGTTTACCAGTTTTATGTATTTAATACTTGGTTAGTTAACTGATTTGTTTGATTAACTTTAGTAAGATGTCTGATTTTAACACTGAACAGTGCAAGAAATTAAGATTTAACAGTTGGTTAAAGCTCAAGTTTTCTCATATTTTTAATACATTTGCAGTGGTCTCTAGAAGGAGTGAATGCCTTCTAAGTCATTCTCTGGGGGGAAAAAGCTCAGACAGTTAATCTCTATCAGAAACCCTAACAGGTTGCCTAGCATGCAGACCGTGCTGATGTAAGCAGTAAGTTTCATCAGCCTGGGAGGGGGTCAAAGGACATCCACTCTTATGCTTTTCTGTGACTGACTGAGCAGTCTAAAGTTAGAGTCAAACTAAGCTCATATGGTGAGGTTATAGTGCATTTCAGAAGCATTCTGAAATCCAATTCAAAGGATGGAAATCCCTAATGTTAAGAGTTGTGTATAATTATTTTTTTCCATAATTGAATGAAAACCAGACATTCGTAAACTAATTTTGTGCAGCTACAACTCATCAGTGAATGAATCTTGTGGCCAGTAAGAATCTCTAGATCAAAGGCCAGAGAAGTGGGATCTCACCAATGTACCAGATGGGCCAGTAGGTGATGTTGTAGTATCGACTCAGCAGCTTCCCCGACCTTAAAGATAAACAGACACGAAGAAACCACGATGAACAAGCCGAGACACTGAATTTGTTACAACTTCACAGCCAACTACTTCTGCTTACATTTCAGTGTAAATCATGCCAGCCAGAGACACGTTGAGGACAGCCCAGGCGAGGATGATCTGTCGAGCCTGCTCCTCCCTCCTCATCCTCAGCGCCCTGTCTATCATACTGGGCGTCCCCTCCTTTGGTGGGGTAAACATGATTCAAACACACCGGTCACGCTAAAAAAAGTTAGCAGAAATTGACACTTTTAAATAAACTCACAACCCATAGAACAAATCACTTCTCATTCATTATACTCGAAATGGCACAAAGTAACCGACATGCTAACGGAAAGCTAAAGTTACCCGGCCGGCTAACAAGCAGAACGATGCTAAACTTACGTCTCCTTGAATACCAAAAGCACAACGTAAATACAAATTTTAAAACGCAAAAGACTTACAGACAGAACACCAGGGAAAGTTTTAAGTCATACCGCGCTAACGTGAACACAAACTGAGGCGCTGCATACTTTGTATTTTAACCGGAAGTTATAATATATACTTCCGGTCTCACCTAAATAAGTTTCCCCTGGTTTTGACATCAGCGTGACTTTTATTCTCAATCCATACATTAAATGGAAGAGACCTAAAAAATAACATAATAAATAAAGGCTGAAATATTAGCAAATTTAAACTAAATTTGATTTGCTTTTTTATTGAAACATTTTCTGAAAGTACAAATAGACATTGGCCATAATAAGTCAAGGAAGAACATTTTAATATGAACCATAAAGACAAAAATAAACACATTAAACTGTAAAAAGACCTTTACATGAAAGCAAACTGTTAAAATAGTTTTTCTAAAACAAGAATTATAGCAGCAATGACATCTTAAAATGCGGCACCTTTTTTACACGAATATATATTTGTAGAGAGAGAGAGAGAGAGGACATGAGCTTGGAAGGATAACCCGTGAAGGGTGAGATGGCAATTTTATATATATATATATATATATATATATATATATATATATATATATATATATATATATATATATATATATATATAGCAACATCAAGAAAAAGGAACACGAGAAACTAGAGAAGAACCAAGGCCTCAAAGGAGAACTAAAGCAGATCCCAGGACAAACATCAGACATCTCTGTCCAGAAAAGTGCATTTCTAGGAACAGCTAAGATACTGCGCAGAACCCTCAAGCTCCCAGACCTCTGGTAGACAACCCAAGCTTGGAAGGATGACCACCCACGGAGGGTGAGATGGAAATATTTTTTTTTATAGTTAAAATAAAAAATGGATCGGTACACGAGCCAAATAATGATATTGTAGTGAATGAATTAAACATTTCAAGAGGCACAGTGTCATCTATGAGAAGGTGAGAGAGATTTCTCAGAGGTATAACCTCTAACATCCAAACCACATTCCTCTTCACTGGCTGTATCAATCTGGTGGAGTCTTCCTCCATTACTTCTTCCATCTCTGCTATCATCTTCATCTTCCTCCTCCTCTTCCTCCTCCTCCTCCTCCTCTTCATCATCAACGTCCAGCTCTTTACGAGTTGCTCTCTCAGTTTTTGGCCCTTTACAGATCTTGAGGTGACGTGTGAGGTGGTATTTCGTTAGGAAAGCTTTGTGGCACTTCTCGCAGACAAAGTCTCTTTTGCCCTCGTGAGAGTTCATGTGCTTCTTCAGGTGGTTCATTTTGAGGAAGTTTTTGTTGCACTTTGGACACTGAATCTGTCGTTCACTGTGAGGAAAAAAAAGATAATAAAAGATGAACAACAGATAATCAGTCTGACACATTTTAAGCTAAACATTCAATACATACTTGGTGTGAGAGAACATGTGCTGCTTCAGGTCATTCTTCCTGATGAATGTTCTGTCACAAAGGTCGCACTTTAGCTTCTCTGCACCAGTGTGGATGAGCATATGCGAAGCCACGTGAGACTTCTGCGTGAACAACCTCTCGCAGACCATGCATTTGTAGTTTTTCTGACCTGTTAAAAACAAACAAAAAAAACCCAGCATGGAGCATGACCCTTTTGAGCTACTGTAGTAACTTGGCAGTGTTACACAGCCAAGAGGACCATACAGGCAACACACTGCATAAATATTAATACATTCTAACAATTATAAACGCACATCCAGTCATATTAAAAGGAACAAAGCTAAAACGTTTACATGTCACCATAGTGCTATAAAGTTGCCAGATGTATCAAAAGTTTGTTGAGTTACAACACATTCACAGATATAAATCCTAATGTTTGTTTTTAGCAATGAAAGAAATGTCATTCATTATTTGGACCAACCTATTTTTGCCTTTAAACCTGAACTAACCTGTCTAGTAATGCTTGCCATATCAAATATTTACCCAAAAATAGAAAATAAGAGTGATTAGAGGTGTATTAATTGGGTCCTAGTCCCAGAAAAGACTTTAAATACCTGTGTGAATCTTGAGGTGCATCCTCAGGTTGCTGGGATCACTAAAGGCCTTGCTGCAGTATTCACACTTGTGAGGTTTCACCCCCACGTGACCCATGACGTGAACGTTGAGCCTTGTGGATGTGATGAAAGCTCGGGAACACATGTGACACTGGAACTTCTTCTCCCGTGTGCTACCCTGGCCTTTTGCTCTGGAGGCAGCGCTGTTGGAGTTCCTGCTACCGCTGCTGTTGTCATTGTCACTGTTTGTTTGTCCTGCTGTGTGACTGTTACAAGGCCAAGGAGAGGACGAGGAGCTCGAGGTTCCGTTTGTCAGCTTCTCTTGCGGGTGCACGTGTTGTGGTTGCTGTGGCTGCTGCTCTTGTTGCTGCTGCTGACTGTGGTCCTGATGAGACGGGCTGTGCCTGTGTGGAGGCTGGTTATGGCTGCTGAGGTGACATTTGAGCTCAGAGAAGGATGAGCACTCTTTGCCGCACTGGCAGATCTGGCCCTCAGGAACTTGAGGAACACCTGGTCGCACCAAAAAACAGTTATTACTCTTAGTTTTTTTTAAGCTGCTCATCGACATGTTTCTCTGTGGGCTCACCCATCAGCCTGCAGTAGTCTCGGCTGTAGTAGAAGAGTAGCTCTTGGTCTGGGTGGATCTCTGTGGTTGTGCAAAAGAACAGTTTACCGTTTGCAGGATAAGCCACCAGATTCTGCTCCTCATGGGTCCTAAGCAGACGGGGGAGGACAGAGACAGGAGGGGACATGTTACAGAGGCGTGAGGGTGCTGCAACGCCACATTTAATGGTCTCGTTCACTGAGAAACTGTACTACTTCCTTTTGAAATACGATCAGGCACTCTTAATTGCATATGTATGCTGAATGTGACACATTTCTTCAACCCCCATCACCTGCAGAAATTCAATGGATAGGGAAATGATCGGGGCAGAAAAAGCCAGTCTCTGCTGTCACAAGGAGAATTAGTGTTCATGGACTCACCCACCTTGGCTTGCAACTGCCCACAGGAACTCTGTTGTTGGTTTAGTGGCCAGAAGAGAGCAGATCGCTTCTCAGCTAGTAGAAGCTAACTGTTAGCATTAGCAACTCCACAACATGGCAAAACACATTCAGGCTTGTGTTATTTGTGGAGGTAAAACATCAATGTTGAAGTTTTTACCCAAGAAAAAAAGAGTAAACGGAGGCAGCGGAAGAGTCACATCGCTTTTAGCCAATCAGAAGCGATACATTTGCGTATCTGGAATATTAATGAGCAAAACTCCAAATCCTGACGTTTCTGTCCCCCACTCCTCTGACAAACTTCTACTTTCTGAAACAGGAGCGCCAGAGAATTGTCCCACTTAAAACGACTCACGAGCAGGGTTTGAATTACGGGGAAGTATCTGGGGGGGGGCCCCCAAATGCCTTGAAATGACTCTGGGTGTGGGACTGACTTTTGAAGGTGATCTGAATTGTATCAAATATATAAATATTACATGCTTGTAAATTATTGCTTTATATAGTCAAAAAAGGTGTAGTGGGAGAAATCTACCTACGTTTTCCTTTTCAAGCACTTTGGTTTTCTTGTTTTCGATTTGACTATTTTCCAATCTTGCCTGTCTCTGATCTTCCTGCATCTCCTCTCAATCCTCCAGAAAAACTGCTGCCTGGCTTTCCAACTTTTTCACCTCATTAGTTACTTTTGATGTAAGCAGATCAAACAAATCTAGGGACCGCAAAAATAGCAGAGTGTCGCAGCAGAGAGGTGAAGTCACCGGAGCACCGGTTTTGAGCTCTGCTGCAGGACAGCGCATCAGGCATGAATAAAAGACAGAAAGTACCAGAGAATATGAGCGGTTATGAACCGTCAAGTGTTATTTATATTCTTTTGGTGGCGTGAATTTGAGAATGTTACTGTTGCTGTGCCCAGGACACAGCTGGAGCGCACGAACAATCAGTGCTCTCCGTCCTCTCCCCTCAAAATAAGTCCCGGTATGATGACAATCCATATTAATAATGTAATATAGGTAAAAACTGAATCTTTTTTCAGACTCTCCCTTGGGTGTGTAAGTTGAGGGCTTCCAGAGGAGCCCATCATCCTTTCGGGGAGGCGGGCTCCCCCTAGCTCCCCTGTAATTCGAACCCTGCTCACGAGGTATTTATTCATACTAGAGACCAACTTGGCAGAACAACTTCCAAATAACCTTTATGATTTCAAAAAACAAGTTTTCAGTAAGTTTTATCAGTGCATGATTGACGCCCAGCTCTAATCTCTGTGGTGCTTCATACCTCGCCTTGTGGACAAACATCATCCAGTTGCATTCATTCTCATCAGTTGTCACAATGTAGAACTCCAGAACGTTGTTGTGGTACATCTACAAAGAAATGCGTTTCTTTTTAAAGCAGTATTTAATTTCACTGATGGAGACAGCAGAACCAGCAACAGAACCCACCTTCCATATCTGAGGTGTGTCTTTTTCTGGCCAATCAGAAAGATCCACATTGCTACAGTGCTGACCCACCACCGGTCCAAAGCAAGTCCGTGGAGGAATAACGTCCTGCGCAAAAACTCCTGAAAGGCACCATGAGGACACTTATTTTAAAAAATGCACAAAGGTAAAAGACAAATGGTGTAAAACAACACAAATGCAAGTGAAAACACCAGAACTGACTCCCTAACAAACATCAAGTATGACCTGAATGCAAAACAGACCTTTTTCCTTTCACGACTCCCAGAGGAAGAAACTAAAGCATATCTGAGTTTTCTGTCAGCTATAGAGTTAACGTTATGTTGGAAACCTGCTGATGTATGACCTAGGTGTTTTGTTTTAGTGAAAAAGGGTCAATGATGGATAAAATCTGCTGTGGTAATGAAGATTTAATCTTTTACCGAGGGGTTCATCAGCCACTGAGATGCGAAGGCACAGCGGCCGTGGCAGGGACAGGCGAGCCCTGCTTTGGATGGGCGCGTCGGGGATAAAAGTGACCGGGCCGTGTTCTGGACAGTCTGAGGTATAAGAGCGCTCACACAAAGTGCACCCTAAAAGAGAAGAACTTACTGAATATCATGAAGAACGTTCGTATTTTTAAATGTTTGGTATTTTTTAAGATATTTTTTTAAAATCTAACTCACAGATGGTGAAGGCAGTGACCATGTTCTCCTTGTTGGGAGCAGAATCCTCCAGTTGCAGGGTGGAGTTGACCAGGACCAGGTTGTTTTCTGGTCCCAGAGACACGTCTGCGGTGATTGGGGACACGTTAACAGCCTCCAGTCCCATCCCCGAGTGTCCGTGCAGAGACACCGATTCCAGCGGGCTCTGGTTGGGCAAGGAGCCGGTGAGCACCACACTTACAACGCCGGAGCTCATTTCCCCGTTTGAGTGGAGCTGATCCCCAAGCCCTCCCGCCCCTCCTCCCCCCGAGTTTCCCACTCTGCCTCCCATATGATTTGGTTCCATGACCACCGGTAGCTCTAGCACTGAGGGTCCATGGAGGGGGATCACTCCTCCAGAAGAGTCCACTCCTGTCAGGCCTTCGTGAGGCTGAGGTTGCCTTCCTCCACCAAGCTGCTGCTGGGCGTCAGACACTGCCACCACGCCGACTCCATCCATGTTTGCCAGCTCCTCCCCCATTCGCTCGGGGGACAGGGGGCTGCTGACACGCGACTCCATGGCTAACCCTGTTGAGTCCAGCTCATGAGGGCCAGCCTGGTGAAGCTCTCCCTGGCTGCTGACCTGTCTCGAGTCCATGGGCACCAGGCCCTGCTCCAGGGGCCCTCCAGGTCCACTGTAGGGGTCCAGACCTGAGGGATTGTTGCTGGCCACAGACATGGTACCATCCATGTTAAGGCTGCTGGGATGAATGTACTGCGGCGGTGGACGGTCCGCCAGGTAGGACAAAATACCTGGAAGAGCACAGAGAAAGTGATCGGGGCACAATGTTAATATCAAAGTCAAGTCATTTTTCTTTGTTTGGCAAATTTTACACAATACATATGCTCTGAAGTGAAAGTTAAAAAACTAAATTCACAGTACGATCATTCAGATTTAACTCACCTGGCAGTATGTGTCGGAAGTAACTGCTCTCCAGGTGGGGATATGGGGGAGGTGGCAAGGAGTAGTTCCTCTCCGGCAGGCCACACATGACTCCTCTGTCACTGAGTGGACCCATGGGGAGCATCAGAGACAGAGCAGAGGGGAGGGAACCAAGGGACGGACCCAAACTGGGGATGGCCACAGGCATCCCTGAACCAAAACACACACAAACAATGTTAGGGTCAGAGACCATGAGAATAAAATATGACGTAAAAACCTTGAATCGGTTGGGGGGGGGATTACAAAAAATTACTCTAGTATTTTCCATACCCGGAGTGGGAATGGGATTGTGCGTGGGAGAAGTGGGCAGACCCAGGTGGCTGGCACTCACAGAGGGCACACTGAGCTGGTCCATGCCCACGGGACTCAGGTTCATGTCATTCATCCTGTTAAAAATCAATAATCAACATCCGAGTCAAAACCACAGAGAAACGAAGCGCTTTGCAACAACTAGAGGATCATTTCTTGTTTGAGTTAGGGTGACCTGGCATCCCACACTTTGTAGGGCTGTTGTGAATTTTCACCTTTTATTCTCAGTTCCGCAAATGGAGTTTACATCCTGCATAAACAAACTCGCTTTATATCCAATAACTGTAAAAAATCCAGCAAGAGCTCTCATCCTGGAGACTTTCTTAGATGTAAGTCAAACCACATGGACCACTCAATCACAAATAAACTGATTAATTAACTGGTCTGATTCTGCATTTAGTCAACCAAACTTTTACCATGTGACCACATATAAACTGTAATTTTAGTATAAGACTACCTCTGTTCAAACGCGGATGAGATTATTTAACACAAAAAGGACCATCTTTAAAACAAAATCTGTAAGTTTTTATTTAAATACTTTTTAATAAAAGGACATTTTAGTGTTTTTTATATATATAATTTTTACATTGAACTGGCACAGTTCTAAAACTACAGGACACAAAAGTATTAAATCCTCAACTAAATTATTTTAAAACATAAAAATAATCTTTAAAGCAAAATGTGTGATTTGTGTATTTTTTTTATTTTGAAAATTCAATAATGAGACGTTTTAGGCCACAGAATCACTCCAGTTCAACAAAACTACAATGTTTGGATTAATATAAACTTGGAATAAACTATTCAATAATAAAAACAGATTTGATTCTTGGAAAACTTTATTGTATTTGTTAAATTCCCCTGAAGAACACGTTCGTACTTTTCTGGTATGTGGAACATAAACAATGCGTTAGCTTCGATTACTTACCTCAATGAAATAACTGCTGTCCTTTCATTAAGCCCGTAAAGCTGCTACATATCTTGCTAAGGGGCGAGACAAGTCATAATTTAAACAGCTCTATGAAATGCTGGACGCAAAGAAAAAAGGGGGAAAAAACAGTTGTTTTGTCACAGATGCTAATCGTTAGCATTGCAAAGCCAACTAATCGGTAAATGACAGACAATGGTCACGTGTTTAGACTGTAATAAAACACGGATACATATAATAATGTATGTTTAAAATTTAGCCTATATTAATGTGTTGCTAAAATCTTAATAATTTGCTATAAAGGAACATTACTAACAAAACACCTCTCTGCACGGCCATGACAGCACAACTACTGCTATGCGCATGCGTCAAAGCAAGTGGAGGCCGATCTGAGGTCAGTTCCAGCCGCATTTTTCTTAAAGGGGCAGTTCTGAATTTTTAAGTGGATTTTGGTGAGAAGTTTGTGAAGAAGTATTTATTACGTAACTGCTGTAGACGTTTGAGCACAACAGTTTAGAGAAAAGTTTGCAATGCTGCGGTTTAGGATTTTAGCATAAATCCAATTTATATAAAAGTTGTTTTAAAGTGAAACAAGAAAACTTTGGAGCTTTCACATGTTTAAAAACCAAAAACAATAAAAATCGCTTCCCTACAAGGATATTTTTAAAGATTAAAATGTCATGTTGCAAAACATTTATATGTAATGTTTGCAGCGTTATTACTTCTCTATTTCATTACAGTCATTTTTATGTGTGTGCTGATGGGAAATAAGCCATCAGTATTTTTTTTCATGTGGTGAGAGTTTCTTCACATCTCAACGGAAGGAAGAAAACGCGCAGTAAACTGTTTCATCTTGATGAGAAAGCTACTTGGCTGCATCTCCGCCCCAGATCCCACCCAATCTGGGTTACAGCCTCAAAGCTCTGCAACAAACATCTCGTATCTGACCGTTTAAAAAGTCATCAGAAGGCCACATTCTTCATTACAGAGGGAGGACATTTTTGCGCAAATGTAGGCAAACTCTGCATGAGATACTTTGACTCGATCTTTCTCTGCCTTCCTGTGTAAACTTGCTCATTTCATCTGTTTCCCTCTACTTAGGAAATATGTCTTACAGTAAGGAATATTTGGAGCATTTTCCATTTGTGCCTCCTCTGGCTCTCCGCGGCATCTCCAGCTCAGCGCGCTACCGGGATGCGCTCCGACTTCCCTTCCACATCGAAGCCACCTACCGGAACCAGATCCACGATCAGAATTTTTCCTACGCACGGTTTCCCTGTTTCCCCTTCCACGCCTCCATCGGAGTGTGTGATTATTCCTTCGAGCCTGCCTTCATCCAGAAGAGAAACGAGAGAGAGCGGCACCGGGTGCGCTGCGTCAACGAGGGATACGCGCGTCTCAGAGAGCACCTGCCGCAGGAGTTGGAGGAAAAGCGGCTCAGCAAGGTGGAGACGCTGCGTGCCGCTATTGACTATATCAAACACCTGCAGGGTCTGCTGGACTTGAACATCTCCGGGATGGAGACGCACCTCGGAGAAGCGCGCAGGCGGAGGACAGAGTGCGGCAGTGATGGAGAGTCCAAAACGAGCCTCAGCGACAGCGGGGAGGTGGTTTAGCTGCTTTTATTCAATACAATAAAATTAGACGATTGAGGTTAAATGTAATGTGATGTTTTTTTAGAAAAAATACTAAAGGAAAGGACTAAGATGTCAAAAAGTCACGCAAAAATGTGAAAATTATGTTCAGATACTAGAAAAATAAGTTAGTATGAATTCATTCAACTTTGTTTTAATGAAGCTAATACTTAAATTCTTCACAAAAAGTGAAAAAAATTGTATAGCTGAGGATCATTTTAAAATGTGACAGTGTTGTGAACTTTGACCTTTAGAATGAGATCGAGAACAAAATGTATTTTTGTTTTGTAAATATGAAAAATGAAAACATCATTTCATGCAAACAAATGCAGATAAAAACGATATATTTTAAAATCAATAGAAATATAATTTTATTTATCATCTCTTAGACTTATCACCAAAGTAATTTAGTAACTCAAGCTTATATTCGGTCTTACGGAAGAGGGTTAGTGCCACTGAAAAGAAAAGAAAAGAAAAGAAAAGAAAAGAAAAGTAAAGAAAAGAAAAGAAAAGAAAAGAAAAGAAAAGAAAAGAAAAGAAAAGAAAAGAAAAGAAAAGAAAATAGTTATGATGTTAATCTCAGAATTCTGATTAAAGTCGGATTTTTTTTCTTGGCCCTAATCCTCTTCCGTACAGTTTAAATGTCAGGGACTCCATCTCTAATCCGTCCTGACACTAAATAGGTTTGTTGGTAAAATCATAAGTTCTATCACATTTCCTCTTTGATTTAATGTCTACACTCTAAAAATAAAATGTTGAATTAACTTAACCAAGGTAAATGTAGTTACTTAAATGTAAAGAATAATATACATTTAATTGTAACAATGTATATTACTCTTTACATTTAAGCAATTGTGTTTAGTGGAACCAGTTGACATAACTTGGTTAAATTAATTTAACATTTCATTTTTCAGAGTGTATTGTGTCTGAAAATCTTCAGTTTTGTTTAAATTTGATGTAGAAATGACAATTTGAGCCCAAAACAGCACCTATTCTAATCTAAATAATACATTTTAAAGTTACATTCAAAGTCAACAGAACTCCGGTTTCAAAGTTTTCCCCCTCAACTCATATCAGAGAGCCCTCAGATCCATTAGAAGGAAACTTGAGAATCTCCGGTGACCTGCATGGAAATAGCTTCTTTAAAATTTCCAAGTATGCCCAAAACCACAAATTTGAAGGCATAATGTGGATTCAAAGACAAGCAGGCTGCAGGTCCAGTGAACTGCAAAGGTTTGGAAGAACAACATTGACAAGCATGAAGGCGTGACGATCCCTCACCAAAGGTGTTTGTCGGTGCTGTGCCTGAATTAGACCCAATAATTAGCTGAGTGCTGGGACCCTGAGCTTGATGGTTCAGTGGCACTCGGAAGATAAAAAACCTGAAGCTACTTAAATGAAAGCCTTTGTCATAATGGATGTTTTATTCCGGCCGATTTTAATCAGATTCCTGTGCGGATTCCTCTCTTTCGTGGTAAAAGTTGTTGCCTGTGCCATGTGATACAGTACATTAAACAGGAAACTGATTTGATTTTCTTTAATGGATGGAATTGTTCTGCAAATGGTGCAAAAGCTAAAGATACAACAAAACAAACTTGTTTTGCAGACAGTGCTGTCAAAAGTATTCAATGGTCCTAACCCCAGACCATCACACTGCCACCACCGTGCTTGACTGTTGTTTCCATGTCGGATCCAACGGGACACACGCACCTTCAAAAGTTCCACTTTTGTCTCATCAGAATGTTTTCCTGAAAGTCTTTGGGCTCATAAAGATGTTTTTTGGTAAATGTGAGACAGCATTTGTGTTTTTTTGGAACATTCTTGCACATTTTTGCCCCAATCATGATCTTTAACGGTGCATCAGATGTTGTTCTGGGTAAATATGATTTGTAATTTCTGTAGAACCAGACATGATGTGTTGCTTTTTGAGATCTTTGAGCCTACTTCATGTTGTCAGACTGGTTATACTGAAGTGATTTTGCTTTTTTAACTCAATCTGACAGTAATCAGGTCTTGGTGAGGACTTATGTTTTTACATATGGGGCCAAGTTAATTTGGATAGCCTTTTCCCCCTTTAGTAATAACTTGAAAACTACATTTTGAAATTATTCAGATTATTTTTGACAATTGTTTGAATCTATTTGCTGATTTGAAACATTTAAGTGTGACAAAAAAAAAAAAAAAAAAACCCTGTAAGGGTGCAATACTTTTTGCAGAGCTGTAATTTCTTCTGTAAAGTTGTAAAGATCAGATAAACAACAACAAAGGGCCCCTGTGGGCCCCTGTGTAAACACACACTCAGGTACAATGAGCTCATTAGTGTGCAGAAAATGGAGCCAAAAACAGGATTTTGAGCAAGGATACAAAAATTGAAAACACAAAATGCAACATAAATTATAAGTACAAGTATGGAAAACTGTCAATAGTGCCGGGTCAGACATCAGTGGATAAGTAACACATATTTTCTTTGTGCAAACAATCTGAGCTTCTCTGCATGCGAGGAGAATTCCTGCACACAGGAAAGATGACTGGATGAGATAAGGTTTATCAGTAAAACCAGCGTGGGACCACCAGGAAAGGTTCGTCTGCGTGTCCGGACAGAGAGCCCTTATCCAGGGACGGAAATACAAGAGAACGGATGCACAGTGATGCAGGATTGTTGTTTTTCATTGAAATACTGATGCAGTTCGGCATGAAAACATTTGTGTCTAACACTAATAAAATCTTGTGATCCAAACAATAATCTAATTCCCTAGAAATCCTGCATGTTTTATTGGAAAATGTAATAAAGATGACAAAACGCTGAGATAAAAGGACACCGTCGTTTTTAAGAGTTGGCCTTGGATGAAACCAGCTCACATGGGACATATAGCGCTGTTGTGCATTTCAGGAACTTGAAGGGGGATTTTAGCAGAAACCGTTCAATCTTTAAATTAGCTCCAAATACACAAGTAAAAAAGATATAGCATCTAAGTTTGCTGGTTAAAGAGTTTAAAATGAGAATTTTGTGACTTTTTCTGTTTGATTCACAGGAAAAGTCTAGTAGGAAGAAAAATAATCTTGAGACAGCAGACAATCCGAGATCTTCCGAGAAAAGTAGTATTTTCATTGCTTAGATGAGTTTTAAATAAAAATAATTCACATTTTTATCACTTAAATGAGTATGCTATTCTCTCTATAATGAGATATAGCTTAGTGGGTGGGGGTGATGGTGTCTTGTGCATTTCTCATTCAGGAAAGCTGGACATTTTGATGTAGGTTTAACAAGTGATTTTAAGCTTCATTCTGCAGGACTTGATTTTCTATAGTCTGTTGCTAACATGTTGTTCAAAAACCTGCCAACCAAGCTGCTTCATACTCTCAAGAACACAAAGAAACAAATGATGCAGCATTTACTGCAATTTTTACATTTAAATAGATATTTACAAAGAACCAAGATAAAGGAAAGTAAGTTTGCAGAGCAGCTTGGGTTGATGTGATTCTGGCTTTGACTAAGTGTTCCATTTCTGAAGAGCTGAGCTTTCCTTCGATACAGCGTTCCATTTTTGACAAGGTGCACTTCTGTCTGGTACAGTTTCCCACTTCTGACAAACTTTACTTTTCCTTTTCTTTCACAATCTGAGGTCAGACATTCCTGCTGCTGCGGTCTGAGAATCTGCTTGACAATTTTCTTTATATTAAATTAAATTTTGGGGAAAAAAGCTGAGTCTTCCTGTCTCTCTTTACCACTTCTGTTATCAGTCACCAGGCTTGCAGGTCCTTGAGCTGTTGAAGCAGATCACCTTTCTCCATTTCTAACAAAGAGATCCGACGGTTCTTGTCACCCACTTTCTATAAAAGGAAAATAATGACAAAGAACAGTCAAAACAAGAAAAAAATGTAAAGGGAAGCTGTAGAAAATGCATTTTTATAAGCATAGTAGAATAAATTAAAGTTAAAAAATAAGCTTATTAAAACTTCTTGATGATTTATGAAGTACTCAGAAACAGATTTGTGTTTGATCTAACCTGAGTTAGTACCGTGTTGTACCACCGGAGGTCAGCATCTTCCATGTAAAGAAGAGAAGGGTTGCTGCTGGCGTTGGGTTCACTCATCACCGAACCCAAAGAGCCATTAACCCGCTGCATATGAGTTCTGAGGAGGCAGGATCGAGCCTGTGGAGAGGCAGATGACATCACCAGGCTTTGAGAACACCCTAACAGTCTTATTCTGCAGCAAAATAAAACATAAGAAAAGCTTCTCTCAGTTTGGAATGAAGAAAGTTTTATTAAGTAATGTTTAAAGGGGAAATATTATGAATTTTTTTCAAAAGTTACAATAGTTCTGTGGTCGATAAACATGTTCATGAAGCGATTTCAGCAGTTTTATTCTTGACAGTTTCAGTACCTTTCAGAATGAGCCTTTTCAGGGCTCTGTCACTTTGAGAGAACAAGCTGGAGCTGGCCACGCCCACCCATCCCCCACACAGGTTGCTGTAAGCTGAGAAGCTCCGATATCCGGGAGGGGCTCAGAGTAGAGCTGCTGCTCCTCCAGCAACAGCTCTCTCTTGCATGTGAGAGGTGTTTTTATTCTAATTTTACAGTTTGTGATGTCACAAATGGGGACTTTTTGAAACAGCTTGTTTTAGGCACATGATTTTTAAAAACAAACACTGACAGAAAACAAATGGATGGAATTTTTTCACATTTGGAGTGTTTATAGAGGCAGTAGAGACCCACATGGCAGCACAAAAGGATGCTAAAGGTGAGTTTTGCATAATATGTCCCATTTGAAATTCTGCTGTACCTCTGCTGCATCATTCAGGTAGTTTCCTGACCCTTTTCTGCTCTCGATGTCCTGCTGGACCTGGTTCTCCTTGAGCCGCTGGATGTACCAGAGCCGAGCATTCTCCAGAATCTCCAGACCGGACCATAGAGCATCCTTCTCCTTCTCTAAGTCCTTCAGACGCTTAATCTGAAACATGAAGTGAAAAAACAAGTTTATTTAGTTGTTTTATTATAGGGTAAAACGAGTGATGAGAGCAGCTCTGCTTGTTGTAGTGGACCCAAAGTATTGTGTTACAGCAGGAACCTTCACTTTGAAGACCAGGCTTCATTTCATCAGAATATCAATATGACTTCATCATTTAACAGGCATGAAATGTCACAGAACATTAGAAACTCACATTTAGGAAAATTTTCCTAAATCTCAGGGGTTAAAAATAAATCTGATATTACATTCAAGGTTTGTGAATCACTGGTTATGTTGAGCTTTCCACAGGAAGCTGTGATGCTCTGACATGAGGGGTGAGTCACAGGGATGCATTTAGCCAGCATGGAAAGACTGAATGAAGGGAACAGAAATTTATATACAGAATACTTAGTAAAAATAAATACAGCAAAAATAAAATACTAAGGACTAACTGAGTATCAGCCATTAAAAAAATCTCAAATGTTCTTATTCGAAAGTGTCAACATTTAAAAGTGGATTCTCTTTCATATTTAGAAAAAGAATAAATCAGTAACTTTCAAAATGTGTTTTTAAAATAGCTGAGGTGGTTCACGTAGCAAGGACAGAAGTACAGAGGTCACTGTTTATTATGGAGTCATGTGCAAAGATGGCTGCTTGAGCCAACGACTGAGATGGGGCGATGAGTGGTCAAGAGCGAGTCTTTGGACACCACAGAGACCTACGGACCACTGGACGAGTGAAGCTATGTCAGAGTGGTTCTGTCCCAGCGAGCCCCTCCATGGTTCCATCTAGAATGTGTGCTCCTCTCTCACTGCCAGGCTGATGACACAAAACCTTTCACACCCCATTCAGTCAAATATCCAATTAGTCTGGAAGAGATTAGTTGACAGCCTTAAGTTTGATCCCTGTCTGAACTGGTCTGGAGGCATTTGGCCAAACCCCCGATTCTGTACAAGTCATCCTGTGGTTTTGGTGGGCCAGCGTCAGGGAGAGGGTCTGAAAGCCTGAAAGATATTTTTTTTCACCTCTAGATAAATGTTGGAAGCACCTGCTGATGAGATCCATCCATCCATCCATCCATCCATCCATCCATCCATCCATCCATCCATCCATCCATCCATCCATCCATCCATCCATCCATCCATCCATCCATCCATCCATCCATCCATCCAGTTTTTTATATTTTGTTGAAGGTTCTGGGTCACCATAAATTGATCATAGCCAACACATACAGGGCCACAGCTCTGTCAATGTCACAGCTATTGATCGTGCACGTAGCTGAAGGTTGGTGACGGCACACACGCTGAGCTACGCATCACTTCACAGCTAAATAACATTAGAAAAGGCAAAAAATACAAAAAAATAGCACCAGTCTTATTTAAATGAGGACTCTTTAAAGCAAAAATGAATGAATGAATAAATAAAATAAAAAATAAAATGATAAAGTAAATATATTTTAAAAACATAATTGTGGACATTTTTTAAGTTGTGCCTTTAACTATTACACCAATACATTTATCATATGAATTTATTAGTTTTTTGGTCCAAATGACCTAGTTTCAGTGTGTCTGAGTCTTTTTCATTCACAGACATCACTAAAGAATATTTTTAACAGCCAAAGTGTTTTTTTTTAAAGTCCTAACATTTACTTAAAATATATGTTTTACATTTTGAGTCCAGAAATGAAAACGTCTCTGTCCAACCTGTCCGGGCACTTTGAAACTCCCTCCTCAACAGCTTCGCCGTACTCAGAAAAATAAAAAAGGATCTCCAAGCAGATGCAGAAACATGAATCTGAGGTCAATCTAAAGGGGCATAAATATCTGTCAACAGCGTTTTGAACATATGTGACACCTGCTTGGACTTAAAGCTGTATGATATGTGCTACATTCCTTAACTGAAGACAAGGTCAAATCTATCAACCTGCAGACACTTTTATGAACTGAGGAGGGAGTAAACGCTTTACTCTGTTTCAGATCCTGTTTTTTTAAAGCTACATGCATGACAACAACCTGCAGGAAAAGTAAACAAACAACCCCTCACCCAGAGGTGGAAGCGGAGGGCGTCCAGGCTGTAGAGGCTGGTCTTGAGCGGGATGATGGTGATGGTGTAGGAGCCAGAGCTGGAGAGACGGCAGGCCATGGAGAGGAGATGAGGAACTGAGAGCTACCCCATACAGCTGGTTCAGTCACAAAACACCCAACCACAGCTCCCTGTTTCAGAATAATACCGCTGAGAGTGAAAGAGAGGGCTGGAGTGGGGAAAAAATAGCAGGAGGCAACACAGGCAGAGGCAGCATGGTGCCCCCGGGGCGAGGTAATGAAAAATTCCACATGTCACTGTTATGACTGGTTCATCAACATACAGCAGGGTGGAGAGATGGACGAGCTGCCCGGGAATTAAAGGGAAAAGACAATAAAAACAGAGCAGTGAAGATGAGGAGAGATTTGAGGAAAGGATACAGGTGTGAGCATACAGCTCCCAGTCTGACATCACCACTGGAGGGGAACGTTTGGAGCAGAGGTGGAAAACAAGCCGGGTCACCTCTGATCTGGATCAGAAACGTTGTGTTTCTGCCAAATGAAACTGAAGTACGCACAATTATTTTCTTCTGTTGGGAACTTCTGTCCTGACACGTTCCCTGGAATGTGACACAACCTGCAGGAGATGGAGTGTGCAGTTTGCTTCAGCAGAAATAATTAAAGTTTGTTCTGTGAGCAGGAAAAGCAGAGAGGTTTCAAACTCATGTAGGGATTAAAAACATGACTATTAAATCTGAGCAGGTTAAAGGACTAATTAACGACTCGTTATCATTACTGCCTGCAGCTAAATAAGCTCCTACTGTGAAGCACGTGGACATGTGTGGTTATATTTTTAGTGTAGAACAAAGTACTTTTACAGAAAAGTACTTAATATTGTTTATTTAATGTCACTACTTCTTTCCAAGGTCTGATTTTGCATCCTTTAGTAATGCACACATCAATTAAACTCCTTTTCCTGTCGTCATTTTTATTTCAGATGAATTTTCTTGTGTCTTTGGAGTCATTTTGTGATTCTTCCTGCTTGTATCTTTAGTCAAAGTTTGCTTTTGAAAAATACCAAAGACACTACTTACTTTAAATTAGTGTTATTGCTTCTGGGAAATGATTCCCCTTCATGTTTAATTTTTTTGCATAAAATACATTTATTTATTTTATCATTTATTTTAAAGACTCCATTTGAGAACTCTGCAGCAGAGGAAAATTCCCATCAGGGTATTTTACCATCGCAGTGGATAAGCAAATATTTGAACTAAAATAATCAAAAATTGAAGTTTGAAAAAACAGTTTTGTTTAGGTTGGTGTGACAAAGAAAAACTGTAAAGTTGATCTGAGAAAACACAAAAGCCAGACTGTTTGTGCAGAACTTTCATGGTTCTGATCGTACGAAGGGTGTGGCACACATGTAAACACACAGCTCCCTGTTTGGCCTCGTTCACACGGATCCTGCAGTAAACATCACACTAACGCTCTTTTCATGGAAATATCACAATGTTTCAGTAAAATATTCAGTTACTTTTCCACTTTTGCCTTTTATTTATTCATTCATTCATTTGTTTGTTTATTTAGTTATTTGTTTTTTATCATTAAAATTTGAGCAGCAATTCTGTTTTTTCACCACGAGAGTGCGCTGTGAGCTTACATCTCAAGTTTCGGTAAAAACATTCTGTAACCTCTTCTAAACCTGACCCAGTACCCAAAGTCTTAAAACATTTTGTGTTTTTAGACATAATGAAGACTACCCTACATATAGAAATACGTAAAACTGAAAACACTTCCCAAAAGCAACCCCTGATGCTGAAGTCCTCGTCAGCATCCCTCTGATAAAAACCTGCAGGGAGACCCGTGACACACCAGCAGACATGTGATTCTCATCAGAACAAAGCCCAGAGCTCTTTGATTTCGTCCTGAAACAACAGATAGCTCTTCTTTTGAGCTGACTGCAGCTTAAGGTCTTTTCATGCAAGAAAACAAAGATAACAAAACTACCTGAAAGTGAGTTTTTCTGTTAATAATTAGGTCTGCTTGTTGCAACATCACATTAAGTTTCCACCGTGGCCTCCTCACATGGAGGAAGTCAGCAAACTGTCACATAAACATAGTAAATACATTCATTTTAATCTGTGGCCACATCAGCAAGGTTTACAACACACACACACACACACACACTGAAGTGAGATATTTTCGCCTGAAACTGAATCTCTTAGTGACTTCTACTACTCTGTGGCTAACTGTGGGCCCCTGGGTGCTTCCTGTCTCACACTATCTTGCTGCATCACACACCTACTATCACACACCAACTTAAATAGAGTCTGCTTTATGAATGCAAATGTCTCATGCATGACAGAAAATATTTGCTCAAGATTTAAAAAATAATTAAATAAAGGTTTGACTACCATTGTGTACCAATAAAAGCCCAATTATATGTTTAGTGGAAATTTTGGAATTAAAAGAGAAAAATGCAGATTTTCAAAGTAAATTCAACAACAGATGGAAATGGACCGGTCCCCCTGGAACTTGTTCAAGGTAAAAGTCAGTTTGAGTCAAAGATGTCGATGGTTCAGACCTATCCAGAGAGAATCAGCACCTGGCTGTTGTCCAGAGCAGCAGTTTGTTCTAATCTATAAAACTCAGGGACATCCAATAATGATGACATCTACGATATAAACATTCCTTGTGTGTACAGATCTGTCCTTTTCCGTCCACTTTAAAACGACCACAGGCCAATTTCCAAACCGTCTATTTCTAACAAGGTGTTTGAATCTCTCATGTGTGATCAATTTATGGAGTTTTTATTTTCTAATAAAGTCCTGCCTGAGGTTCAAACCGGTTTTAGGGAACCATGCAACAACAGCAGCTTTGTGCAGCTACACTTGTTGATTTATTGAAGACTTTTTTGGATCATGCAATTTGGAGATAAAGCATAGAATAGCATCTGCTGGGTTTACTTCCAATTATTATGATTTTAAAGGACATGTGACCCCCAAGGATCTGTCCTGGGGCCCCTCCTATTTGTCACATATATTAACACATATAACTGTCACGTTTTGCAACACAATGTAATTTTTCACTCATAATTGTGCAGAATGTGCACAATCTGTGGAGAAGCCACCATGTTAAAAGATTTCCTTATTTCAGAGTTGGGATTGCTTTTTGTAGCGAAACGATGCCAGTGCACATTCTGCTCGAGGTCTGCGTTTGAAAACTAACACTACTAGTTAATATTTTATTATTTTTGTGTGTTGCTGAAACACATTTTGTTTTGGTGTGCCTTGGTAACCCTTAAAATTTTATTTCTTAATTATCGTTTTATTGTTGTGTTTCCTTTTTGCACCATGGAGAAACACGAGAAACCTGTAGGAAAACAAACCTCTGGAAGAAGAAGTAGAGAAGTGTATTTACTCTATAGAAGTAATTTTAGACCAATTTTGGCATAAATAAATGGTAATGGTGAGATTTATAAAACAACAAATGTCAATGAAATTAGGTTCTTCTGCTTTTATGTTCTTTTTCTTTAAAGCAGCATTATGTAATGTTTTTGTTACAATAAAACAGTTTTTATTTAATCTATAATTACTATTTTCATTTAATCACCATACAATTAAATCTTGTACTTTTTGCTGCGATTGCATGTAAAGGTAGCAATTCCTTTTATTTTGAAGGGGTTCAGGCCAGTTCCACCTCAGGCTGCGCTTGTGAGAGCACGTTCTGTGTACTCGTTCTGATGTGTCAATCTGATGCCAGAATGAATTGAGTTCACTACCTCATCCTTCAGCAAAGAGAATGCAAACACCACGAAACCTCGTGAAAAATGGTTAACTAGTTAGCTGGCTGATGATAACAGATGCACCAGGTTACTTTATGTCTAAAACATTTTTCACAGCTCAAGTCAAACACGGTTTACTTTCAAACATCAAATTCAAACATGATTAATGGTAACATTTATGACGTGGACTGGTAGACATGTCCATAACATTACAGCTGCTGCAGCGTGGCTGGATCACACACAAATCAGCACGCACAATCTCAGCAAACAACACAGCGCAGCTTTAAGTCTTTCATCTTTGTGCCTCATCAAAGGTTATTATAGGTTAATTTTCTGCCAGGTGAGTCACACTTCGGATCAGCTGGCCCAGTTACCATCAACACCATGTTTTATTTAAATTGTAAAAGGTAATTTGAAGGAACTCTTGGCAGTTTTGGCTTGTTTTTAGCAACCCCTAGTGTTCGTTAGCGAAAGTAAAACTTATCTCCTCGCTGTGTGTTCTTCTTTCTAACACTAACTGCTGAAATGTCTCCTCAGCCTTCATTAGTGTCTACAGGAGTGGTTCATCACTAAATCTAACAAATCAGCTGTGTTCACGATCTAAAACATGCAGGAAACACGCTGGAAGCAGACTGCAGCACCAGGTATGTCAGCTCCACTTTCTAAGTCCAACAGAGAGCAAGCCCGGCACTCTGAAGTTGCAAGTGTGGTATTCTGGCCACAGAGGATGGTGGGGGTCTGAGTGACATTTCATTAACCCTGTAAAGGGTCATTTTAGCACAAACTGGCTCAAGAACATGATTTAAAATATGAAAAAGTTGCATAGTATGGCTTTAAATGGAGGGGGCGGGACTAAACACTTATACTGCAGCCTGCCACTAGGGGGTGCTTGTTTCGTTTTGGTTTAAAGACGTTTCTAGAAACAAAAAAGATCATTTTGGAAAAACTGCATTTTTTAAATTTATTTAATTGTATTCATTAAAATCAATATACAAAAATCAATTTCTAAAACCAAAATGAAAAGGGGACAGAAAGAAGAAAAAACGTATGTTATCTTCCCCTTTTAACAAAAAAACAATATAATTAATAACAATATTTATCAATAACTTATAACAATAATAACGATAACAACAATATCTATCCATAACCGATAACAATAGTAATAACTATCAATAACTGATAATAATAATGATAACAACAATAATATCTATCAATAACTGATCATTTCAGATTAGGCCCAATTTTACACTCAAAGGACTTTCTTCATCCTTTAGCCACATCTGTCTCCCCCTCTTTGACTTTCTATTGGTTGTGTCAACATCTGGATCTAGCCTCAACATAAATGAAGACCTGATCCATGTTTAGCTTCCACTTTTAGCAGTCTTGTTTGTTCCAAGATAAAACAGTCGTGAAAGCAAATTCCCAATATGACAATCTCAGATATATGAAATGATCAACTTTCAAACAATAAGATTATTGGCAGCAGGCCAGGAAACACGACTCAAACCCTTTTCTCCTGCATCCATTCGTCATTGGTTTGTGCTCCCGAGCAGCCATGCATACTCCTCCTGCCCTTTACCTTCCTTTTGCCTCTCTCGCATATTGTCACGCTCACGCTCAATAGGACACGAACAGATGGAAACCAGATGTTTCCCCAGATGTAGATAAGGGCAAAAACACACATCAGCTGGAGTGCCCCCCTCTTTTTTTCACCTCAGAAGAAGAAACTGTTTTGTAGGCACAATGAAAAGCTGATACAGTATTTTTTTAAATGATAATAAATGAACATTTTTCAAGAGACTCAAAGTGTTTCACATATAGAATCCTTTATCAACGCTGGTGGTGATAAGCTACATGCAGCCATGACTGCCCTGGGGCAGGTGGAGTGTATCACAAGGACGAAGCAGGGTTCAAACTGCCAACCCGCCAATTACTGTAGACCTGCTCTATCTCCACAGCTACAGCCGACACGATCATCTGCACTGAAAACAAGACTAAATTATGCCTAAACAGTTTTAAAGTACACATATTCATGTTATAGTTTTATCTGAATCGTTTGCTGATATTTTGGTGCAGTTGCAATGCTGAACTTATATGAAAAGGCCCTTGGGTGAGGCTGAAACATACGCCTCTTTGCAAGAACGAAAACAAAGGATTGATTTACACCCATCTAACCCCGCCTCCCCCCTCCTTTTTGCCCCTGCTCCACCTCCTCCTCCCGCTCCACACGCCCACTATCACACTCAACAAAAACAATTTTCCAGAGACACCAACTCCTCCAAAAGGCTTCTCTCGCACCGGTACAGGGCTGTCTAAAAACACCCGACCTTTGCATCTGTGCCTGAAAAACAGAAACAAAACGTTTGAGTAATAAATAAACCCCATCTACACCGTCAATAGGCTAAACTACAGAATATACATGCCAGCGAGCTGCCTCGCCCTGTTGCACGCACGCACACAGAAAGTTGACTCACTTTTCCCTCCTCCACAGCAACACCCCACCTGTGGGCTGCAGCTGGGCGAGCCCCCCTCCCTCCTGTGCAGCAACCAGAAAAAATAATGACTGGATGACTTGCAAGACAGGAGATGGAAGTTGGTGTAAATTCCTGTGAAAGATTATCACACAGAGCGTTTAACAGGGATGTTGGTTTTAAAAAACAAATGATTTGCATTGATGCTTGGGTTAAAACCAGTGGAGTTAAAACGTGAGAATAAGAAAGAACGGTGATCTTTGCCTTATATTCCAGAAACTTACACCCAGCAATCTGTGAATCTCTAACATGCAAGACTGGCTGACATTTCAATACCCACATGTCACTGTGGGTAGATTTCTATCTCTTATATAAAAAAAGCCCTAAACGTGAGTTTCTTCTATTTGCCATCCCAGCATTTGCAATAATGGCTGATGTAAACAATCTTGTCTGCGGTGAGATTCTTTGCACTACTTGTTTCCGTTGCTGAAGGGCGAACGGATGCAGAACCCCCCCCAAACTGCACCTGTGAACCAAACACTCCTGTTTTTGTCTCCTTCTCTCTATCACAACCTCTTGTTCACCAGAGAAACATCCTGCTGAGAAGGCATGGTTATACAGTACGAGTCGTACATCCTCTTGAGGTTTTGCCGAAGCGTCTTTAGCACCAGATTCTCAGGCTGTGGTGTGACCTTTGACCTGCTGCCTTCTGAAGGTCTCAGGAAACCAAACAGATTTTTAAAAGACTGAGGCTTCAGTTCCCACACGATCACCTGAACTGGACCATAAAGAGAGTGGAAAAACATTTACTGTTCTTAGGAGTTGTTTTTTTGTATTAGATCATTACTCTGCCAGATCACACATCCTCTTTAGTAACAACATGAACAAATATGACAGTATTTGAGACTGGAGTTGTTTTAAAACAGCAGTGATCCGTTTGGGTTGTTAGATAATTAGTGTAATCTCAGAATGATGTCACTCCACTCAGCTTCCTATCAGATCACAAGGACAGACTGTCCATAATGTAATGAGGTCTGTAATGTTAAGTAGGAGCATGAAACCCAACATATTGACATAATTTTCATATAGAAGAATGATTGTGATGCAAAGTCACGTCCTTTTCACATTTTCTTGAACTGATCCAATAGGATGCTTCCAAATCACCAAGTGGGTGGGGTCTAGGGGTCTGGCCTGCATATTATTCTCTGTACCACTTGCCTGTTTTAGTATACAGGTCCTTCTCAAAAAATTAGCATATTGTGATAAAGTTCATTATTTTCTGTAATGTACTGATAAACATTAGACTTTCATATATTTTAGATTCATTACACACATCTGAAGTAGTTCAAGCCATTTATTGGTTTAATATTGATGATTGTGGCATACAGCTCATGAAAACCCAAAATTCCTATCTCAAAAAATTAGCATATTCCAACCGACCAATAAAAGAAAAGTGTTTTTAATACAAAAAAGGTCAACCTTCAAATAATTATGTTCTGTTATGCACTCAATACTTGGTCGGGAATCCTTTTGCAGAAATGACTGCTTCAATGCGGCGTGGCATGAGGCAATCAGCCTGTGGCACTGCTGAGGTGTTATGGAGGCCCAGGATGCTTCGATAGCAGCCTTAAGCTCATCCAGAGTGTTGGGTCTTGCGTCTCTCAACTTTCTCTTCACAATATCCCACAGATTCTCTATGGGGTTCAGGTCAGGAGAGTTGGCAGGCCAATTGAGCACAGTAATACCATGGTCAGTAAACCATTTACCAGTGGTTTTAGCAATGTGAGCAGGTGCCAGGTCGTGCTGAAAAATGACATCTTCATCTCCATAAAGCTTTTCAGCAGATGGAAGCATGAAGAGCTCCAAAATCTCCTGCTAGCTAGCTGCATTGACCCTGCCCTTGATAAAACACAGTGGACCAACACCAGCAGCTGACATGGCACCCCAGACCATCACTGACTGTGGGTACTTGACACTGGACTTCAGGCATTTTGGCATTTCCCTCTGCCTAGTCTTCCTCCAGACTCTGGCACCTTGATTTCCGAATGACATGCAAAATTTGTTTTCATCCTAAAAAAGTACTTTGGACCACTGAGCAACAGGCCAGTGCTGCTTCACTGTAGCCCAGGTCAGGCGCTTCTGCCGCTGTTTCTGGTTCAAAAGTGGCTTGACCTGGGGAATGCGGCACCTGTAGCCCATTTCCTGCACACGCCTGTACACGGTGGCTCTGGATGTTTTCACTCCAGACTCAGTCCACTGCTTCCGCAGGTCCCCCAAGGTCTGGAATCGGTCCTTCTCCACAATCTTCCTCAGGGTCCGGTCACCTCTTCTCGTTGTGCAGCGTTTTCTGCCACACTTTTTCCTTCCCACAGACTTCCCACTGAGGTGCCTTGATACAGCACTCTGGGAACAGCCTATTGGTTCAGAAATTTCTCTCTGTGTCTTACCCTCTTGCTTGAGGGTGTCAATGATGGCCTTCTGGACAGCAGTCAGGTCGGCAGTCTTACCCATGATTGCGGTTTTGAGTAATGAACCAGGCTGGGAGTTTTTAAAAGCCTCAGGAATCGTTTGCAGGTGTTTAGAGTTAATTAGTTGATTCAGATGATTAGGTTAATAGCTCGTTTAGAGAACCTTTTCGTGATATGCTAATTTTTTGAGATAGGAATTTTGGGTTTTCATGAGCTGTATGCCAAAATCATCAATATTAAAACCAATAAACGGCCTGAACTACTTCAGTTGTGTGTAATGAATGTAAAATATATGAAAGTCTAATGTTTATCAGTACATTACAGAAAATAATGAACATTATCACAATATGCTAATTTTTGAGAAGGACCTGTATATATCAGGTTAATTGAACCTACTGAATCATGGTCGTTTTTGGAGTGTATCAGTTGCTACGTTTACATGGGCAAGTAATCGGAATGAATGCAGATCAAAAATTCTTCATGTAAACATGTCAATCGGAGTATTCTGAGCCGATACGGCTCGATCAGAATGAAATTTCATTCCGAGTGAGAGAGGTGGTTTTGTCCGATCATCATTCCGATTGACGTCCATGAACACAGCCATTCGCATTGTTGGAGTAAAATAATGCCCACTGCGCATGTGTGCAACTTCAGCGTGACGTCTTTCCACCTTTGCAGACGCTCAGGACAAGTTAAAAACATACCATACCATACCAGATTATTTGTTCGGCGCATTTAAACACAGCATGAGAGCTGAACAAAGCGCCTTACAGTTGAAAAACAAGCAGAAATAAACAATTGCAATAGCATGATACCCAAACAAGCAATAAAAGGTAGAAAACAGACTCTCAGCAATTCAATAAAAAATGGTCAAATCAACCATAGGACTAAAAAAACTAGCGCTCCAAAGATGGGAACAGTCCTGACAATAAAAACTACATCTCAAAACAATAAAACCAAACATAAAAGAGGTAATTGTCCAAAGGCCAAATCATAAAAGTGAGTCTTCAGTCTAGACTTAAAGACCGAGACCGTTGAGGACTCTCGTACGGTGAGAGGGAGAGCATTCCAAAGATTAGGAGCAGCATACACAAAAGCCCGCTCTCCTCCTGTCTTATACTTCATTTTTGGGATGCAGAGTAGTAAGCGGTCAGCTGATCTCAGGGACCTGGTGGGAGGTAAACAGAAGTGGTCTGTTTCAGGCACTATTCTTTTACTGGAAACACTACGGGAGCTCAATATTATTGAACGTCTCGATGGCCGAAAGGCTAGAAATGCAGAGTTACACACTCAAGTGATGCAGGAAGCGGGAATTCGCCGAAGTATCGACCAAATCAAAAAGCTAGAGAATAAGAAAATAAAATGTGAGGGAAAAGACGTGCGGACAAGATGGCGTTTGTTTACTATTTTTTTTCCCGGGAAAGACAACTCTGTGCATGCTCAACCTATGTAATCTGATTGAATGCTTGGTGCATGATCAGAACATTTCAGTTAGTGTCCATGTAAACAGAGATTTCCGAGCAACCAAGATTTGAATCGGATAGGGGAGATTTGGTGCATGTAACGTAGCTACTGACAAAGTTAGAGCGTGCTGGTCAAGCCCTTAACTAGGAAAACAGCTCGGGTATAAGGTCCGCTAGCTGGAGGTGATCTGACAAGATTTGAGCTTTCAACAGACCTAAATAATAAAAGGATTTTCACTTGACCTAGCTGTTAGCTCATCAATCTAACCAGAACTAATTAGTTTATCCAAAAAGAGGGGGTTCAAGGAGACTTTTACAACGGGTAGAAACGTCCCCCATGTCTCCTTAAAAACAAATACCATGTAATTGATTAGCTAATTGATTGTTCTTCTCAAGCACAAGACCCAAAGTGAGATAGTCACATGTACTGCATGACTGTTGTTTCACAAGCATTATATTGTAGTCAAAATGAACTGGCTGCAGCGAGAACAATGGGTTTATAGATACATATCCACAAACAACCTCCAGCATGGGATTAGGGACGGGAGAAGGGGGTGTGCACCAAAACACATACAGTAAACAAAGAGAGGATTAGGAGTTTAATGTGGAACAACATGCTGACTGTAAATACAGGTCAGGGAGCTAACCCCAGGAGGCTACTTAACATTCAGATTTATAGGGGGCTGGATCTTCATGAGAGAGACCCACATTTCAGACAAAATATAAAACATCTCATTACCTCCTCAGATGAGATTATGTCAGGGTTTGGACAAAAAAAGAAGACAGGCATTGTAGTTTTTTGTTGCACATCAATTTAAATAGGTCAGATTATGCTGTGTGTTGATGCAGGACAGGTTCTTGGCTTTTTCGTGGGATAAGAAAGTTAATTTTGACAATTAGTTATCAAGTAACAAAAAAACTGTAGGAAGAAGGTGATTTGTCCACGGAGATCTCTTTAGTCAGTAGCAAAAACTGTAAAACATCAACTCTTATGTTTTTATTACAAAGCTCGTTGGAGTCCTCTGAATCAGAAAGGCGCTACACAAGTGTGGGTCATTTATCATTTAACCTGACTTTCCAAATTCAAGTCAAATTAAAAATGACTTTAATAATCCCAGAGGGAAATCAATTTTATTTTTTATAGAACGTCACAGAAAGTCACCGCGAGAGTAAGTGGTCTGCTGCTCTAGCAAGAACAGATTCAACAATAGGAAAGAGAAGGATACTCTTCTAACCTGCAGCAGGAAAGGGATAAAACAGTTCATATTTATGTAAGAATAGTATGTGCCAGTGAATTATGAAGAACAAAAGATGCAAAAGTGTTGCTGTTGTGTGATAAAAGTAAAAACAATACTTTTCGATACAAAGTTTGTATCGACAGGTACCAGCTCTATAAAAATCAGAAATTGTTATCGGCCCATAAGAATCTGAATCAGTGCATTTCTAGGTTTTCGTGTTAAAAATCAATAAAAATGTTTTTAGATAGACTGAAACTGACCAAACTCAGTATCTACAGGCCTGAGTTGTGTAGAAATAAAAAAAAAATCATCATTTCATAAAATCAGTATCGATGCATTTATACTATTTGTGTTAAAGGCAAAAGGTTTTCCATGATAAATTTAGTATCAACAGGTCAGAACTATACAAGGTCTAGAAATTGGAACTGGTCCACAAAATTAGAATTGATCATCTTTTTATTCCTTTTCTTTTCAATAAAGATAGAAGTGAGGATCGCACACATCATGACTTCACACACACACACACACACACACACACACACACACACACACACACACACACACACACACACACACACACACACACACACACACACTTATCATGAGTATAAGTAAAAAGTTCAAAACGTGTAAGTCAGTTCCTACAAAAATAGTTCGCAAGAAGTAAAAAGTCCTGTGTGTGTTTTGGAATAATTCTAACTTTATACGGTTTTGGCGCAGAAAAGTAAGAGTTATGTTCTGGCTAGAATGAAAATGGAGCAGTAGGTCAGTCTATTTCTGTGTCCCGGTCACGTTGCAGCTCAACGTGACTGCAAGAGGCAGTGAGGTGCCAAATAAAAGTGTGATGCAAGCACTACACGAGAATGTGTGTCACATTGAGGAAGGAGGAGGAAGCGGAGGCCGCTGCCAAAAAATCTGACCTACTTCTAGCTGCTCTGGGGGAAAGGAGGCGAGGAGCGGGAACGGGATTAATCTGGAGCTGGAGCGCACACAAACAGGCAGAGGAACATTTGCGTTGGTCTGACGAGGTAATAAAATCTGAATTAGCATGTTTATGCATTTGATTTATATATAAAGAGAGATTAAAATGAGTTTATTCTGCGTGCTTTCGCGAATTGTGCTCTGGTTTATGTTGCGTTTAATTGCGGTCGGGATATCTTGTTTACCTCTAACTCGGAACTGTTTTAATGGGGGTCACGTGACCGAGTTCTAGCGTACAGACACCCCCCTGCTGCGTTTAAGTTCATAACAAACAAGTCAATCCACGGGACTGTCAGGTTCGCTTCAGCCGCGCCGACCGGATAAATAACGGATTCTTCTCCTTAATTTCTTCTGGACGAAGCGGTTCAGATCAACGCAGATGGTGAGGAAACGCTCACATTCCTTAACGTCACAACGTGAACTTTGCACGCTTATGAAAGCTAATTATGAAGCGGTTTGACCCAGTTTTTATTTTTAATTGACACAAAACCGTTAGCTGACAGGTGTAAGAGAAATGTCGTAGGTAGAGTGTGTGTAATAAGTGCGTGATATTAGTGTGCGTGCTTGCTGAATGACCGGATCTGCAGCATCACTGACCCGCAAAGTTTTCAAAATCTACCTGCGTCACTCTCTCCATTCCTTTACACGGGAGCCATGTTGTGTCCCGCCGCGGCGCTGCTTCTGAGGCATGCTGTGCGTCGTTATTAATAACGTTATTATTACGTGGGACGTGTTTGACTTTCTTCAGTTGTTTGTCGGGTAGTCAGAGTGAAACGTGACCCGCATACCGCGCCCGAGCTCCGCAAAACAACTTTCACTGCGCTGCGCAGTTTCAAATTACAGCCCTCTACCACAAACCTGCAATTAAACCATTAAAAAATGTGCAGAACTGCGACATTTGGTTTGCGCGCGCAGACACGCACGCGCACAGAAATGCTCACGCACGTGTCGGAGCTGACAGCTCCCGAAAGCGCTCTCTCACTGCTCCGAACATTTTGTACTTTAGGCGTCAGGAGCAAAGACTGTATATAAGGACGCCTTTTAGGACCCTCGGGGCTTCTGGTTTGCCCCGAGGCTGCTGCGGCTGTTTGGTGTTTATGTGCCGCCAGATCTAAATATGTAGGTCAAACTTTCAGAAATGAAAAAATGAGGTCTGTTAAGATCTCAGGAAGTTGGTTTAGGGTTTCAAGGGTAGCGAACTTTTCTTAGAGGATGCCAGTGCAGAGTACACCAAGTTCTCATGGGAGATTTTTAAAAAATGTGTTTTTTGTTTTTCAGAAGGAGAAAAAAATCCGTGTTAGCAGCAAGTTTAACCCACATTTTAGTTCCTATATCCTACTGAAGCATGCACTGGACTTAAAAAAACATGGGAATGTATTAAAGAAATTTTATTGTTTTTACACTATTGTTACCTCGTAATATATTATGACTCATATTGCCCCAAGCAGCTTTTTTCTTAGTGTAGACATTAAAGGGTTAAATCTGAGAACTGAACCAGATCTCCATCAGGCCCGCCACACTTGACCCATATTTGGACTAATTTACTTAATTCTAAACCTAAAGTGGTAAAATCCTGATGAGATGGTTTCTGGTGAATCATGAGATCAATAATCTTCAGATTTTACAGCCTGTGAGCAAACACCTCAGCTCCATCTAGAGATCCTAGTTATTCCTCTAATTAACTGTGGCAGATGGAGAATGCAGGAAACATTCCTCACCATGTGACCTTTCCTGTGACAGAGCAGGTGGAGAATCTGTCTGACCCAACAGGGCGGGTTCTTATTTGGTGTTAGGTTTCTGCTGTTATGTAAAGAACAGACCCAGTCTCACCTTGAGTTTGTTCTCCAACAGTGACATGGTGATGGCCTCTATATCAGCATCTACCGGAGGACCTTCAGCGTCCGACTCCAGTCTCACACACCAGAGAGGCATCGAGGCCCTGGAGCTGAAGGTGGGCCCTGTCCGGAGGAACCTCTTTGGGCCGGTGGACCACCAGCAACTGCAGCAGGACTTCCAACGACTGCTCTGCATGAGCGTGGAGGTGGCCAACAAGCGCTGGAGCTTCGACTTCCAGAGAGACAGACCAAGGGAGGGCGCCGACATGGAGTGGGTGGAGCTAAAGTGCCAAGATGTGCCGGCGTTTTACCGCAGCCGATTGGTTCGGCCGGTGATGCGGACGACCAAGGGTTCAAGGCGATTGTGGTCATCGTCGTCATCTTCATCATCATCAGGGGAAGATTCTCCCATGTCCAGCAGTTCGTCTGGAGACGAATACCTAGAAGTGACCACAAAGGGGTGCTACTCCATTCAGCGACTGCAAAAACGCAAACAGTCCGCCATAACAGGTGAGCTCAACGTTACCTCCTCTGGTATCTCATTTATAAGAATCGTTTCAACTTGAAGTGGCCGCTTTAAATCATCTCTGTTCTCTCTAGATTTCTTCAAGGTGAAGAAGAGGAAGCTTCTGCATTACAAGATGTCATCTCGGGAGTAAACACACAAGGACCAGCTGATGGTTGGACTGCCTCTACTCTCCGCCTCACACAGATCACATGTGTACATGTAGCAGGTTTTAACATTTGTCCACAAGCTCATAGGTGTTTGGGCTCAACGGGGAGCTCTCCTTGTTAATCAGGCTCTCATGGTCATATACACATACTGTATGTTTATATACTGTTTCACTCAGCTTTTGACTATAATGTGAAATCATGCTAAGTGCACTTATCAGGACCCTAAAACTAAAAAAAGGTGTGGTTGCTCGTGTTCGGAGGTCGACCTGACCCTTTTTCTCCCCCTCACGTACAGCCTTTGGGTTTCACCACCGAGGTTTTGAACGCTCGAGGTGAAAACCTCAGCCAAGGGTTCAAAATGTGGCAGCACGACTGTCATTACCTCTGGGTCAAAGGTCAAAGGTGGAGGCTCAGCTCTCGAAACCTTTCTGAGTAATAATGATTGTCAAAATGGAGACTAAAGATGCAGATCGAATTACCATCAGTGTGGTGAAATAATGCACAAACTACAGTATATTTGCTTTATTTTTCTAACGATGACATCTTAGACCCAAAGGTGTTGCCTTATGCTGTTAATACATTTTCTTTATTTTTGTCTATGAAGGGAAATGTTGCTGTCATTCAGCAGCTCCAAGGTCATTTGATTGAACTCTTTTGAAAGTGCAGCTGCTTTTTCTACTCTTGCATGTTTTATTTCCCATCAGATCTCAACATGGAGGCAGCTGAGACACCAAAGCTGTTATTGTGCTAAAGGTTTATTCCACCAACATTTGAATGAGCATTTTTAACAAAATGTACAAAATCAAAGTAAATTGTGTTTCCTTTGTTGCACAGTCCTCCAAATTTAGACTTCAATGGGATCTGGACACTTCCAGAAGCCATAGTCTAGATTCTTCCACTCCTACTACCTCAGATGATTTAATAAGACTAAAAAACCTCTGTAGCTCAGGATGTTTGTGT
Source organism: Aphyosemion australe (assembly GCA_006937985.1). Taxonomy (NCBI): domain Eukaryota; kingdom Metazoa; phylum Chordata; class Actinopteri; order Cyprinodontiformes; family Nothobranchiidae; genus Aphyosemion; species Aphyosemion australe. Next base: position 8,902,822 of record SSNS01000001.1, read on the forward strand.
CTACAGGCAGACGAGTGAGACAGAAAGTTGTGTTCTGTTGTGGTGGAACATCGGGAAAAAGAGTCAGTGTGTCAGAGCGGGGGCCTCTCTCCACGCAGAGGAAACGCCAATTCCCCCAATGGGGGGGGGGGGGGTTGTTTTGTCTCCCACGCATCGGCTCGCTTCGCTGTGACAACTTTCCCAGAATAGTCCGGCGGCGATCAGGGACAAACTTTAATAAGAAAACGTCTCCATCAAAGGACGTGTCCACACAGACCAGAGGGTCACTTTAGTCTGGACTGAAATCTCCTTCTCTTGCTGCCTCAGGCGATTAAAAAACCGGGTTTTTGGCAACTTCTATTGACTAATTTACAGATTTAAACACAGAAAACAGATTTTTGTCCTATTTCTGTCATCTTACCTGTTAAGTGCTCTCAAACCTTCAGTGTATATTAACTTATTTTCAGTTCTTGTTTTTTGTTTCCGTAGGAACAGTAACGGTAAACTCAGTTTTTGTAATAACTAACCAACCGTAGGATTTCAGAAACTTTATCTTTGCACTACTTCTAATTGTGTCAACAAAAAAGCTATTTTTTTACGATCTTTTTAAAAAATAAACCAAACAGCTAACATGGTAGAAGCCGAAACACACATTTATGAGTGTGTGAAACAAATAAAAACTCCTATCCAGCAGCATTAGCTAAATAACCTGCTGCAGCTATAACAAAGTATAGTATTTTTGTACTTTGTATATGCATGAATGTAAGTATTTGTATACCATTTGTAATAATTTTATTGTAATTTTATTTTTTGTATGCTTGCGAACCGTTACAGTATATAACTGTTGTATGATATACTTCCTGATAGAGATATTTGTATAGAGAAAACTTCCTTTTTGTTGGTGCACTTTTGCTTTTCAGAATGCTGTTTCCCCAAATAAAATGTAAAACCTTGTTGATGAAAACTATTACGGCTGAAGTGTTGCTTTATTTTTTACTTGCAGAATCTAAAGTGCCCTAATTTTGGGGTTGCAGCACCCCCTGGTGGTTAAGATGCAGGAAGAACTTCACCAAAATGTGCAAAAATGTCACTTGCATTTACTTGAAGACAGAAATTACAGTTACATAAAAAAATACACATAAATGTTTAAAAACAAAATAACGTTTATATTCTATTACATTTGATTTGCATGTTTTACAATAATAAAAAAAACCAATCTGATATCAGAAAATGCAACCAAAGGAGGGTGTAATGTAAACATTGTTTATAGTTTTTGCAAAAACAATTTAAGTGTTGGAGACTAGGGGATGTACAAGGTCAGCTGAACAGGGATTTCTTCCTTTAGTCTGGATTAATATTGAGAAACGATTGTTCTGATTTTTCACTTTTAGTCTAAATATCACATTTTTTACTCAAAATGGACTCAGTTTATTAAATTTACCCAGAAAGGCTCTAGTGAATGAAATCTAATTTGAACAAACTTCTCAGCAAATCTGGTGGAAGCAGAGAACAGACTGGAGTTTTTAAGATCTGTTGAATCAGGATGAGTTTTACTTCAGATCAGAACTGACGAGCTATAACTAATTCTATCTGAACAGACGTCATCTGTATGAAACTTTTTCATGAGTTTTGAAATCATTTGACAACTTTAATTTGAAATGTTACGGGATCAGACACAAATGTTCCTAACCTGCTGGTGAGCCGTTACCATGGTGACCTAGATCATCATAAAGCTTTTAGCTCAACGCGGTCAGCCAAGACGGAAACCTTGCTCCGTATACATCCCCTCTGCTCCAAGTGCTCCATTAGAAATGCTCAAACAATGATTAGCTGGACCAAAGCGACGCTAATGACGCATTAGAATACAAAATGAAGAAGACCGTTAATTTACCCGCACTTGATTTTAAACCTAAGTTCACAAAAACTTCACATCTAAGCTCACGGACAAAAAACAAACGAGCAAATTTAAGCTCATGGAGGAAGTTTAAAGGCAGGGCTGAGTGCAAATTAAGACACTGAATTTAAAGATGTAAACATTCAAGTGGAAAGAAACGAAGAGCGGTCCTCGTAACGCGAGGCCTTTACAGTTACTGACCCCGATTACAAAGAGCTGTTCACAAAACAGATCAAGCATCTGCAAATCATAAAAAACAACAACGTGGTTCGTTAAAATAAGCTCCTAATTAGGTGAAACATTCATAAATATCTACAAAAACAGACAGATTTCTACATTACAATCACTATTTACATTCCTAGGTCTGACTTCACCACAGGTCAGACGTTTAAATAAAAACTTAAAATTCATCCCTTAAAAAGTGAAATATTTACATCCATTTAAACTCACATCTATGAGTTGACAGACTGACCCGACACTCCAGATCCCTTTCCATCATCAGGCACTTCGACCCAAACCCCAAACATAAAACTAGTCTGGATTGTGGTTTTGGATTTGAACCGACCTGCTGTGATGTCACTCTCACAGCTGGCGGCTCTGAGCCCGTCTGTCTCTCCACAGCGCTCTTAGCTCTCTCACCAGCAAGGGCGTGATGAACACAATGCTGCCCCCCGTCTGTAAGAATAAAAAAATGCACGTTTCGGGTCAAAAACGAGTTTGAATGAATCACATTTATGTTGCTGCTTTTAGAGGGAAAATCTGTTACCATAACGATGAAGAAGTAGAACACACTCATCCAGCCCAGCCTGCTCTCGATCAGCGACACCACATACTACATGATGGTAAACATGGAGACCAAACTCAGAATACACTCGTATCATGCATTAGAAAACTGTCAAAATACGGTGCCTTTGTTGAACTTTTTTAGTGAGGAATGTCCTCTTCGTCTCGTCTCACCTGTCCTACAGCAGCTCCTATACTCCCAGTCCCGTCCACTATCCCAGTGACAGTTGCCAGAGCCTCCTGGCTGCCCCTCAGGGCGTCCTGCCTCCCCAGGTCAGCAGAAATGGCCGAGCTGATCATGTTGGACGGCCCGCCGATGAAGAAGCCCGTCGCAGCCAGGATCACGGCGTTGATGACCTGGTCATTAGGTGATCCTGAGAGTCCAGAGACACAAAAACAGAAACCCTGGCATCAACGTGATTATGGATCTGTAATTTGTAAAGGAAGTTCTGTGTTTATGTTCTGGGCTGTTTGGTTCTATAATATGGGAATCTGTACTCACGGCTGTATCCCACTAGGGCTCCCATCGCCATGGCCAGACTGAGAGCCAACACTGGAGCTCTTTTACCCATGAAATCAGAAATCAGACCCTGAACTGTCCCCCCTGGCAAACACGCACAGAGACAAAAAGACGCAGTCAGATTTTAAACCAGATGTTAGATACTACTGGTCTGCTATGTGGGGTACCTCAAGGCTCTGCTCTCGGTACACTCCTGTTTCTATTATAACAACACCCTCATGAACAGATTATTAATACATTTCACAATATTTGGCATCACTTTTATGCAGATGACATTCAGCTGTTCTTCTTGAACTAGATTAGTACCACTCAGAGATTACCAACTGGTTTAAACGCAATTCTTTCAGGTAAACTCTTAAAAGACTGAATGTCTGATTGTTGGATGAATGAGGAACAAAGTGAGTATCCGGCAAAGTGAGTGTCAGGTGGGTTGTGGAGCTGGGATGTTTGGATGAACGAGGAATGGTACAAGGACCGTAAGTTATGGATCCATCTGGGATTCATTGAAAGTATGGATATTCCTAGTGCATCCAGGAACATGAGAGGTGCTCCAACATTCCTACTTGTTGTTTTGTTCTTGTTCAACAAGGACGTTAGCAGTAGCTCAGGCTAGCACTGTTCTGCAGTTAGCATTACATATTGCCGACATTGAAGGACATGCAAATGTAAGGGTGTGTGTCTTGCCTACGATGTGTTTCTCAGAGCCCATTACATCGAAAAGCAGTCCAGAGAAGGCACAGACGTTCTGGTATGCTGCATTAGACAGGTGTCATGTAAATATGATTTAAAATTTTAGGACTGCTTTAATGTTTCTGCACTGGTTACCTGAGTTGTTAGAGACATATGCTCCAACTGAACTCTCAGGTCCTCAACCTAAAATCTGCTAGATTGTCTGAAATAATATGGCGGCTGTATGGAGGTGCAGTTGGAAGCACTATTGCCTCACAGCTAGAAGGTTTCAGGTTCGAATCCCAGCTGCGACCTTTCTGCGTGGAGACAGCACGTTCTCCCTACGCACGTGTGGGTTTCCTATGGGTGTTCCGGTTTCCTCCTATTGGTATCTCAAAAAGTAAATTGCTTTGGATAAAAGCATCAGCTACATAAATAAACAGAATTCCAGAGCGGATCACTCAGGAGTAACACGCCTCGGCTTACCGATGATCCCGCCGACATCGTACCACACAGACAGGCGATCAGCCTCGGCCTCCTTCCATCCGTAGTTGTTGCTCAAGTAGAACGGAAGCCAGAAGAAGAAGGAGTAATTAACCAGCTTCAGACACGCATAAGCCAAGGAATACTGCAGGACAAAAGGAGGATGAGTGATGGAATCAATCTGGTGAACGTCTCTTTAACCTGAAGCAGACTCACGGGCAGAACTCCAGGCAGACAGAAAGCCTGGAAGAAGCCGATGGCCTGAGGAGATTCCTCCTGAGGTTCGTCCGGCTGCTGCACTGACGGGAACCGCTTGCTGCACACCTGCACCTCCTCTTCCTCCTCATCACTCATCAGGGGCCTGTGGCTGTCTGAGTCAGCCTCCACTGGGCCGAGCCCAGTTTCTGACTCCACCAAACCTGAAACAAAGTAACCCACTGGATCAACAGCTCCCACACAGTGAAATGAGCAGTGTTATTTCAACACTGAGCCAGAGAACATATGGTCCTGCCCTGTACAGTGTAAAAGTTTCACTGATCTCAGTGTCAATTTTACACTCATTAGAGTTAAATTCAGTTATGGAGTAAACCCTCTTTAACTCTCACAGTTGTTAAAATACTTGAACTCTATAAGATAAGTAACACTTAAAGTGTTATTTTAATATGACACTGCTATTTTTCAAATGTTATTCTAACACTAGCTGTTAATAAAACTTTAACTCTTAACAGTGTTAATATTGTGGCAGCTGTCATGACAGGAAGCTAACAGCTAGCAGCCACACTGAAAAATGCCAGCTATCTCCTGGCTCACACACCACATGACTTAAGACAGCCAATGAGAGTGGAACACAAGGAGTCCAGGGCATTTAGTGTGAATCACCACTTAGTTATAAAAGCAGTGGAAAGACAGCAGTCCCATTCCTGTGACCAACCTCCTTACTTATGGCGCAAACATAACACAACAAATAACACCACATTTGCAACAGTAAACAAATGAAAGTGAAGTTGTAACTAAGAACAACACAACCCTCCCAAAATAAATATGTATAAACACCTCAAAATAGGACAAACTAACCAAAAACACGACTACCCACAATGCACCTCGCTCACTGCAGCTCGAAGTGGGCGGGGTCATTACTTTTTACACTGTTTTGGAGTAAACTTTCATCAACACTGGATTATAGAGTACTAATAACTCCAAAAGAGTGAAGTTTCTTTAACACTTGACAGGTTACACTATAAAAAGTTATTTTAAAAAAAATCTGTTTTAACTCTGAATATTAACTCATTCACTGCCATTGACGACTTTGTCTAAAGCGGATCTTCATCCGTGTATGTGACACATCACGTGATCAGGAAGCAGAAAATCAATGAATTAGGAGATCGTTTTGGGACGCTGCTGTGAAAAAAAGCAATGTGGCGACTGGAAATGCTTCTGCAGCTCACGCTTCAGCAACAGATTGTGAAAGAACAGATAACGCTAGAAATACGGTGATTCTTCCTGATGTAAGAAGTGTGTCTACTCTTTCTTTTGGTAGTTTTGGCGTTTACATGATCATAGAGCACAATGTTCTGTGACTCTTCAAAAAACAGTAAAAACGCTCAAAAACTATGGCAGTCAGGGGCTTTCTGATCAGAAAACGGCTGGCAGTTAATGAGTTAACACCAACACTGCAGGACAAAGGGAGGTATTTTACGCTCACTTTCATTGAATTGACTCTGACAGAGTTCCTATACTCTGACACTGCTTATTTAACACTTGGGATTTTACTGTGTATGGTTCCTCACGCAGAAACAACACCCATTTCTCCTTTTCTTACCAACTTCTTTAGGGGAGGTGAGGAGGCTGAAGAACACCACCACCCCGCCAGCAAACTGCACCACAGACGTCACCAGGAAGGCATACTGCACAGACGGAGGGAAAGGTTAGAGCTGAGAGTGTGTTGGCAAATCCTGTAGGTGTGTGTGTGTGTGTATGTGTCTCACACCTCGTATCCATACTTGAGAACACTAGAAGCCAGGAATGCTCCCAGTATGTTGCCAACAGAGGCGCAGGCACTCCACAGCCCAAACACAAAACCACGCCTAGGAAAAAACAAATCATAGATTCAACACATTTTATAAATGACTGGTGAGCAACAGTCTATAAACTGGACACAGACCCCGCTTTGCCGAACCAGTTGCCCATGACGGCCACCACGCAGGGCCAGACAGCCGACTGCAGCAGGCCGTTCAGCACCCAGAGGCCACAGTACAGATAGATGTTGTAGATGTGGAGCCATTCAGTCAGAGTACCGAACACAAACTCCTGCAATAAAACACAAAGCATGAGAGTTTCATTCACATCTGGCACGAGGTTCATGAGATCTTTTACTAATGAACACACATCTTTCAGCAGCAGATAATTAACATGAGTTTTTTAGAAGCAGTTCTGACCACAATAGCAGAGCCGCACAGGCCGAAGCAGAGAACGTAACGCAGGTTCACTCGGTCTCCTACCACTCCACTCAGATACAGACCCTGTAAGGATGAGAGCAGGTAGAACACTGACTCGGTTCAAATTAAAAAGACATGAAGATATCTGCTTTATTTAAATTCCTGCACAAGTCTATCAGGAAACGTGAGCTAACTTAAACGGCCAACGAGGATTATTGTCAACCTGTTCAAGTTAACTCACCACTGCGTATGAGAAGAGGAAGATCGAGTCCAAAGCTCCCAGAAACAGAGTAGCCTGCTTTTCATCAGCAAAAAGGCGATTGTCCTCCCATGTCTGGACAGAAAACACATTGAACTAAACACTCAAGAGCTCAAAGGAACCTTTCTGATGCATAATTACATTTCTGGATACTCTAGGAATATTTCACAAAATACATGCATCTGCCCACCGAGTGGCCATTTTTTAATTAAAGCAGTTTTTAATTGGATGTTTTGCTCATTACTTCACTGGGGGAGTACGCAGGTGTGCTGCCGTTGTGGACGGAGGGCGTCCACTGAGCAGAGATGCTCACTTTCACGTTGCTAAACGTCTTCCTGGATGCATGGAGCAACACATAGCTGCAAAAACACAGAAAAACAAAACATTGCAGGAACATTTACAGATCTGTCATGTTGTTTAACTTTGCTTCAACAGTTCAAGATGATAAAAAAAACAGATCAGAAAGATCATTTACGCTGTTCTTACAGCATCTAGTTCACCTCACTCTGTTGACCTTTAACCTCTATTGCACAAAATTATTTATCCCCTCTCATGGAGCTTATTAGAAATATTCAAATTAGCAAAATATAAACTGAAAATAATCAAACAAAGCTTAAAAACATCGTCTTATAGGTTCTAATTACTATGACGACACTCAGAAAAGCAACTGAGGCCCAGAACACGACATTATCAAGAGTCAGAGTTCCACTGTGAGAGCTTATCTTCTGTTGATGATAAGGATGGGTTTAACTAGAGCTACATACTCAAATATGGTGGAGAAAAAGTGACACAGAATCATCAAAAGAATCAATAAATAGATTTTTTCTTTTTCTTTTTAGAAAAAAGGGATCTGTGCTGCCAAGAAATACGATAAACCGTCCTAGAATGTTAAAAGTGTTATCTTATAGTCTTGGAAATAAAGAAAACAAGCCTGTAGCTTTCATTAAGCAGATGCATTTGTTTCAATGGTGCTGACAAACCCGCTGAACTCTCCCGATTACCTAAAGAAGGTGAGGAGAAAGGCAACCAGATGATGATGGGTGTACTGTGACAGATAGCCACAGCACGAGGGAGGCATCACAGGGGCGGGCGAAAGGAGGAAGAGGAAGGAGGTGGTGTTGGCTGGAGGCTTTTGAGGAAGATGTGGGGAGGTTCAACTAGGATCCTCCACTAAACCAGATGGAACAAACACATCACTACGGGAGGGAGGAGGCACCTGCAGAGGAAGGAAGCCAGCGTTAAATCAAATAGTTGATCTGACACGTTTTGGAGATTTAATCAATACATGCATGGATGCACAGGTTCAGGTACGACGACAAGTTTCGCCTCGTCGAAAGCAGCCGTCTTCCTGTCCTTTTTGTGGACGCCTGGTCTGAATGCCTCCTTGTGAACGGCCATGAGCAGCAATCAAAGAAGCCAGTGTGTTTAAAAAACATCCCCCACCAGAGGGTCCAGCAGCTGCTTGCCTTGCTGCTTTTATAAAACTCTCAAAACCTACTGTGGGGTTTTAGTTTTCACATCTTCCACACAGATCTGACTGGGATATTGTAACCTTGTTCTGTAATTTATTGATCTGATAAATGTTCTCAAGCAGCACATTTTTACGCAAGAGGATCATCTAGATTAGATTAAATCAGATGCTTGCTGTAAAGAGTCAAAATGTATTTTTTAAGTTGGGTTGGAACAGAATGATTAGAAATTAAAAGCAAACGCAACAAATTAGGAAATGTCACTTGGTTTAAATGTGTATCAATTATTAACTGTGCTGTTGTGTAACTGCTGATAAATGGGTTAAGTTTCTACTAACAATGTGAGCAGTGACTAAACGGTGAGAAAGTTCAAATGAACCTGGAAACTGGCTGTTCTTATTAAGTTCCTCTTTGTTTATTACTTTAAACTGCGCACTGAACTGATTCAGATTGAAATATTAACAGAAGCAGCTTCTGCTGCTAAAGGTCGGACAAAAAAAATTTATGGACCCTTTTCGTGTCATACAACAGACGTTTCTATGGCAACTATAGCTAAGCCATTGAGTAAGTCGTTTTGAGTCAAGCTAATTTCATTAACATGCAGTCTGTTTAGATCGTTTTACTCAACGATTTATTCTCTCGTTTGGGGTTTTGAAGAGGGAAATTGTCACATATGTCACCGAGTCAGTCACAAGACAGGCTACTGAAACGGACCGGGGCAGATAAACCTTTTAAGTCCTAAAGTAATAACTGAGAATAAAGAGGTTTAAGGAAAAATAATTGAAAACACGGTGACTTCCTACCTTTTGATCAGGTTGCTCGGAGCTTGGCTGGTGATATTCCGAATCTGTTGTGTTTACTGTGGATGTGTCATTATTACCGCTAGCAGCGCCGGAGCGGCGCGCTGCTGCCGCCCACAGGACAGGAGGAGAATTACAAGTGTTACATCAAAATGTTTCCCCTAGAAACACTGTTCCTTCGCCTTCCTCGTTCTGTCTCCCCCCTGAACTTTGAAGAAAAAACATATTCGGCCAAATCTCTCACATTGAGCGTCAGAGACACGGATTTGACTGTCTTCACAGGCTCATACGCCACACTTCTAATTTCTCACGCTGGTCATCTATCTGAGCTAAATTTTAGGTCGCATGACCTGTACAGACTCCCCTTAATCCACAGCAGATCAAACTCAGAATGAGGAGGGAAATTTACGCCATCCAGTGGCGACAAGCTGGAACTACATTCTGGTTCTGAAGAGAACATTAACCTCCACCTTATCCTAATGAAGCTAAAAAAAATCATATTTGTTTTGGACCTCTTGGGAATATCTTAAGGATATGAGGGAGTAGGAGTAGCTGAAACTACATTAGTGCAGCAAACTCAGTTTTTACCGCCTTAGCATGAACAAGGAGGGGATATTTCGCCCTCTTGTGGTGACAAACTGGAGCTACACTTCGGTCCTGTTAAAAGAGAACATTTTAGCCCCATATTATTCGTCTTTTTCTCTTTTCATTTGGTGAAAGCACAATTAAAACCTCAGAGTGTTAAACAGGATGGCTATATGAAGTACAAATGCTACAGCTACAGCACTACAAACTCAGTTTTAATTTCATTGGCAAGAACAAGAAGGGAATATTTTGCCCTCCAGTGGCAATAAACTGGTACTACACTCTGGTAATGTTAAAGCATTTGAAAGTGAACATTTTAGCCTGTATGCTATAACCTCATTCATTTAAAATACATAACGTAAAATAACTGTTCTGAAATGGATTGTTTTCCCACAGTGTTATCAAATTATTTTCATACGATTTGTCCGTATTTAATTACCATTGTGTTTTTTTAACATAGCAAAAAGTAATTACAGCATTATTTTTTATGCCAGAATTTTTACATTGTATCAAAAATATTTTAAATGGTGCTTGTGTTTTATTCATTGTTTTGAGGCAACAAAGTTCAACTGCAAAAATGCAAAAAGGGCCTACAATGAAGTGTTTTTTCATTTACAGAAAACAAGAAGTAAAAATCATATTATATATATATATATATATATATATATATATATATATATATATATATATATATATATATATATATATATATATATTATATATAATATATTATAAGCTAATACATTTTATAACAAGCTCAGAATATACAGGAATCTTCTACGTGCAAGTGGAAAATTACCCATATTTACAACAACTTTTAAAAATGATTATTTTTTTAATCTCATAATCATTAGTTTTGTAAAGTCCCAATTTGTCCCCATTCAGGAGATATGTAGCCTATAAAAATCTAAAAATGTCTAACTTATCCAAATATTCATGCTTCTTATAAAACATCTGATCAAACTTTCAAAACTGGAGCAGTAGATTTTCCCAAATCCCATTTTATTTTAATTCCTGGCTGGTGACTCTGTTGGTGAAACAACTGTGCCTGAGGAGCAGCTGTTGCTGCACCATTTGTTGGTAAAAACTCAACTGCCATTGGCTCATGAGCACGTGTCCCCATTTAAAAACGACACCGCCTAAAGTCCTGTCTTTAAAGTCTACAGTTTGCTGCCTGGAGCTAACAGAAAACCAGCATCTGAACCCGGTAAGGTTTTAGAATTAATGCAATGGATTCTCTGTGTATTTATTAGTTCGTGTATGGAGTGCCGATTGCAAATTAATACATTCATAAATTAAGAGCCACATTAAAAACATTCAGATCTTCATAATTGTAAAAATAACTGATTAAAGTCACTTTTCACATGTTTATTTTGAAAATTATATCTCTAAATGTTTAAACATAAATCTAAATAATAGCGTTAAATGTAAATATTTAGAATAAAATCTGAATATATGAAGTTGAAGTCTAAATATAAATATGATGGATTCAAGGTCAATATTAAGCTAATGTGTAAATTCAGACTGCCACAAAGTAAAAGTAACCTACCAAAATAAAAGTGGGGTGAAGAGATCTCCTATCAAACACCTCAGAGTCCCTTTGATCATAAGATTGGTCTGTTCCTCCATGCAAACGTTATCAGTGTTCTAGTCAGGATTCTTGTAATGAATGATCCACGATTAAGTAGAATCATGAAATGGATGTTAGACAGAGGATCTCTTTATCCTGTCGTTTTTGTGGAAATATTTAGTTTGAAGCAGCTGCATTTATTTTTAAATTTAAACATTTATATATACTGAATATTGAGATTAATTCTAAATATTTAAAATAATTTTTATATATTTAGATTTAACCCTACATTTTTATTTTGATCAATATTATTTGAAGATGCGGTAAATTATAACTATTAATTTAATTTCAGGTGAAACTGGAAAAATTAGATAATGGTGCAAAAGTTAATTTATTTCCGCAATTCAACTTAGACTGTGAGACCATCTAAAGCCTTAGGAACCCTTTGCTGACTTTGCATGTAATTAGTCTATCTTATAGATCAGTTTCACCTTTTGAGTTGAATTACTGAAATAAATGAACTGTTGCACCATATTATAATTTTTGAGTCTTACCTGTACTTTCCAATAATGAAATAGTGAGTTTATGATTAATATGATTTTTTTCTGGATACTAATGGAAAAGATTGACAAAAGGGTAAAATTTATCAGGTCATGGAGGGTGGGCTGACACGCTGCAGCTGCACAAGCAACTGCTGCTCACAAACAGCTGGAGCACGAGTTAACACCAAACTCCCATTTCAGCAGAAAGTGATTTATTCTGATGATGTACGACCCCACGTGGTACAAATGTCCTCGCTTCCATGGGATTAAAAATGTGGCATTTTTAGACAGCATCAGGGGACGTCCATTCATTCTTCTGGTCCAGCTGTGAGAGAGGCAGACCAGTAATAAGGGAGGGAGAGAGGGAGGAAGTCATAGCCAGAGTGAAGGGAGCTTGAGGGTGAATGAAAACCAGAGACGGGGAGAAGAATGTCGTTGGAGGGAAAACATGAGCTGAAAGTTTGAATCGTGTGTTTCAAGACTGTCAGACCTGGACGTATATGTGGTCCACGCCAACGGTTTGGATGCTGCAGCTGCAACGGATACTTTAATTTACAGATCAGACTGTACAATGGATGATGGTAAGAAAGTGGTTCATCTGTCTATCTTATGCAAAGAAGATTAGATTAAGAATGAGAGTCAAAGATGTTTTACTGGTGCGAAAAAAGGACGGATGTCAGCTGTATTTAAATATTCTGCAGCATTCTTTTGTTTAATAAGTAAAAAAAAACATCAGGATTTTGTCTCCTAAACTCTCCTTTTATCAGTCTTCATGCGTTTGGGCTTCATGTCACTCAAACTGATGACAGCAGCTGCAGATCTGGGAAATTACCAAGCGCTATCTTGGAGGACACTGAACTTTGAAATTTTGAACTCCGAGACATGTGAAAGTATGTGGAGCATGTTAGTCACTCCGCGGGTCAAAAGTTGACCTCCTGAGAGGACAAAGTGGCAGAAGACGGGGAAAAAAGGAGAGTGATTTTAATCATTGAGGAGTCACTAAAACTGCTGAGTGAATTATTAAAGTGTTTGAAGGAGATTTAGAGTTTCACTGATTCTGACCAGCTGTCCCCAGAACACAAAGATGGACTGTTATGCTAAAAAAAAAGCCTGGTTCTGATTGTTGTGTTGGGATTAAGACCATGAGAGTTGAGAATGAAAACACTGACAGAAGATGCTTCCCTGGTTGATTTTTTCCAGGTGTGGAGGGATCATGGAGGCCACTGGGAGCATCTACTCCCCTGTCGACAGGTCAGTATGGAGGCCCAGAGGTGTCAAATACAAAAACAACATTTATTTATGTAAACTTTATTTAATCAGGAACGACTTGAATCGAGGATGTTTTATTAATCCATCACATAATAACAACACCTAAAATGGAGTTAAATAATAAAAAGGTGGAATTAAAGAAAAAAAATAGAAATTCATTAAAACCCACTGCAGAAACTTTGTTCCTCAACTCATTAAAAAAGTCAGATCCAGCTCTAGTTAAAACCACAAGCTAAGTTAGTTTGTACTCAGGTTTATTAGAGTATGACAGCGGTTCTCAATTAGTTATATTAAAAGTAAATTTATACTGCAGACTACGTCCCTCTTTAGTTTTATTTTAAAGGAGAACAACTGACAACCCCCCAGCCGGCTGAGAATGAAATCTGTTTCACTCTTTTACATGAGCAGAAGTATTAGTAAGTATTGCCCTAAAAAGACTCAAGTCGTTTTTTTAAAAAATGCATGTAAACGCATTAGTCTGGCTGAAGGTGAACTGCTTCTAATCGGGCTGAAGCACCCAGATAATGCGTTAGCAATCCCAATTCATTCTGCATGTAAACAAGTTAGCCAAACTCGACCGATTAGACGCTTGCATTCCAGAAGTGACACGACCGCGGTAGCAGTCTTCTGATAATATCATCGTCACAAAGTAACACCATCAGACAGCACAATACGTACTAAATAAGCTGTGCTGTAGCGTTGTTGTTGCATCCTGTTTTAACCCAGTCAGCGTTTGTTTATTTGTGTTGCTACAAGCTAACGGAAAAATGCCAACATGAAAGGGCGCATGTCGCCACCTGCTGTACCGGAGTGGAACAAACTTCATTTGAGACTTCAGTTTTCTAATGCGCATGTAAACGAGGATAAAGACTCCCAGCTTATTATCATGAGATCAACCTGGATTGACTTAGATGTTAAGATTTGTGCATGTAACCACACTGAGCGTAACCTTCCTTCCAACATGACTGAGATTATTTCACTGTAAAATTCTTACATATTACTCCTTTAAGTTTAGACAATAAAGTTGCATGGAGTTTTTCCCTTCAGATTTTATTAAATGTTACTTCAACAAGTTGCTTTTTTAGTGTAAGATGGCTGCAGATATCATTATCAATGCACAGTGGTGAATATGGTGTAGCATTTAGACTTAAGGAGGAAATAGTACATTCTATATAAACAAGTGTGTTATTTAGCAGATCTAGTCTGAAAAGGAACAAAACATCAAAGTTAATCACCTTAAAGCAGTCCTTTTTAACTCTCACGTTTTCACTTTCTGAGGAGAAAAAATGTTTTAGATCTGACACTCGGACATCTCTTGTCCTAAATGTGATAAGTTACCATGGTGACACACTTGAGATGAACCCAAGGTTTCCTCTGTGAGACATTAATCCTGCTTTAGAGTTTAGGATCCATTTTTATTAATGAAGGGTTCCTCAGAAAATGGGCCACGACTGATTCCTGAGCCTGAGAAATAAGGAACTTTTTAATCATCACATCCACGGAAGGTCTTTCAACTTAGGGCTTCCCATTTCCTCTCGTTTATTTATTAAAACTTAACAGACTGATGAAACGGGCCCCGGTCCAATTATGTGTTTATTTAGGAAAGCTGATGAGAAGAAGATGCTCAGTCATGTAAGCTCTGTCCTCTGGCATTTACTCACGGGCTCAAGCTTTCCCACTGTCACCAGAAAAAGACTGAGTGTCCCGTAACTGGACGTCCCAGTGACCAAGTGAGAAGTTCAGGAAACTCTGGTGGTTAGGGCCACTGATAGATGCATGGGTTTTACTGCTTTCAAACACTTTAACATTAGTTTTTAGCAATTCAGTAGGAATAAATACGTAAAAGTGTTTTTTTCTGTTCTTTTAGGCTAAAGCGAGGAAGGAGAATAAAACGAGACCAAAACAAGGCCTCAACGCAGCCTTTGACCCCTTTAGACAACCTGATCGATCAGAGGGACGAACCACTCACGATGGCTTACAGAAGACAAGCCTGTGACCCAAACAGGACCGATGGTACTCTGGTTGTAGGAAGCAAGCTGTCCACGTCAAACGGAGGCAACATTAAGGACAAGATTTCACTGTGGGAAAACAAAGAGTCCACGTCAAGCAGTCAGTGTACCAAGAAGACTGAACCTTTGACAAACAGCAGCATCAAAACGTTAGACAAGCAGAGCAATGAGAGTTGCAGGAAAGCCTTTAAGGACAAACAGGATATTGGAAAGGAAAACCTGGGAAAACCTGGAGATCTGAGGCCTTGCTCACCTACAGAACCTGGGAAACAACCTCAAGTGGTTAATAGCAGGTCTGGTGACAACCAAATGAAGGATGAGAGAAATGTGAGCCACAGAGAGAAGCTGAAGGACGATGCAAGGCCTTGTTCTCCTTCAGCGACTGAGAAACAGCAGGTGGGGGTGAAAGGAAAAGACAAGAGAGCAGCAGAGCAAACAAGTGAGGAGAAGAAAGCTGTGTTCACCCTCTTTAAGAAGCTGGAGACTTTAGGAGAGAACCACGGGAAAGCCCCTCCGGAGCTCGGGAACTACTTCAGCCCACCGAGCAAGGACAGAAAAGTGGGGGTGAAGCAAAGCAAACCTGAAAGTTCAACTCTGGGTAGATCTTCTGGGGAAAGGGAAGGAAAGGAGCATCAGGAGAACGTGTACACAGAGCCGGGAGCACCACCGATTAATCCGGTCCCCAAACCTCAACGCACCTTCCAGCATCCGCCTGCTGGCGTCATGAGGAAGAGTCATGGAGAGGGGAGAGGGCAGAGGAACCTCCCCCCGCTGCCATCGGTCTCATCAAAAACGTCCTCAAAGCCCCCATCTGGTTTCTACGGGAGACCCAGAGCTGAGAGAGTCCAGGACAGCAGCAGGTACAGAAATGCTGTCCTGCTCTTAGCAGAATCAGACGTGGTTCAACTTCCAATAATCATGTTGTTTGATAACTTCTGCTTCCTTTAACAGGAGGTTGTTTGACTTTGAAGACCTGGGGGGGTCAACCAGCTCTCTCTTCAGCCACTCTCTCTCTCAGGAACATCACTATGAAGACATCCTGGGTCAGACGTCGTTACTATGTTTACTACATCTTAAAGTTTGTTTCTTCCTTCCCGTGGTAAAACCAGAGCACGTTTTCAGAGGTCTGTGGGTGCATGCAGCTATTCTCTTCACAGAAGGAAGGAAATGTAGCCTACAAACCTAGACCAACCGTAGCAAAAGATTCTTGGTCTAGTCATTGTAGCCTCAGCAGGTTTACCATTGGCCCAAACAATTTAAGGTCTGTCCAATCACAACGCTCTACATATGTAGAGAGGCGCTGGGCAGGCTTAGCGTAAAAGCTGCGACTGAGAAACACCACAAAGATGGCGTAGGCTCAGGGAAGATGCACATTTGAAACGGCTTTGGCTTCAACTTTGGACAATTTAGACTTGGGTTTTTCTTTGAGACGTGAGCAGGCACTTAGAGGCATTTATTTTGAAAAGCGTGTATTTGCTATGTCTTCTTCTTCGATGGTATATGGCAGACTACCACGTTGACTAATTTCCGTAGCGACGAATACGTCATGTTGCTCGTTGCTCTGATTGGTCCTAGCACTGTCCAATTGCATGCAGTTACAGTCTGAAAGACAACCATAGATTCCGCCCCACGATCAAGCTCTGGCTATGGGTCGTGGCCAGACTATATTCACATAGGATGGCTTGCCAAGCTAAAGGATTTAGCTTTTGTTTGCAAAATGCTTAATACTATCTTAATATTATCCACGTTCCACTAGAGATGGGAACTGGAATGGTCACCAGTCCATCACAGGGACACACAGACAAACAACCAATCACACACTCCCTCACTCACACACACCTAGGGACAATTTAGTCACCATTTAACCTGACATGCATGTTTTTAGTCTGTGGGAGGAAACCGTAGCACCTAGCGTAAACCTGTGCATGCACGGGAGAACATGCTAACTCTGTGCAGATAGGCAATTCAGATGGGACTCAAACTGACAACCTTCTTGCTGCAAGGCCACAGTGCCACCATCTGCACCACCATGCATACTCAATATTATAAAAACTAAAAATGTTAATAAGGGTACTTAAGGTGGTACATGCAATGTTTTTATGGGAGGAGGTGTCCTATACACACACCCATATGTTATACCCACTAATCACAGAAGGCTCTAATAGATATTTAGTATAAAAACGAGTGGTTGTTTGTATTATTAACACCTAGAATCTCTCTCTGCAGACTTGTCCAATGAGAACCCATATGAGGACATAGAGCTGGACAGCCAGTGCTCACAGCAGTCATTACCCTCATCTCCTGGTGCAGACATCTCCAAGGTTCATGGAGAAGTAAAACTAAACATGACGCAGAAACAACCTGACTTTGGTCAGCGTTAAAGGACACATTATGCTTCTGTTGGTAGGTATCAAGACCTGGTTTCTTCAGACAGAATTCAGCCAGAAGCTTCAAGTTCCTGGACTCAAAGAGAAGCAACCAGCAGAACCAAAGAGCGGGAGGGCTTTCCTCTCCACCTCAGCTCAGTCCTCCATCCACCCCCATAGGGCCTGAACACCACCAGTGGCTGCCTGGAGATCCCTACAGCCGCACCTGCCGCAGGATACCAACAGTTTGTGTTTCCAGTCCTGTTTTAGAATATTCATAACCAACATGACATTACGTGTTCTGTTTAAACCGCTGCTTCCTTCCTTTTATCAGCTTTTTTATCTGAAATTTGTCTTTAATTAAAGACCCAGAATTCCTGAATATCTTGCTGGTCATTGCCATGCAGTGTAATTTCATGTTGAGAGATGATGGATTGAATTTGATCTAAATATCTGTAAAATCTATACAATTAAAGCCGTTTCTGTTTGCTAAGTTTGATTAGCTGTGTCGGCCATCATGAATTGGGTTGATTCCAAGTGTGAATCCATGGTAGATGTTCATCCAGTGATTATTTTCTGACAGTTTCATCAAAAGTCGTTCAGTGGGTCACAAGGTATTTTGCAAACAGACACAGGCTACACAACAACCACCTAAAACCCAAATACTAGCTTTATGCTCTCAACTGGAGACAGAAATGTTTGAGTTTTACTTCTTTACAGTGACTGATCGTGTTTCCAACAGGTTGTCCTGAAGATCAACAGCATATTTGAGGCTCGGACCAGGAAGAAACATCTGAGAAGAAGTTATCATTATGCAGACACGAGTTCAGGAAGAGGTCATCCTCTTTTATATAATCCTAAGGAAATGGTTTCATTGTTGTAAAACCAGCGGTGTAAACTTGTGGCTCATGTTCACAGTAACAGATGATTACAGCGACTCTGAAAGTGAAGCTGAAGACAGATTCAGAGGTGAGCTACCACAGCATATCCTCGGCATCTTTGGTGAATTTGACACATTTAAGCTCCTCCTTCTTCCTTGTGGCAGCCCGATCTTTACCGCGACAGCTAAACAAGGTGAACTACACCTGCTCAAAGCCCAGGAACTGCCATCTGAAGAAGGATCTCCATCAACGCAAGCTTTTGGAATATTTTCTGGTTGTGTCACTGCAAAAATCAAAAGCTGGTGGCCACTATCTGCCTGAGGTCACACAACAATTCCCCCCTAAAGTGAGCAACTTAATTCAAGATTTAAAAAAAACTTAAAGAAAAGGTTTGGTTCCCAAATATTTCTTTTATGTTTCAGTTGGAGCGAAGCTTCAAGCTCATGAAGGAGACAGAAGATCAGCTTAGGATCATTCCTCAGTTCTGCTTCCCTGATGTGAAGAACTGGGAGCCTGTGGAGAGCTACCCAAGGTAAACATTTCATACCAGAACGACAAAACCTACAACTCTGGAGTTAAAGTCATCTTTGTGATAAAAACGTAGACTAATCCAGCTCTGGTTTCACAGTGAGATGTTCTCCTTTGTTTTGACCGGAGAGGACGGCAGTCGAAGGTTTGGATACTGCCGGCGCTTACTGGTAAATGAAAATGACCAGAATAAATAAGTATGCTGTTACTGAACAGGAAGTGGCTGAATACCAACATGGCGGCCGAGTAAATAAACATGCCAAAATAGTCAGTGCGCCTGTGGGAAAACGGTCCGTCTCAGAGTGGAGGCGGAAGTGTGTGAGACTGGGAACTGCGTGTGAATGTGTGCACATGTTCCTGCTTATGCATCTCCAGAGGGTGTGTATTGGTGTTTGCGTGGATGGAAATGTTCCCGTGTATAGATGGCATTTGTTGAACTAAACATGTTTTGCCTTTAAGCTAAAATTCTGTTGTTGCACAGAAAAGTTGGAGTGACTTTTCTCCTATATTTTCAGCCCAGTGGAAAGGGCCAACGTCTACCAGAAGTCTACTGTATTGTTAGTCACCTTGGCTGTTTCAATTTGTTCTCGAAGGTAAACATCTTTCATCGTTACCCCTTTAAAGTTGCTTTAGCTTGTTTGCAGATTCGCCATAACAGCTTTAACTGAATTTTTTTATATCAGATAAGTTGTGTGTGTTATTGTGTGTACGGTAGGTGTTGGATGAGGTAGAAAGGCGGCGGGCTTTGTCTCCTGCCCTGGTGCAGCCATTTATGAGAGCCATCATGGAAGCCCAGTTTCCAGCTCCTGGCAGAACCATCAGCATCAAAACCTTTCTCCCTGGCTCCGGCACCGAGGTGAGCAACATCAAAACATGGGGAAAAGGAAAAAACATCTGTTTCAGATTGGAATTATGTGCTATAACTTTTGGTAGCTGCACATTATTCAAAAAACTCTCAAAGAATTTCCCCATAGACGACAATGGGATTTTAGGTAAACTGGTGAGGAAAGCCCCGCCCTCTTTGAAACTTTAACAAACAGACTTCACAGAAGAAATATCATCCAGTTCAACTGTTAACATGGTAGCATGTTAAAATTTCAGTAAAGTAATAAGAAATGGAACCGCAGACTCATTTTTGAGTAAAAAGAATATTAAAATGTAGTAAAAACTGTAAATATGGTAAAAAAAGAACCACAAAGTATTTTCTCTGCATTTGATAACCCCATTAAATAATGTACTATAGATAAAGTAATATGGGTAAATAAATACACATTTCTTTCTAGACCCTCATAAAAACATTTTGTATACCCCAGCATTCAGCATTTCTGACTTAATTCCAGACGCCAGAAACTGAGCAAAGATAGGTATTACATTCATTCTGCAGGTGATGGAGCTGTGTCGCCCCCCGGACTCTCATCTGGAGCATGTGGACTTTGAATGCCTGTTTTCCTGTTTGAGTCTGCGGCTGCTCCTCAGGGTGTTTGGCTCCCTACTGCAGGAAAGACGGGTCATCTTCACTGCTGACAAGCTAAGGTTTCACTTTTAATAAACCCTTTGTCCTATTGCCAGTTAATAGCTCCTCTGAATATGTTAAACTGAACATCCATCCTCCAATGTTTATGTAATAACAAAAAAAGGCCAATTTTAGGCAAAAACAGCAGGAATGTTTTCATCATGACGTCTGATATGTGGGTGGTCCGGACCCACTTTTTAAAATAAATGTAGGGATCCCAGGGATTCTTGGATCACACCAGAGATATTTAGAGGACAGCATGATCGGTTGTTGCAGCATAAGGACCAGTTTGTTTGTTCAAGCCAGTGGGAGTCAGAAAAAGTCTGCACAGTTGACGAGTTTTGGAATGCAAGGAATAGTGACGTCAGTAAATAAAGTTTGAAGCCCTTGTTTTCTGTCTGGGAACTGTTGCTTTAGGGAATAATCAATTCAGGACTGCACTAAGACTTTGTCCCCCTCATATGGGAAGAATGAGTCATTTTACTTTAATGGCAGTAGGGGAAACAGGAAAACAATTGCTGTTTCCAATCCAATCCAATTTTATTTCTACCGCACATTTAAAAACAGCATGGCAGCTGACTGAAGTGCTGAGCAGGTGAACAATAAAAACAGATCAGAAATAACACAGCATGCAGCTAAAATAATCAATGGCCAAAGGTTTGACTTAAAAAATGTGGCCTTTAAAACGGGCCAACAAAGAGGCCGGCCTCACGTGAAGTGGAAGTTCATTTCAAAGTTTTGGGGCGGCAAATAAGAAAGCCCGTTCCCCTCTGGTCTTATAGTACATGTTGGGAAAGCACAAGAGTAGGTCAGCAGACCTAGTCGAGTAGGCATGTATGGGACGAGCAGCTCAGAGAGGTAAGATGGGGCCAAATCATTAAGGACTTTGTAGACAAACGTTAGAATTTTAAATTGAACCCAGTAAGTAACAGGGAGCCAGTGTAGGCCAGCCTGAATTGGAGTGATATGTCTACGTTTGCCCGTGTTTGTTAAAGTAGCACAGAGCAGTTTCCTCCTTCATAGCCTTTTTCAGCTTCCTCAAACTAGTGTAGGCCACGCCAATGTTCACTCCAGCTTTAGCTCTTTGCTTCACCTCCAAAGACATTACTCTCTTACTTTTACTTCCAGACTCCGCCATGATGCCAACAGAATAGAGAGCTTCTTCTTTTTCTTCTTTTCCTTCTTCTTTATTGAAGATCAGCAAACTGAAAAAGCTAACTGCACAGAAAATAGCTAACAGGTGTAATGCAGGTATAAGAGCTCCCCCCTAGAACACCTACCCGCTCCAGTGCAGGATCTGGCCAGCAGAGGGCTGCAGAGTGGTGTCAAATATGAAACTTGTCAAGTTTCTAACCCAACAATCACTGAGATCAATGTTAAAGCTCTAGCTTAAAGTTTACAACACTATTTAGTGTTACTCAAGGCAGGATTCATAGTGCCAAGGAGGATGGAATTAGCACAATCTAACCTAGAGGTTATCAACGCATGGATGACGGCTTGCAGGTGAGAAGTTGAAAAGAAGCTACCGATGGCATTTATTTGTGGTATCATGAACAGCTCAGAGTCTAGTTTTACTCCAAGGTTGATGACACATGATTTCAGACTAAAGGGGAAAGTAAAAGGATTAAGGGTGGATGATTTTTTTTGGTGGAAACAGGATTGCATCTGTCTTATTGTCATTTAGGAGAAGAAAGTTTGAAGCTAACCCGTTTTTGACTTCTGAGAAGCATTCCATAAGCAGACAGGTGGGATTTTGTGGATTGAGTGCCAGATAGATTTGGCAGTCATCAGCATAGATATGGTGTGCCAAGGCAAATGCACTTGTTCAGAGCATATCAGGATATCCAAGGAACGTGCAAATAGAACCCCGTAGAGCAATGCACAGCTTAGCCCGGGAGGGGACCAGGATCGTACTTTTCATTACAAATCTGTTATATTTAATGAAGATGCTTAAACAATTCATTCTCATGTCTCATTCATTTTTTAGTTTGATGTTGCAGGATACAAAAATTACCTAAAGTACCACGATAAATCTTAACTGCATCTAACTGCTTGTTTTTGATTATTTTCTTTCTGTTTTTACCTACAGCACTCTCTCCCAGTGCTGTCATGCAGTTGTGGCGTTGCTTTACCCGTTCGTATGGCAACACACTTACATCCCCGTGCTTCCTTCTGCTATGCTCGACATCGTCTGCACCCCGACCCCTTTCATCGTCGGCCTGCTGTCCAGCTCCCTGCCCCAGCTCAGTGAGCTACCCCTGGAGGAGGTCAGAAGGGGGAGATCTGCATTAACACATTGATGTGGTTCTTGTGAGCAGATGAGAGAACAGGACTTTGTTCAATATAAATTCCCTCGTCTTTGTGCAGGTTCTCATTGTGGATCTTGAAAATAATCGATTTCTAAGACAGGTAAACTTTTAGTCTAGAGTTCTAGAATCTGAATGGTTTTCTTATGATTTGGCTGTTTTAGAAACACCTTTTCTTTCTTTTTCTGTCACTTTTAGTTGGAGGACGAGGACTCAATCCTGCCCTTTAAGCTTCAGTCAGCCCTGGAGAACGTCCTGGAGAGGAGAAGAGAACTTGCTAATGAGCGAGGAGCAGATACAAGCGGTGAGAAAAAGTCATATTCCATTTTTATAACGGGTCTTTTCCACCAGTACCTACTCAGCGTGGCTTGACTCGGTTCAGCTCGGTTCCATGGCATTACCACCAGTAATGGATACCAGTGCCTGCTTTAAAGAGATTTCAAAAGCTGGACCAGAAATGCAACGTTGGAGAATGTCAGTCACTGACTAGCTAGGGGGTGAAGTCACGAGCCTGTTTCAAAAAACAATGCCGACACTTTTCCACAAAGCAGAGCTTGGACATAATGTTTTTTATCCCGATTGAAGCCACACTCCTTAAGTGTTTTTCGTGAGCCACTCCAAAAGTTGGCTGTCCTTCACAGTCCCCGTGAACTGTCTGGTGACCTGCGTTTCAGATCTAAAATCCAGAAGCTCCAGATCTCTGCATCACTCCAGTTTGCATCTCAGCTGATTCTGTTTACAAAAGTGAAACTGACTGCCTGTGATTACTCACATTTTCAACATTGTCGCAGGCGGGGCAACATCACCCTCTGTTGCATGAAGACGTGATTTTCATTCAGAAGTCCGCCATTGTGGTAATATTACTATCAAGTTGGTGGCATGAATGCCACAATATTCCCACCTTGCCTTGCCGCCACGGCGCATGCAAAAGACCGTGGCAGCAGAATTACCCTGATTTGCCGGCCGCCACAGTTTGTCTTTTGAAAGCAGCTAACGGTTGCTCCAGAGCGTTCCACCTCACTGCCCACAGCCTTTCCATTCTTTTCAATGTCCTCTGTTGTTGCCTCGTGTTGTGGTTTTGTGTCACATAACTGGTCAAACTCTGGGGGCTTGCCCGGTATGACGACCACCCGCTAGAGACGTTTCTCAGTTGTAATGTAAAACCACCCTTACCGTATGAGCTGAGAGGTGCAAAAGGACCATAAATCTTTGTTAACGCTTGCTTGAAGTATTTTGAGGCTCTGGTTTAGCTAAGTACAAATTCATGCTCGATGCACATCTCTAAAAACTCACGTCTTTATGTTTCTCCAGACTCCGGCCAACTTAGCACCGTGGTGTCCGAGTGCTTTGTCCGCTTCTTTGTGGAGTTAGTCGGACACTATCCACTCTTCATCACCGGTGAACGGGAGGATGGCTACTCCTCCTCATCCTCCTCCCCTGCTTCTTGCTCGTTCCAGCGTGATGGTTTCCGGAAAGCGATCCCATCCAAGGCCGTGCGTCGCTTCTTGGAGGTCTTCATGGAGACTCAGATGTTTGGTTGTTTTATCCAGGAGCGGGAGCTCCACAGGCAGGCTCTACGAGGTACTGAATCAGGTAGTAATGTTCGTGCTTGGGAAAATGGTTAACTGCCTCATTTATTAAAATTTTTTATTTGCCATATAGGCCTCTTTGAAGTAAGAGTCCAGGAGTATTTAGACTCCATCCGTGAGAATGAACATCGGAGGGTAAACAGGTTTCTCAAAGGCTTGGGTAAGGATCGATCTGACAGGATTAAGATCAAATGTATACTCAGACAAACTCTTGTGTTAATTCTTTTTTGTTTCTCCATTTTACCAGGAAACAAAATGAAATTTCTTTCCAAGAAATAATGAAAATGCAGAAAATAAGGAAAGCACTCAGACAAAGGGGAGCTTGGCAGCCTGCTGACTGAACAAACAGAGTCATTTAATGGTGTTTTGAACATGCCCTGCTTCCTCAGTTTTGCCAGTAAAGGATGCTGGGGATTCCCCCCCAAGACCATCATGGCTGTGGTTTTGCTGACTCATGAGAATGCTGCTGGATGCCATGAAGATGAAGAAACTTGAGACTATGGACTTACACAAACACTTCAGTTTCTCATATGTGGATTTTTCAAGTAAATTCTTGAAGTTTGTTTTGCATATACTGAAGGACTCTCACAGGCTTAAAAGTTCATAGTGATTTTGTGTTGTAGTTCCAGCAGGGGGCAGTAGCATGTTTCTCTGACAAGACCATTTTGATACCAATGGTGACTGCCCCCCCCCCAAGAAAGTGACACAAATGGTCTTTCTGCCCTAGTGTTCTTTTATTCATAACAATGACCACAACAGCTCTGAAAAGACTCTAGTTTTGATGTGGTGACTTATTGTCTCGATGCTGTAGTGTATTTTTTCTTGGTCATAACAAATTCCCATGTGTCATAAAACCACTTCATTACACGTTTTTTTTAAGTCTTTGATTTTATCCTTCTGTTTGGACTCGTGGAATGATGAAATGCCTTTGTGGGAAATAAAAGATATATCCAGCCTCTCTAAATTTTACAATATGTGTTTTATTGAACTCTGGAAACTACCAGGGGAGTCGTGTCCCCCTCAGATCTAGAGTGTGAGTTGTCAAAATAACATTTATTGAATATGTTTGTTGTTTTTATTATGAGGAGCTTTGATTTAGGGTGCTGTACTATTTGAGTCAGGGTGCAAAGCAGACCGCACTCACTGGGCTCCTAACCTAGTACACTAGAAACAAGTCCACACACATCTACTGACTCATCTGCTTTCCTTACACACAGACCCAGAGAGTGCAAACGCTGATTCGCTTCTACAAACTCAAAAAACTGAGCTTATTGCCGATCAGCACTACTTGGATGCAAATGTAGGTTAGGTAAATGCGACTGGAGTTTATGAGCTCTGGATAGGGTGACAGGGTCCAAATTTACAAAATGTAAATTGTATAGAACAAATTCCACAGATAACGATTTCAGCAATGTGCGATCCACCTAATTCAGTTACTGTTCTTTATATCAGGGGTTCCCAAAATATTTTCTTTGAGGACCCCCTTGCCCGTGTCCAAGACAAGTTAGGACCCCCAAACCCAGCTCCTACACGCATAAACACATTCAATGTGATCATTTACAAACTTTATACAGACATACAGAGTTATAACCCTTATATGGAGTTCTGATTGTACTGTAGGGTGTGTTATTAGGATTTATAAATGTTATTTTTACAAATAAAATCTTGCTAACTTCACAATCTCAGCAAAGACAAAATTGTGGGAACCCTCTGCAATCTTGTGGGGGTCCCGACCCCCAATATGGGAACCACTGCTTTAAATCATTGTTATTGTTAGACTATATATAAAACCCAGTTCTGTTTTAATGCTATTAAATCAAATCTCTTGTTAGATGTTTAAAAACACAAGTTTCTATTAGTTATGTTTGTGCAACGCCTCTCGGTTTTTTTCCCCACAAATCTTTTCTATGCACACATTCTTCACACATGCACAAACTTGAATTTCTCAGAATAATTTCACAGGCTGACACCTTAATTTACAACTTCAAATTACTCAGTCACAGGTAAACTTTAACAAGCTTGATGACTTTTTTTGCATAACAGCACACCTACTTTGCACACAATGTCTTGCCTTTTTGTCTGTATTGTGAAGATGAAAAGAGCAGAAATGATGACACTAGCATTCTTGAAATGTGTTTTGGGTTGTTCAATCCCTGCTCTGCATTTATTACAAAATAAATTTAGCACTCATCTTTCATTACTTAGCAGGAGTGAGAATACACCATGGATTTTAATTATTTTTCTTTTTAGCAAGTCAATGACCAGTCTGTTGAATGATCAGAAGAACCACACTTGCTGAAGCAACTGAAATGAGTTGTTTTTAGCAGTTAGTAACTTCTGATAAGCACTTGAGTATTTTAGACTCAGTGTTGCTTGAAGGAGCAGAATAATTGAATGTCATTTGCATAAAAGTGGTGGTAAATATATTAATAATCTGTCCAAGAAGGTGCATATATATCTAGCAAAAGAACTGGAGTGAGCCTAAAACAGAGCCTTGTAGTACCTCAAACAGCAGAACAGTAGCAATTTTTTTCTTTTAAAGGTGAGTGAGTGAGTGAGTGAGTGAGTGAGTGACGTGAGTGACGTTTGTTACTATTATGAAGGTAAGTTAACAGTTTTGCTTCAAATAAATGAAAGCTAATAAAAATAACAATGAGTATGATAAAAAAAAGAATACCCAGTTTATAACAGGCAGAGATATAGTAATAGTGGGATTAGACAGCTAAGTCTCAGCAACATTAATGTTGTTATTTGTGGTCAAAAGTTCTTAATGGAAGTGCAGAGCCTGACAGCACTGGTGTCTGGAGTGTTTTGTGTACAAAGAAATAAAATTGGCCCTTGCCACCTGTACATCCTCCACCAGAGGGCAGTAGACATGTATAGGACTGGGTTTCTGATGAAGGTACTAATTCTAACACTCCACCTGGATGCCTTAAGGTCAGAAGTGATTTGATGCTAATTTGTGCCAATAGTCAACAAAGGAGTTTATTTGTGATAATATTAAAAGTCCAGCAGGCTGCGGGGGTAGCTGTAAAAGTATCACCCAAAGGGAAAAAGAAAACATGTCTGCAAGAGAAAAACAAGATTGTGGTTTTTTTTGTTTGTTTTTTACAGGAGTGTCAAAAACGTGAGTACTCGGTTGTCCAAACATGCGTTTCTGAGTGAAGCTGTCACACGGTCAGAAATGTAAAAATCTTCCCACAGTTTCCTATGTGGCTCCCAAGCGTCAGGACTCATCTCAGGAAGATTAATGGCTGTGGTGAGAGAGGAGCACTGACTGCTGCTAAGATGTTTGTTCAACACACTCAGGTTGTAGAAGTGCGTGTGTGTGTGTGTGTGTGTGTGTGTGTGTGTGTGTAGCTGCTTGAACTCCAAATCTCCAGTGTCACACACTGTTTCCAGCTGAACACCTGGCCTGCGGTTCCAAACAACTGGAAGAGGTAATTATGGTTTTGATTATTCCTAACCAGGAGGGACTGACCCTGAAAGCAGCCTCACATCCTGCCACGGTGCAGCAAACCTCATTTCTCTCACCACCACTAACACTCAAGTCCTGTGTTTTCTGTCAGGGAGTGATCTCTCTTATCTGCCACTTAGAAACAACAATAGCTTGTTGAAACTCTAATCTTCCATGCAAAGAGCCTTCCATGGGTGCCTGTTAACTAGATTCCACATTTGGAGGTTCGGTGTTAACTACTTGAAAGCTGCAGGTGAGAACCTGCTCCATGATTCAGCTGCATGCACGCAGGTATCATCATCAGCAGCAATAAAATCACAAACATCCATTAAACCAGCCACCACTTCAATCATGAAAACTCTCCAGAGATTTATTGACCTCATTTTCAAGGCTTGCAAACATTCAGACTCTCTTGAGGTTGTCTTTACTAATTAAGTGATTTATGGAAGTGCAGCGACGAAGCAGCACTCTCCATCAATCAAACTGAAAGGTGCAATGTCATCATTTGTCATTCTTGATCAGCATTTTTTTACTTTCACACCCGCAACCCTTAAGCAAAGAGCTCTGCATGGATTAGAATTAGAAAAGCAAAAAGCTGACAGAGGTCGTAGCTCCTTGGCGAAAGATGCCGTCTTCTACAAATTACTGGAGCCTGGGGCACTGTTATTGTCATCACAACACATATAGAAGTTCTCACACAGCTCTTGTGTTTCTCTGAAACTGATTAAACCTGCCTGAGTGAGAAAAAAAAGGTTTATGGATAAATAAAATTGTGTTCCAGGTCAAGTTCTGGTTGCACATTTGCACTGATTTTTTTCCTAAGCTGCAGGTGCAGTGTACAGCTGCAG
Organism: Aphyosemion australe; assembly: GCA_006937985.1. Lineage (NCBI taxonomy): Eukaryota > Metazoa > Chordata > Actinopteri > Cyprinodontiformes > Nothobranchiidae > Aphyosemion > Aphyosemion australe. The sequence continues at coordinate 8,931,576 of SSNS01000001.1, forward strand.
CCCTGCCAAGCATGCAAGAGGTCTAAACCATCCCCACCACCAGGGGAAAGCTGTTAAAGCATGTGTAGAGGAAGTTAAAAGGCAATATGATGTACGAATAAGTAAATTATTAAGTGTAGATGAGAGAAAATGGAGTTTAGAACATTTATTTTCAAATTTGCTTCTGTACCTACGTTTGAAACCAGCTGAAATAAGCTAGGAGATAAAAGAAGAGGAAGGGAAACTGATGGACATGCAAAGCAAGTGTTCAACCCTTTTTTCTGGCCCTTGTTCCACTCCCTTTAATCTCAAAATTTAAAATGAGAAAAAAGGGGAGAGGCTCAAAAACAGCTTGAAAAGAGGAAGAAAGACGAGGAGTGGGGGGTTTCAGCAAAGCACAGGCCACACACATAGATGTTCAGGCCTGAGGGTGAGTCAGTCAGCCTTGTCTGTATGTGGTCTCATATGTGTCCAAGTTTATCCACACCACTATTACGCCACCATTTGTTGAGGCAACTATGACAAAGGTCAAACTTCTATACGACTTTTCCACCATCCAACGTATTTATTCATCAAAAAAAAACTTTAAAATATCTTTATTTCTAATTTTTTAAAAGAAAACCCCTATCGCAACATCATTTTACTGTTTAAGAATGTAGCAGAGTGTCTGGAGCCTGGAGAGAGGACATGAGCAAACATGGACGTGCACATAAAGAAGCTGAGTTTTTTATCGGGCTAGCTGCAGGGTGGTCTGCTCTATGAGTGTCACTACGTAGACTCATCTCTCATCATGATGTATGCAAAAGTAGACAAGCAGGAGAAATAAGGATCTGAACGTCAGGGTTGCTTTTAGAATATTTTCAAAGGGGCAGCCGGATGGGGACCACTGATAATCCTTGGAGTGACGTTCCAAAACCAAGGGGCGAAAAGGATTTCAGGGGTTTCAATAGAGTAACATTTGTATGATTCACAACATTTTTGTTGGCTAATTCAAATAACCTCAATATGATAAACTGGCCAGCATATTTTGAGTTAATCCCAGCTAATCTCACCAATCTGGTGGAATAAACAAAATAGGAAATGGAATTTGTGAGAGTTTCTAAGATGTCTCAAACAGTGGAATCTCAACATTTTGAATATTTAATAAACACATTTTCTCTCAAAATATATAAAGAATCTCCACAGGTATACTAACCCCTCCTTAATTTAGATTGTGTGAGTCACTGACAACCAATAAAATAAATTAGAAACTAATAAGAAACAAAAAAGAGAAACTGAATTTTCAAGAGTGACAAAATCACATGAAAAATCAGGTGTAAACTCTAAACAATAACTACTAAATTATCACAAGACCTTTGCATGACCTTGGCACAAATACTTTGCAACTTTTTCATAATTTTAAATCATTTTCTTGAGCCAGCATGTGCTAAAATGACCCTTTATAGGATTACTGAAAGGCCATTGTGTTTATAGAGGGCAAATGCCCCCTTTTGTTAGCACCTCTGCCAAATATATCTACAGATATTTAATTCAATACTTTTTTGTGCACATGTAACGTTTATACTCTATGGACGACGTCTGTCACTTTATTCATTTGGATTAAACTGAACAGTTTTCCAGTAATTATTTACATAACTGAATCCTAAAAGCCCACATAGGCACATTCTCCTCCTTCACCATTCACCCTACACCCCAGTGTCCTTACAGCTCACCAAAAATAACCACCACTGACTTACTTTCCTCTTCTGTAACATTAGTTAAAGTAATAATCCAGATGAAGTGTGTTCTGCTTAAGCCCATAAAGGCACGGTGAAGTGGTTAAAACAGGCCAGCACCACAAAAGCCGCACAAGTGATAATTACAGCTCACTATACAGAAAAATACATTAACATGTGTTATTTTTATTCTTATTTGGTGCACATCATTATGCCCCACCCATCATTAGTTTTGTTGTATGTAATTGTTTTAAGTGCTGTAATTAGGTGTGTTTTATAAAAGCAGGTCTGAATAGCAGGCTCGTACAGCACGCTGACAGAGAGGCGCTATCTGCAGAGAGGGAAAATTACTTGACAACTGTACGAGCTGCCAAATACGCTCCGTCTTTGAGCTGTCAATCAGCCGTTTGTGTGTTCTTTTCCTGGGGATTAGACCTGCTTATCTCTAGGTGCCCGGGCTGATTTTCATCTGCAGCTGTCAGGTGAATGCTATCTGCCCGCGCACGTGTGGGATTCTTGTTTGTTTTGATACCTATGTTGCTTATACCTGTCCTTGTACTATATTCCTCCTATTCGTTCTTTTTATTTTAAGAAATCCTAAACAGAAGCCACAATCCAACAATCCAACCACTGTCCAGGCAACCTTGAGACTTTCCACAAGTTTTCCTAGCTATTATATCAAGTGTTATCAAGTCTCAGAAGATTTGCTCCAGTAGCGTAACCTTTCCAAGGAAAAATCTGGAAACGGTTAGCAAGGCCTTTTTTTCCACCCAAGGACACTGAAGATGGTAGCGAGTCTGTTATTGAAGGTCAGGGAATAGTTCAAAGTGACGTCTTTAATACTGAAAATCCATTACAGTAAAATTCAAGGACTGAAATGGACTCAACATGTCTTCACGTTACATTATTTTACAGGTTTTCAGAGAAAGGAGGACCAATAAAACTCTTGCAAGGAGAGTTCCTGAACACATGGGGAAAGGATTAGGAATTATGGTACTGAGAAATAAGAAAAGCTTTTATATTTTGTGAGCGTTCATGTTTGTTTGGATCTCTTGTTTGCATCCCTAAAATTCCAGGTGTTACCTGAGCTGCTGAAACGAATTACTCCACAGCGATTTGGAAATTTAAATGAAGAAATATTACACTAAACACACAACCCCACTCTGTGGAGACACATGCTTTGTTTATGTTAGTAACTCTGTACCAAACTAGAGGGGCGCTTGAGAATAGCGCCAATGCCAAAAGTCCACTCTTGACAAGACCAGTTGACATGCTTTTGCCTTGGGAGCTGTCGGGGTATTTCAGAACACGAGGAGTATTTGTTTAAGGCCAATTGCAACAGTTTGAGTAATATGAGGTTATGCTGCTGCTGGTTTTTGCTGTCCACAGATAATGGAAGAAACCAAAGAACCCAATTCTTTAATTCAGACGAATAACCAGCACTGATGGTGATGGTGGTCATAAACCTCTGAAGATTCCCTTATGGTCAGCTAGTCTACGTATCTTTATTTTACAGCTGACTGGTGTGATGTCAAACTTAGAAAGTCCCTTTATTCTAACCTGTCTGACCTCATAACCTAAACTTGAGTTTTGTTTGGTTTGCATCCCACTACTCTTACACAAACACTTTCACACCTCGAATATTAACATTTGTTTTGGTTTATTTACAAAGTTATAAATTATTCAGTATTTTGTTGTTGTTCATGGATCTGCAGGGTCCGGTCCGTCGCTGACTGCACTGAGAGAACCCTCGGTCTGGCCCGGTTCTTTTTTCCCAGGGGAGGGATGTCCAGAAAACTCACCTATTACTTTGAGTAGTAAATAAAGTGAATAAAGACTACCAGTCGGTAGCTTCAGTTTAAGTTTGTTTATATAGAAAAAACAGGAAAATGGTACAGGAACACACAGGCCTGGACTCTCTGATGCATATAGCATTCAAAAAGTAAGTTATATAGTTGTGCATCAGTACATGGGAATGTGTCAAGATCTGTGTGAGTCACAAATCTTATCCTACATGAACAAAATGTGTGTAAAGGTGTGTAAAGTGTGTAAAGAACGAAATACTGGACAGATACAAAATGGGGACAGTTTTGCATCCATTTGTGATGAACATGTGTACTGCCTCTATAAACACTCCAATCACAAATACACTCTGTCTGTTTTCTGTCAGCGTTTGGTTTCAGGAATTTTATGCCTAAAACGAGCAGTGTCAAAAAATGTATTGTGACATCACAATAAGGGAAATTAGCATAGAACCACCCACCCCACACACACACACACACACCAATTGATGCTGTAGGAGCAGCATCTCTACTCAGAGCCCCTATACCAGATATCTGAGTTCCTCACCTCATAGCAGCCAATCAGGGGATGGGTGGGCGTGACATGATATAAAAAACGGTTTTATTTTAACAAAAATATTCCATAATGCACATTTAAAGTGACACAGCCCTGAAACGGCTCATTCTGGAAGGTACTAAAATGTCAAAACTGCTTCATTTGCTTCCCATGAAAGTTTTTCTTTTTTTCAAAAAACTTCTGTAACCTGTTTTGCATAGACCTTAGAACTATTATAACTTTAATACATTTCTAAGTTTTTATACCCTTCCATAAACATTTCCTCAAGTCTCTTAGCAATATTCCATTTACATGGAACAAGAGTGATTCCACAACTATGCGGGGAAACAGACAGCAAGAGAGTCATCCAGAGTCTCAAGTGTTTCTTTCAAACTCTTGTTAAAAGTGTCTTTAAGGGTATTAAAGTAGCACAGAGCAGTTTCCTGCTCCTCCACCCTACTGGTTGTAAGTGGAATTACAACTACCGTAAACAACCCTGCAGCAGCCTGCTGTCACTTGCGCTAGTAACAAGCTAACACTAACATGAGCCAAGTCTTACTAAATAAGCCACAAATCAAAAAGATCCACATTATGGGCAAACAATATTATTACTTACAAGTTCAGTAACAACAAAGCCAGGTCACCATCAGCCTGTGATTTCATAGCCTTTTTCAGCTTCCTCAAACTAGTGTAGGCCAATCGATGTTTACTCCGGTTTTAGCTCTTTGCTTCACCTCCAAAGACATTACTCTCTTACTTTTACTTCCAGGCTCTGCCATGATGCCAACAGAAAAGCAAACTTCTTTTTTCTTCTTCTTGTGCTTTTTATCGACGATCAGCAAACTGAAAAAGCTAACTGCACAGAAAACAGCTAACAGCCGTAATGCAGGTATAAGAGCGCCCCCTAGAACACCTACCCGCTCCACAGAACGGTTAAGTGCAGGATCTGGCCAGCAGAGGGCTGCAGAGTGGTGTCAAATATGAAACTGGTCAAGTTTCTAACTCAAGAACCACTGAGATCAACGTTAAAGCTCTAGCTTGAAATAAAAAAAAAAACTATTTAGTGTTACTTTAAGAGGTAGCTAGATGATGTTTTGATAAATGTGGGAAAAGGGAAGTAGCTGGGTTGCATATTGTCTCACAATGTCTTTACAAGCCACATTCTGGGAGTGACAAGCACATTTATGAGTGTGTGTGTGGGGGGGTTAACTGGCTACATTATGCGCCTGTATATTTAACAATGGACAGCACTGACATTTCATTTAGTCATCTTCAGGATGTTTCACCACATTCTGAGCTAATGGGTGTGAAAGAAAAAAAATCATCTGAATGGAAAGTATGGTGTCATTTGACATATTAATAAGTCCTGACCCAAAACATTTATTGAGTTTATGAAATATTAAAAACGTGTGACCCGGTCTGGTTAAAGTAACTCCAGAATATTTGAGCATTCAGTTTCTAAATGATTTGAAATAACATGAAAAAGGTGAAAGTTTGTCTTCTGAAAACAGCATATAACTCCAGAGCTTGGAGCCGTTTCACTTCTCAATATTACATTCTGGAACTGCACATTTCCAACCCTTGCAAATCCAACAGCTTGAGCCAAAACTTTTACATTTTGGGCTTTAGACTCTTAGACTTGACTGATGTCCAGTGTGTCCTCACTTGAACCGTTCAGGGTAAGGATCGTCTCCGCGGCGATGGGAGTTAAACTTTTCTCTGTCAAAACCCACAACAGGTGGCTTGAGTTTGGACTGTACATTAGCTCATATCGAGTTACTTCCTTCTACACATGTCATCAATTAGTGCATTATAGATCCTCTGTGTGGTGAATTGCTCACCCTTTTCTAAATCCAAAGAAAATGAAGGGATCGTAATCAACAAGAAAACTTGGAGTTCCCTGCAAAATGTAGCAAAAAGTTGTTCTTTCCAATGAAAATAGACTGAAGCACTGCCACCGCTGCTGATACTGACTAGCGTGCATATTCCACAATCAGGCAAAACAAAAAGAAAGGGGAGGAACCTGACAGTAGTAAACACAGTAATGCAAGAGTACAGAGATGGCTCAGTAGTGCCTGCAGAGAAATTCCTGAGAGGTGAGGCACTCTACTCTGACGGGGTTGAGTGGAAAAATATTGAGATTCCAGAAATCCTCCTTCACCTCGTCTCATTCAGAATAATGTCTGGGACTGGTCTGAGTGGAACACTTGTACAAATATAGGCTCTCTGCTCATATTAATTTTGTTTTTAAAGAAATGGGGGTGAGTCTTCTGGTCATAAGCAAAACATTATAACCTTACTGTAGAGACAGTTTGTTTTTCCTGTGATGGTGGAAAAGCTAATTTATTTACCATCTAGCCTTGCTCAAACAAACACCTATACTGTCTCTGCAAATGAGAAGGATAAAGAAAAATGTGCAGAAGTAAAGGAATGAAAACTCAAGTGTCATGCTTATCAACGTTCTGGTTATAAGGTCAGACTGACTCAGAGAACTGCTGCTTGGAGTCAGAATGTCTACCAGCACTCTGAAAACATGCTTGTTTGTGCTGCAGGGCTGTGTGACCAGTTTCAGACTGAAGCCATAGAGATAACTTCAGAATTATAAAGATAATACTCGCTCAGGAGACGATCCAGGCTGCTTTCTGCCCAAACCACGTAAAACTGAAACATTTGTTCAATCAAATCTCCTGTCTGTTTGTTTATTTATTTTTTGTTTATTTATTTTGTTTATCTAACCTGTATTTATTCAGGTAAAAACCCTCATTAAGATTAAAAATGATGGGCAGCATCAGATAAAGCCACAATTTTAAAAATTACAAAATTAAAACAAAAGATCAAAACAAGGACAGTAACAATATGCTGAAACATTTACAAGTGCATTTTTAAAAAACAAATAAACTACATCAATTCAACCTAAAATACGTGCAATTTACATTTAAAAGCTCTGAGTGAAATCAAATTAGTCAGTTTTCAGTCAATCTTCCTTGTAAGAAAAGCTAAATAGATAAAAGCCTGTTTACCAAGGTAAGAGCAGGCGTAGATCTCAGATTCACTCTTCTTAATGCAATCATCTACAATACACCTTTAAAACTGACATTGCTGTGGTTGCTGCTGATTAATTTCCCATTGATTTGGTCAAGAAAGGCAGGTCTGTCTTGGCTATCATGCAGTGAGAGGCGGGAGACATCTAAGGTGAGATGCCAGGCCATTCAAGAGACAAGCTACAAGGTCATTCCTTTAGAATCACCTGTTACTGGATGGAGGTGGTGTCTAGTGGGGGGTTGGGAGGGTTAATGCCTTCTGGTCCGGGTGGGGTTTCCGGGGTTGCTGGACCGGGGCCGGCAGACCTGGAATGCTGGAGCTCCTGGCTGGTGCGGGTGGGTCTGAGGTGGGGGCCTCAGCTCACAGGGGCCTACACCCTCCACTGGCGGGGTTGCTGCCAGCATGGGGGTGACTGGTCTCCTGGTCGCTTCCAACCTGCAGTGGGGTGGGCAGGTGCCTCAGACCGTGCCCCTAGTACCTTCAGGGATGACCTGAGGGTGGGCCCTTGGTCCTAGCAGGGGATGGTGCTGACGGGGGGCTCTCCGCTAAGGGGAGCAGACATGGGGTGCGGTTGGGTCTGGGGTGCCTGGTGGCCAGCTGCTCACCATCTGGTGGCTCACCGGTCTGTCCCATCATGGGGGTGCCCATCTCCACCTGGAAATCCTGGGACAGCTTAAAACTAACTTTTGTACAAATAATAATAGATTTGGTCAACCTAAAGAAGGCTTCAATAACAGTCACGCAAGTGGTGTTTTATGGCCATCAAATCCAGATGTTGTTGTAATGGGAGCATTTGGGGTAACAGGTAAGGCCTGCAGCCTTGTCAGGAACTCTCTAAATCCCTCAGCTCTCAGTGCTGATCCTGACACAGCTCATTAAACTGTGATTATACTGCCCCCAGGGGTTTAGGCCCAGGACCAGCTCATTATAAAGGCAACAGAAAGCAGCGCTCACAGAATGAATCTTTATATTACCTCCAATCAGCATCAGCTGCTATGGTAGTTTTTCTCAAGCACAAAGCTTCAAATATGCGTGCCGTGCAATGCAGATGAACATTAAATTGGAAGCAACAGCTTTTCACAGGAAGAAAACGTCAACAGAAGGTGCTACAGACTATACCTATTAAAATCTTGGCTGACCTCGTCCTTCTCCTTAATTATTTACACCAGCCTCACATTCTCCAGATTCCCATAGAGGATCTAGAGGGAGAGTGATGAGTTTACCCTGGACTGATCAGGAGCAGATTATAGACGCAGGTGTTGGAAAGGAAACTGCAGTAAAATCTGGTCCCAGCTGGTAATTCAATTTGGTCATTTTAAAGCTTTGGTCATTTAGTTTGGATAGTTACCAAATTTTACTGAATAGTGTTCCACTTCAGCTAAAGCATTTTCTTACAGCATTTGATTCAAACAATCTTACCTGTCTAGCTTTGTCTCTTTTAAAGTCTTCTGAAAACTTGTCCATCAATCATGTGTCATTGTTGCTCATTTTAGAATTTTTAGACTCTAATTATACATTTCTCACTGTCCTTGTCTAGATTTAACTGCACTTTGTTTTTATTTCGTTTCTCACAATACTCTGGAAAGGTATCTTTTTTGATGTTTAGGTTGTTTGCGGCAGCCCCGCCCATTCTAAACATTTTGCGGACCGTACCAATTTGAGGAATAGTGAAGGGGGGTCATAATCTTTGAATGATTAAAAACATATTGTTTTGCGGTAAGAAAGAAAAAAACAACCAAGTTCCCCCACCTCCCGTTTAAACATGAACTTATCATTGTTAGAGAACAAACCAAAAACAGAAGTGTCATCTGCAGATTTGACAAAATGATTGTCACTATTCTTGCAAATCAACCATATTTTAGTAAAACAAGTGGTGGCTTAGGACACATCCTTGTGGAGTTCCAGAGTTGAGTTCATTTCAGTTGAGTTCACAGACTGTAATTTGACTGTCAGGAAGTCCAAAACCCAGGTTCATATCAATATTTTTTAAGTCCCAGCAACAGCAATATATTGGCTAGTGTCCAAGGAAGGATGCTGAACTAAAATTCCGAGAGAGTTATTGTTAAGAGCAGATATTAGTGAGGAAGTGCTGAAACAGAAGTGAAAAGAAAACTGACAATTTGAAGTCAGAGACGTTTTATTTTGCAATAAAAGTTGTATACGGGTTTTAAAAGAACTACATTTAATTTAGCTTTTGCAGCTGAGGATCAGAATGCCACAGAATCACAATGCACCCGACCCCTTTGGCCCCTCCCATGAGTGGTGAGCTCATGAGAAGGGGGACACACGTCTCTTCTTCGGGCTGTGTCCGGCCGGGCTCCATGGTTAAAAGCCCAGCCATGCACTCGTCAACGTGCCCCAACTCCAGGCCTGGCTCCAGAGGGGGGACCCGGTGACCCACGTCTGGGCGAGGGAACACTGTTTCCATTTATGTTATTCATCACTGGGTCTTTGGACTGCACTTTGTCTGACCTAGGACCTGTTTGCCATGGGTGACCCTAGCAGAAGCATAAAGCCTCAGACAACTTAGCCCCTAGGATCATTGGGACACTCAAACCCCTCCACCACAATAAGGTGGCAGCCCAGGGAGGGCATCATTCTCCACCTCCCTGATGAGGTTTTCCAGGTACGTCCAACTGGGAGGAGACCCAAGGGAATACCCAGGACACGCTGGAGGGACTATGTCTCTCGGCTGGCCAGGGAACGCCTTGGGATTCCCCCAGAGGAGCTGGCCCAAATGGCTGGGGAGAGGGAAGTCTGGGCCTCTGTGCTGCTTAGGCTGCTGCCCTTGCGACCCGACTCCGGATAAGCAGATTAAAATGGATGGATACATTTAATTTCTAAAGCTCAATGTAAAAGAAACTGTCAAATTATAACATATTGACTTTATGTGATAATTTGATTTTCAGAAAAGAGATTGTTCAAATAATATTCTCAAAATGAAAATTATAACAATAACAATGACCAAAACTGACCATAAGAACATTTTCTTGTTCTTTCACAAAATGCTTTGAAGCCAGTGAACTCATAATTTTTCCGTCTTGGACTTCCTTTATGACTGTTCACCCTGCATGTCTGGTATTTCAAGCAGCCAAAGATCTGAAGTGGTGTCAAGTACCCTGCTCTATGTCTGGCAATCACATATCTCCACTGTTTTGACAGTAAGTAGAAATAATACAACTGCAAACCAAGATGTTGAGCCCTTTAATGGAAGTCACATTTAAATTTCAGCCATAGCGAGCCTTATTATAGTGAATAAACCACTAGATGTTAAATATAGCTGACTGGTGCCAGACAGTGAGGATTGTTCTAAGTGGTAAATGAAGTGAAGCTCAATATCATGACTGTGAATTTACTGACAGGAAATTGTGGTTTTACCAATGAAATCTTGAAAAGTATTATTTCAAGAGACATATTTGACTAAATTGTTGTTCCTACAGTTTATTTAAGTATTTGAAATGTTTCAAGGACTTTTACTAGTACATAAAGTTTGTACAAAGAGTTGAATTGTTGGCATTTCTTTTTCAAGACCTCTGCAGTTAGCCCTGGCATGGTGACAATCTACTTCTGGTCCAAATCCTGCTGTGTCCTTGGGAAAGACATTTAAAGGTTGAATAATCAAAAATTTATTTTGACGAGCACGACACAGGGTTTATGTTTACATCTACCAGCCACTAGAAGGCACCGTTGCTGTAAAAAGTCTGCTCAAGGCAAGGCTGGGACTGTGTAAAATGACGGACTTGACAAGTCAAGCAGCTGATTCTGAGCCCAGAAGATGTTCTAACGGTTAATACTGTTGTAAATAAAACTTATTAGTAGAAATGAGTCCTTACCCTGTACGAGTCATCACTGGACATGGTGCTAGCTGGTCACTTCACTTATCAGCAGTGAACCAACACCCCGACGGCTGGAAACATTTGTTCTGTTGTTGCAATACCACCTCTAAACACTAGATGTTGCTATAGTGTCCGTGTTCCATATTCAACCTTTAACCCACCTTGCCTGCTGGTGGTGGTCGGAGGCATAGATATCATATATATCACTAGATGCCTTACCCGCGCTGTTCATCAATTGGACGAACGTCCCTACGTGGCGGCCATCTTACCTCGGACAGCTGCCCCCTTTCGTAACATTGGTGTCAATGGTGCATGTACTATTTAAATAACTCTAACTTGCTCAATTTTCAACCAATTTTCAAACGGTTTGATTTGTTATAAACGCCAGAGATGTGGCTGTGAAATATGATGGATTTGGCTCGTTAATTTAAAAATGTGTAAGTATGTCCTATCAAGCCTATGTGTCATAAGGTTTGTAATAATGCAAACCGCTTGTAAATCTGAGTGTTTTTGTTTAAGTTGTTCACTCACCTTCCATCTGCTACCATTGAGAACGGAACGTTCGCTGTCCGAGGTAAGATGGCCGCCGTGTAGGGACGCTGTCGACTCCCAGTTAAGACATCTAATGATATATATGATATCTATGGTCGGAGAGACCGGTGTTGCTTTTGCTCGGCAGCCTCGTCTCTGTCATTTTGCCCCAGGGCAGCTGTGGCTACATTGTAGCTAATCACCAGCAGTGTGTGAATGTGTGTGTGAATGGATGAATGATGTAGTGCCAAACGCTTTGGAGACCTCTGACTCTGAAAGGTGCTATACAAATGCGGGTCATTTATCATTTTTAGACAAATGTGAGAGAACCACTTCATTATTTTTTTTTAATCTCTATAATATATTTATAGCTACACTATGTTAGAGCGTTGTTAAGAGGCATGAAAAAAATGTTTTAAGCTAGCTTTTTTTGCAGATTTGCCATTGTAGTTTTAAGCCAAAAAACTTTCTTAGGCAAACAATGTTAATCAAAAATAAATTTCTTCACAATGACATAAAAATAAACTGTAGGGATATAAAATAAGACAATTAACTCATAATAGTGTGGTTCTATGTTATACATGCTAGCAATTGTGACGTTAGCATTTTAATTATGGAAATTTGTCCAACTAAGACCGTGTGAAAAATGAGGGCCTCTAATCTGCACTCCACCTCATAGTGCAGACCTCCTGCATCGTTCTCCATCCCTCTGTTTATCTTTCTCTCTCTCTCTTTAGGCTCAGCCTTTTACAGCGCTGCATCTACAGTATAAAAGGGTGGTGACCATTGTCCTGTTAACAAAATAGAGCCCGTGCGCCGGATGTGTTTATTTTAAAATCTCCAGTAATTACTTAAATATGTCTGAACGATATGCTCGGGAGAAGAAGAATGCCGTGTGTATATTTAGAGTAAATGCTGGGATAGTTACAGTCAAAACACCGCATAGCAGTGCTAATACACCACTGACATTAAAACGAACCGCTTCCTGGCCCTAATGTGCTGCAAAGTCTTTCAGGAGAGACCTCTGCTCTCATTTTCTATTTATTTTACACAGAACATTTGCAAGGCTGCGCCGCTCAGATCTGTGGTCGGTGTGCCATCGAGAGCTTTCAAACAACGGACAGAATGGGTTTCCGCTGCTTTGTGATGGAGAGCCTGAGACATGGACGCTCGCCACCACAGCGTACGGATCACAATTAGGAAGAAAGGCTCAAATGTGAAGGATCTTGGAGAAAAAAAACGTCGCTTTGATCTTGAAAAGCAGTTTGATGCTAAAGACAGAATGTGGTGCATTTCCTAAAATACAAATTTAAAGGTGTATCAAGCCACAACAAGAGGATAAAAAAGATTGTTTGGTGCAGTTATACACTGAGCTGTCAAATTTTTAACCGTAAAGCAACACTGACACATGAAATGATGAGTATAAACCACCAAAACGTGGTTTCACTGCCACTCAAAGAGCAGGAAGATGAAAAGTGTCTCTTTGTAGGAGCCGTCTCACTCAGACACTTTGCAGAGGCCTGGTTTTTGTTCGTATTGTGACAGCTTTTCATGGGAGGTCCAGATTTTCTCCCTATGCAGGAGGCTGATGGCTCTTAGAAACCGGGCACATTTGGACTTAAACGCCTCATGACTTATGGTAGAAAAAAGGTATTTATTATTCAGTTATCCAGTTTATTTAGTGAAATGTTTAACTGGAACTGGCCTAAAAGCAGCTCTTTCACATTTAAATTAGACTGATTTCATTTAACATTTCATCCTTATTTACAATACATTCATTTGCTTTATTTGTAGCAATCTTCAAAATCAGGAGTTGCAATAAAACCAAACTGGATTTGAACTTTTTATTCATGAAAACTTGTGTATGGGTTAAAAAAGCCAAAATGAAGACAGCTTAAGGTAATAAAAATAAAGGTTGGAACCAAAGGGTGCTCTGACAAATGTTGTCCTTGGTAGACAGCCAGATTCTTGTACAGATGACCTGGTGCCAAAGCTCATCCAGACCCAGATGGGACCATCAGTGGCTTACTGGAAGAATATAGTCGACAGGATCTATGCCTCAACTTTTACAGGGATGTAAAAATCAGTTAAGGTTTTCCCTATTTTAGGCTTTTTGCACAAAGCGTTCAGGTACGTCCCAAAGATTCTAAATGGGGTTTTAAGGTCAGACTCCGATCCATGTGTAAAATTATAAAGAGCTTAAATATTAGTTTGGTGGAGTTTTACTGTTATGTGCAATAATGATGAAACTCACAATTCAATACTTTATAATTCAAGCTATTTACTTAAATCCAATCCTTGTGTGATATTGTTTGTGTACTATTGTTTTACTTTACCTTACTGTACTTATGCTGTTGCAATACTGCAATTTCCCCACTTAGGGACAAATAAAAGTTGTGCCTAATACCCATTAATAGAATAACTAGTAATGTTGCGCTCATACCTTGCATAAATTAAAACTTTCCAAATGAAGAATCACTTATTGCGATACTTTGTGCCAGTCTTGAATTCAGGGCGAGGTTAAAGCTGCTGTAACTAACCTGCAAACAAGCTAGGTACAGCTAGCTAGCCAACACAAACATGGTCCCAAAACTCTAACCCCTAGGACACACCGCCCCAGATATGGAAGCCCATAAGGGCTTTAATCACAGAGATTGATGTTAACATCTTGCAAAGAAAGTTGTACAAACAAGACCAAAATGCAGCTAGGCTGACATACTGCTGTGAAGTGCCATAGGCAGGGCTGCCAACATTCACGCATTGAGCGTGAGACACACGCATCTGACCCCCTTCACACGCTCTCATGCCACACTTCCAATTTCTCACGCTGAAAAAGCACCACTGTGAGGTTAGTAGGACAGTGAATATTCAACAGACATTACTCCATAGCTCACTAGGGTCACCGATGAGTTTATATCATCGGGTGCGCTATGATGTGTGTGTGCTCACAGCATGAAGGAAATCCTTCAGGTCTATCATTGTGTCTAGCTGACTGGTCGCCATGGAGATGAGCGTTAACCATAAGTTCTGCTCAGTGCAGAAAGAGATGCTGACGAGTCACGTAGCAAACCTCAGTCACTCGCCATGTGGTAGGCGTTCCACGTGTCCGGATCCATGTCAGATGTGCACTTCTTAATGCTCTGAGAATCAAACGATAAACAGTGTGTGAGAAAACTTGTTTAAACAGAATAAAACTTTACCATTTCCTCTGTACACAGGAAAGTCCAGCACCCCAATCTCTGCCGGCAGTTGAACAACTCCACATTGAGCTTCGCTAAACTTTCCGTCAAGAGGTTTTCACAGCTGGACCTCAGCCAGGAAACCACCTGAAGAGAAGTGAGAAGGAAAGACTGATGTTTAAAATACCGGTAACTGAACTTGAATTTAAAACATAAAAAGTCAAATGAACAGCCAAAAATCATTAAAGACAAACCACCCCGTTCACCTTGTAATGACAATTGCCCGATGGCGGGCTGCACTCCAGCTGCTTCACTTCAAACAGAAACGTCTCACCTACAACCATCACCTCAACTGAACTTGTTTTGAGTTTCAGACCAAAACTTAGACAACTTAAATATTATTGGACCACACCATTACTCAATATTGAAGTACCCCTCGTCTTTAAAGTGGATGCTCCCAATTAAGTAAATACACACAACTCAAAGTAAAACCAAACTAATAATACAAAATATCTCGACATAAGACAATGCAGGTTAATAACCAACAAAAAGCAACAAAATCACAATGTGAACAGTCCACATCCACCCTCCTCTTTAGACCAATGGTTTGTCCCAGTGAGATGGATAATTAGGCAATGCGCATCAGCTGGATCTATTAGGAAACATCAAGTCCTTCTTTGTCTCTTCTTTCTCCACATCTGAGTATGTTTTCAAAGTATTAGTACTTTGTGGCAGAAAGAAGTTAAAGGTATGTCAAAGTACAAATATAAGCTTTAGTATTAAAGTTTATGTGCAAGTTTTAGTGTTAATGTACTTTGTCTTTGACCTTTATACTTTTTCAGTATAAGCCATGTATATTTCATATATAAATATCATATAAAATATACTATAATATGAAAAGTAAGCACCGTGTTCCATGCATTGTGACTCTTTTTGATAAACAATCTCTGTGCACAACATCCCTGGTTGCCGGCTGTTTACTTGAGTTCGGTTGGGTGCTTCTGTGACATCACTTCACTCACACCCCGTCAGGCCAATCAGAGGCTCCCATCAGTAGATAGGTATGAGACTAACATAACTTCAGCCAGCCAATCAGTCCATAGTTGGGTGTGTGAGATTGGCACGACATGAATCGCTGGGAATCAGGGACGAAAAAAGCGTTTGCTTGGCATGGACAACGCCAGTGTAAATGCATTCTTTAATTTCTTTTCATGTATTATTTTATGTTGCAGTGACTGTGGGATGATTTGTATTGAGTATTGCTCTGTTTACAGCTCCACTACCACATCTTGAATGGTGGTTTATCTTAATTTGAACTTTTTATTGCATCCTAATGCATGATATCTAATCTTAGCCTTAGTGCTTTCGTCCTGAAGCTTTCCCATGCCCCACCGTCCCCCCGGGAGTAGGACCACATCTTAAACAAAGGTATTTCCTTGTTTTCCATTTTTTAATAATAATTCTTATATTAGTGACCTGGCGAGAACCCCTGCACTTGGTTGCATAGTTCGCATATTTAGGTAGCAGCTGTTTATACAGCTGCATATCTTTCAGAGCCTGGTTTGGGCCGAGCTGGGTAATGCAGATGTTTGGGTTCTGCTTCATGCCATCTGGTATAACGCTGCAGGGGAACGCCGCTCTACGGTCCAGGAGGCAGATGCAAGGTGGGAAAGAGTAATAGTGTATGGAAAGGCCAGAAAAAGTGTTGGAAAAAGAGACAGGTTCACATTGAAGGTTGATTGAAGGAAAAGGTGAGAGTGATGGAGGAGTTAAGGGTTATAAGAGTAAGTGAATAAAGGGGAACAAAGGCAGCTGGATGGAGTGAATTAAAACCAGGAAAGACACGGCTGCATGGTGAGAAACTGGGTTTTGGTGTTGTGGTGAATAAATATAACACACAAGTGTGCTATAACACTCATTTTCTCATGCTAGAGAATAATATAACCAGTTTTGTAAATTAGGTGAAATTTACAACCCCTTCCTCATTAGAAGTCTGTTACACTTTTTATCAGTCTAGTTTGTTTCTTCTATTCAGATAATGCTGCTAATAATGATAACAATGCTTAAAATAACTGAACTTGAATTAAAAACATAAATAAAAAAGTCAAATGATTAGCAAGAAAAACAAAAAAAACCCACCCCATCCACCTATGGGCTGGTGTCCTGCAGGTTCACATCAAACAAAAACTTCTCACCTGTTACCATCATCTCAAACTGAGTATGCATTAAGCTTTGAACCAAAACTGAGACAACTTAAATACTATTGGACCACACCATTACTCAATATTGAAGTGCCCCTCTTCTTTAAAGTGCATGCTCCCAAAATAGTAAATACACACAACTCAAAGTTAAACTAAACATATAATACAAAACACCACGATGTAAGACTTTGCAGGTTAATAACAAACAAAAAGCAACAAAATCACAATCTGAACTAGACACTGTCAGTCCACATCCACCTTCCTCTTTAGACCAATGGTTTGTCCCAGTGAGATGGATAATTAGGCAACGCGCATCAGCTGGATCTATTAGGAGAAATCAAGTCCTTTGTCTTTTCTTTCTCCACATCTGAATATGTTTTCAAAGTATTAGTACTTTGTGGCAGAAAGAAGTAAAGGGTATGTCAAAGTAATCTTTAGTATTAAAGTAATTTGTCTTTGACCTTTATACTTTTTCAGTCTAAGCCATGTATATTTCACTATAATATTCTTAAGATTATAAAATATGCTATAATATACGGACTACTCCAGTGTAAATGCACTGACCCTACCAGGGCCAGACCATAGTGTAAATGCACCATAAGATAATGCAAACATTCTAGTTGAATTCTAAAGGAAAACAAGCTGAGCTACTATCACAATGACATATTAACTAAGTAGAATATGCCAACAGTTTTGTTGTTATGCTATAATCTGATCTCAAAACACCTAAAATGTATTATTTTATGTTGCAGTGACTGTAGGATTATTTATATTGAGTATTGCTCTGTTTACAGCTCCACTACCACATCTTGATGAATGGTGGTTTATCTTAATTTGAACTTTTTATTGCATCCTAATGCATGATATTGTATCTAATCTTAGCCTTAGTGCTTTTGTCCTGAAGCTTTCCCATGCCCCACCGTCCCCCCGGGAGTAGGACCACATCTTAAACAAAGGTATTTCCTTGTTTTCCATTTTTTAATAATAATTCTTATATTAGTGACCTGGCGAGAACCCCTGCACTCGGTTGCATAGTTCGCATATTTAGGCAGCAGCTGTTTATACAGCTGCATATCTTTCGGAGCCTGGTTTGGGCCGAGCTGGGTAATGCAGATGTTTGGGTTCTGCTTCATGCCATCTGGTATAACGCTGCAGGAGAACTCCGCTCCACGGTCCAGGAGGCAGATGCAAGGTGGGAAAGAGTAATAGTGTATGGAAATGCTAGAAAAAGTGTTGGAAAAAGAGAAAGGTTAAAAAAAAGAGAGGTTCTTGATTGAAGGAAAAGGTGAGCGTGATGGAGGAGTAAAGGGTTAAAAGAGTAAGTGAATAAAGGGGAACAAAGGCAGCTGGATGGAGTGAATTAAAACCAGGAAAGACACGGCTGCATGGTAGGAATTCAGCGTGAGAAACTGGGGGTTTTGGGAAGCAGGAAACAGCACAAGTGTTGTGGTGAATAAATATAACACACGCGTGTGCAGCAACACTCATTTTCTCATGTTAGAAAATAATATAACCAACCAATGTGACAGATTTCCTTTATTTTTTCTTTTCTCCCCAAATTTAAATGTTTTAGAACCGCTAAATTTCAGTGTCACCCAAAGAAAACCTGAGTAAAAACAAAAATGCAGTTTTAAAATTCAGATTTAATGTATTAAGGGAAGTAATCTGTCAAAATGTACCAAATGAACCTGGTCCAGGGTTTTGTCTGTGGAGGAATCTGGTCCCACTCTTCTTTGCAGGCCAGTTTAGGGTCAAAGGTCAAATCATCTGCTTCAGTGTTTTCTGGTAAAGGTAAAAATTCATGTTTTCATCAATTCCAGCAAGCAGCCCCAGACCATTTGAACAATGAAAAAAGGCCAACGCTTCAAAATCTCAGAATAAATGTTGCATCTAAAGCACGGTCATGGGACTCAGCTACAGATAAGTCGGTCATCTGAGTCATAGTTCTTGTCAAAAGGTCTCATCTGGAAAAACTGAGGAATAATTCAAGTTTTCTGACATTTTCAGGCAGACATTGTGACCCAGTTTAAGAACTAGAGCACTATCGTAGAACCCATTGCATCACATTTGCCCTTCTAAAATAACTATTTCCTATTAGACCACTAGCAGCTCATATGAGGAAATGAATTTAGCTTCACAGACAAGTGAAATGCCACATTCCCTCTGAAATCCCCTGTTACTGTCTGCCGATTGTGGCCCTCAGGCCCTTTTAGTTCCTCCCTTGTTGCTGCCTTTCCTGCCCGTGCTCCTGCCACCCTTAGATTTGGCTCAGCTGTAATAACAACATGTCAGAGGTTTACAGGTTGTTTAAGGTGGAGAGGTTGCAAGAAATGAAGGAGTGGAACTTTATTTCACTTAACCTTGTTTTTATAAGGTCCCTTTGAGATGAAGTCTCTTCCTATCTGGAGAAACCTGAAAAAACAATGCTGCACACAAGTAACTAATACGGCTAAATTACACTTATTAATCTTTCAAATAAAAGAATCAATGCAACTTAATAAAATAACAAAAGGCGGGGTGTTTTTCTATCTCAAAGGGGAGTGACGTTACACTGGAAAGGAACACAATCTAACCCTTAAGGAACTCCCTTAAGAGCTTTTAAATGAGCAGCAAGTGTGACATTTACAGCCCCGAAGGAAAAAATGATCATAAAACAAGCTGGAAGGTGTGGAGAGGGTTGATGATCATGAACAGTGGCTCAACTAATGTGTTGGAATGGACTGTTTTTTATGGTTTTATGTGGTTCCGGTGGAGCTTAGGTGTAGTCAACTCCTGCAGGACTTCTAGAGCTGGCAGTCAAATCCCTCTGATGCTGTTGGTGTTTTACGCCTTCGACAACCACATCCAGCTCATTTACCAACATAAAACCTTTTGCAAACCACAAAAATGGGGTAAAAAATCTTCTGAACACGAGAAGCCCGGATTCTTTTTGATGTTTTGGTCTTGAACATTCACAGTTGGCTGGATCTTGAGCCAGACAGCAGCTCAAAGTTACTTTAATGCCTCAACATCAATACACAGCATCAGAAATGAAACTAATAAACAAGGATGAGATGAGGCACCTATCTTCTTCTGACCTGAATGAAAACATGGAAGATCTCATTTTGGAAGTGCCCAAATATCAGGAGCTGAATCTGACACATGACCTGATCTACACACTTGGTTTATGGAGGGCGGGTCCTTTGTTGACCGCAAAGACCGGAAGTGAGAAGCTTTGAAATTAGACTGTCTTAATCTCGTGTGTTTATTTCTGCCCTCGTCATAAATCTAGGGCCGCAGTAGCTCAGGAGGTAGGTCGGATTGTCCAGTAATTGGAGGGTTGCCAGCTCCCTCCAGGAAATTATTGTGCTGTTGTGTCCTTGGGCAAGACACTTCACTGTCGTTGCCTGCTGGTGGTGGTCAGAGGGATGGGTGGCACCAATTGTGTGGCAGCTTCGCTTCTGTCAGTGAGCCCCAGGGCAGCTGTGGCTACGATGTAGCTCATCACCACCAGTGTGTGAATGAGTCACTGTAGTGTAAAGCACTTTGAAGTCCTCTGACTCAGAAAATCGCTGTACTTGCTGGTCATTTATCATATGTTCTGTTGCCTAGCAACTGTGATGGCGCTAAACAGAAGTTTCCTCAATACATGAAGAACTACGGTGCTCGCCATACAAGCTTGTTTAGGAAGATTTCTCTTATTATTTTTGCAAAAAATATATTTGAAAGAACAATTACGCAAACAACAAAAGCCTAACAACACAACCGCTTTAAGCTTTTTATTTTTGTACCACCAGATTTTAATGTAGCCTGCTTAGATTTAACATAAAAACTCTCGTTACATACGCCATTGTTACAACATTGTTTCTGACAGGTATCCTCACTCCAAAACACTTTTCATAGCTCATGAACCATACGGTGAGGAGAAAATGGAAGTTTGGTCGGATTTATAAGTGGGGAACTGACATCATTTCTGGCACAAAAGCTGCACAAGGCCCTTCGTGTGCACCACAAAAGTTTGTAAAACTTCCTCATAAATCATGAATAAACAGGATTATTGTCACAGGTGGAAATGTTTTTAGTTAAAGTATACTTTTACACTGTTTTCCAATGTTTGCTTCTAATTTTAATAATAGAAAAATATGATTAGAACTAGGGGTATGCAAAGCAGCCCATATTTGTATCTGTATTTGTATTTGTTGAGGGGGGAAAGCATTTGTATTTATATTTGAGAAAAAACACAAAATAGGTGTAAAAATCAATTTTTTGGCCTTAGACTTCTAATTTACGTTATAGTGTAGAAGTGTAACGTAAAAAAAATAGATTTTTACACCTATTTTGAGTTTTACTCGAATACATATACACATACAAATACTTTCCCCCCCTCAACAAATACAGATACAAATACTGGCTGCTTTACACACCCCTAATTACAACACACTTTTGCAATTATGCTCACAAATGAAACCAAATACTGTTTAGAAAAACAAGTCAGTCACTTTAATCTTGGATGTTTAATTCCACCAGGGGGCGCTGTGATCAAATTTGAACGATTGTCATAGAAAACCAAGTTAAAAGGCCACACATTTTCAAATAAAATGCTGAAACTTTAAACGTTTTCCTACTCTTTAAAATCCCGCTTTGCTTTTTTTGACCTGTTAGAATTCTGTGGAGGTGATTCATTTTACTCTAAACTACTCAGGAGTCATTGTGTAAAGAGTCAAACTGTTATAGTAAAAAAGTGGTGTTTTGTCTTGTTTTGTCAGACGCCATGAAAGAAGGGAAAGAAAAATTAAGAGTGAATTTAAATCAAAGATTCAGAAAAATCATTTTTGTCTCTCACACCCTCGTCCCACCACAGACAGTTAAAACTTTACTCCCTCTCTTCTCACAGGATCCCAAAACATTTCGTCTCGTAAAACGCGGACTCGCCTTGCCATATGTGAAAACGTATGGCTCCCACGGGTGCTCTGAAAGAAAATTATTGGCCACAAGACAGCCATAGAGGATCCTTGTTTTCTTGCTTTCTTCTATGGAAAAAAAAAGAAAATCATCTCAGTGGGGATGGGTGAAATTTTGGTGTGGCTGGGTGGTGCTTGTTATCCATCTAGCTGATAAAACTGTCAGAGCAGAGAAAGAACATCTGTGATTGCAGTTCTGGAAGGAAACAATGTTGGAAATTACAATTTTCATCAGTTTCTGAGATTGTGGCGTTTCTAACTTCAGATGTGTTTGCACTTTGGGTTACTTTACTAATGGCTGCGGGAGGAGAAGATATTGCAAACATTGCTGAAAAAGAACGCTAAGTGTCTAAATCCCTTTAGTAAACACTCCTCCAGTGGCCACGTGCCAATTCGCAGCACTTGTCAAACCAACATACATCACATGTATTAACTGTAGAGTCTGTTTCTTTGGCAAAAGTCCCCTCAGTCATTTCCATTGTGCGCTTTGACAAATGGTTTTAGTTCTGACAGTTGATGTGTAAAAATGAGCTAACAGCTTGAAATAACAGGTTTAATTTGATCCTCGTACGGTGAATCGGACGACCTAAACACATTAGGAACTTGTTTGATGTTAAAAATCTTCATAATCGAAGGATGAACAAGACGAGATAAAACAGGGAAGAGTTTAGTTTTCTGATTTCATCCTGAGGCTAAGTTCCCTCATCTTCTATTTTTACTTTATCTCAGTTAATTATTAAAGTTAATGTTGTTTGAACAAGTTATTTACCCAACATCTTCCTGGGTTACACCTTCTGCACGTTGGATCATGACTCCACTAAGCTTTCAGTAGGCCCATTTCTGGGTACTTTTACCGGACCTTCACGGACCATTTTCGAGGTCATTGCAGGAACTAACCAAGTATCTAAAAAGGAATTTGTAGTTAGAAAGGCCCGGTAGAGTCACTGGGCAGGACTTTGGTTAACTCATTCTGATTGGCTGTAACTCAGTGGGAAATGATATTGGTAGACGTCGCCAAACAACTAGCATTTGTAAAATTGTTAGTTACTGGTTAAGTAGAATGGATAGAAAGGAAAATAAGCAGTATTTTATGCTGCTTTAAAGGTGCAATATGTAAGAATGACATCTTGTGGTCAAATTTGGTTACTGCAGCCCATTTTTCTGAGCAAAAAGTTACTTTCTCACTACCGTTCTGTGAGTTTTGTGGCTGTTGCCAGTTACAGCACCAGAAGATTCTAGATGACAAGCAAAGATGAGTTATACACAGTAAGTTGATAAGTAAATAAATAGTCATATCTGGTGCTAGCAATCTAGGGTGTTTTACAGTAGGGAGTACTTATTACACGTATTATGGTAATATGTCTCCAGGATTGGAGGAAGTGTGGTTGTTTGCCGTGAAACAACCGTGAAAGAAGTAAAACACCCGATTGACTCATTATTCATTTCACACATACATTTCACTGTAATATTGAGTTGTCGATCATTTTCAAAGTACCTTGAAATATTTTTCGAGCCAAGAATTTGCTTCTAATTCACAGTTAGCATTGTTAGCTCAATGTTAGCCACTAGCCTGCTTCACTCAATATCAGAGTAAAACAAAAAGATGCCGTGGCTTCTTAGGGGTACAAGAAATAACTTCTGGGTCGCTCCTGTTTACTGGTTTTGTCTTTATATTTTGTCTTTAAAAAACTCTGGAGCTTTTTTTTGATTAAATTATGACAATTTGACAGAATAAGACTATTTTAATGTTATTAAAGTCCGTGGATGACTTTTGGGGCTGATCAGTGATGTCACTCACTGCTTCGGCAGAAAGGGCTTATTCTATATGGAGACAGCTGAGAGGACAGAGCTATCGTTTCTCCTGGTCACTTTTCTCCCTCCTAGAAGTTTCTAGAACTCCTACAGTGGAAACACGGCCAGTGACTCAGTTGTAGGCCATGAGCTGCTAGAACATTGGAAAAATCACGAGTATTCTACAATCTTCACTGTCACACAATAGTTATTCTTATTTTTACACCTCAGAGCCACTTTCCTGTAATCTGAACATGAGCAGCATGTTCTTACAATGATCCTACCACATACATCAGGATAGAAGATCATGTTTAATGGGGTCAAAGCCTGGCATGAGCCCAGCAGATCTTGATGACCAAGCACCACACCATGGATATGCTGCCTCTACAGACCACCCAGAGCCCCGATACGCTGCTACCCCAACCATAAACCACTACGACCGTGATACGGATGGTCCACTTTCTGGTTGATTTGTGTCTTATAGTGCGGTCTTGGCCCAGACAGCCCCATTATCACACACCAAATCAGAAAAGTACTTTGTGAAGAATTCCCTCGAGTTCCACAGACCTCGAGCCAAGAGACCATTGTTTATTTTGCAGTTGTGTGCATGTACACAAGATTTAACTAATCTTTTAATTATAAACGTGGTAAAAACCCATCCCCTTGCTGCCATTATCGCTCACAGCATCTTATCATTGGGCTTCGTTTGTGTTGGAAAATGTGAAGGATGGAGCCGATGGGAAACTTTTACCACACCAACATGTAAACTTTGAGGAAACTAATTGTGTGTCATTATGCCCACTGCACCGCTCCGTGTTTATTTAACTGAAAGCAAACCCAAAAAGCTCCACTCTAATTGTGCGGTTGGTTTATTTTATTTGTATAAAGCAGCTTTATGTTCCTTCAAGCTTTGGATTATGTTCTGATGTTTCCCCGTGCACGTCGTGAGCAGGCTGCTCGCAAGTCTGTGTGCAAAACATCTGGATCACAAAACTGTTTTTTTTTTTCTTCTCAAAAAAAAAAGAAGAAAATATCTGAACCAGAGATCTTTGGCTGAGTTGGGTAATAAGTGCTGCTGCTGCTGCATCTCTGCTTACAAGCCGATGCATAATGCTTTTGAATGACTGCCAGCACTTCCAGTTTCGGCCCGTTTGTTGTGACCGAGCTGAACCGTGAAGACGAAATGGTCCGTGCATCAACAAGCGGGCCACAAGCATAGATGTGCACACATCCCTCTCTCAGACAACTTTCATTTTTGCCTATTGTACTAGAGTTTTTGTAGAAGTTTGCATGTGAGCTGAATTAACTCTGACTTTTATTTTTTTAAATCCACCCCAGCGAGGGGCGATGTGGCAAACCTGGATTTCATAATTGGCCCGTTCTCTGACTCAGACCGTTAGCGTGTGGTAAGGCTGCGTGTCTGTTCGAAGGAGGAGAGGAGGAGAAGTTAGAAGTGATTCTGTGGTATGACCAGTAAGTGGAGCGTGGAAGAACCCGCTGACCTTGAGATCCTCCTTCTCCTTTTCCACTTCTTCCTCGCTCGTGCCATTTCCCTCACCACACGTCCAACTCAAATCCAGTTTTAATAATAGGCCGGGGCATGCGAGGCGTGTTAAATCATGCTGGCATTCATGCAGGATGTGTGTTTGGTTTATTGACCAGGTGTCTGTGGCTCATGAGGGGAGAGGCCTGGACAAGATCCAGGTTGCAATTGCTCCACGTGATCCAAAAGGCCTTTTTCTTTTCCCTCCAAATTTGAAATCCCATTCACTCATTCTGCATTTAACTAACCGAGACGTTTACCTAACCAGAGAAGTCTTCTCACATGCATTTCTGCTGGTGAAGGTTTTATGGTTAATACCAAAGATTAGTGTGTGTGTTTGTGTATCGGGGGTGAACTTGACAGTTATAGTTCCTCATTATTCAGACCTCAGCAGTGGTTTCACAGCCCTGTGTGGTCTGCTACACCAGACAGCAGTTATAAACAGTCTATCTTGTGCTACATCTCACACCGCCCCCTCCTCAGCAGCTCAGACGCAACCCAAACCAGATAAAAACAGTGTTAAAAGTGTTAGCGTGGACAGTTACACTTACTAACATGATTGGGTTGTGTCTGAGTTTCCACGCGTGACTGTTTGTGGAGTCAAAGATAATCCAATATTTGCCTGATGGGGTTTGCAGGCAGACAATAAAATTATACATGACTAACATTAACCAAGCTTATAACCAGCTGATATGTAAGATCTTCCAGGATCTGCATCCGTACTGTCCCAGATTTGGTTTAAACACTTTGTGCTGCAAGTCCCATTTTGTCTTTACTTCATTAGAGGCTGTAGAACACCACAAAACCACTTCTTTCTTAATTTGCATTTTGCACTTTGACTCTTGTCTACGAAAATCTGACAAGTTAGGCAACATTTTCTCTGTAAGATAATAGGCCCGCTCATGAAACGCCCCTCAAGAAACAAATTTTGCAATTTACCAGGAAGTACGTCTTTGTTTTTAGTTCTGTTTGCTTCCCAAAGTTAAGCCTCATGGCGGCTAAAATGTCAACCACCAGCAGCACAGCTCACTCTGGAGAAAAAGGGATGCAACCATAACTGGAGTAAGAAAAAATGTGAAATGAGTAATTCAGGAGTATTTTGAACATAATGAACTGACTCTTAAATGGGAATTACTGCACAAGTAGAGCCAGCAGCATTGCTGGGTTTTCCAGCTGTGGCATGTTTATGATTATTTTGGTTAATATTAGAAGTAGAATACATATTTCATCACTTTACTCATTCATGCATTTAATTCCTCAATCTCTTTAGGAAACGTTTAACAAGTGATCACACACATAAACCTTTTGGAAAACCTTCCTGAAGAAAGTTTAGAAATGTGTTTATGTTCATTTTTGGACCATTTCTTTTCAGAAGTGCATTTATAATGTCAGACACTGATGTTTGACATAAGGGCCTGGCTCACAGTCTCTGCTCTAACTAACTAACTAACTAACTAACTAACTAACTAACTAACTAACTAACTAACTAACTAACTAACTAAAGGTATTCTATGGAGTTGAGGTCAGGAATGGTTAGAAATGCACTGGTTTGCTAGGGTGTCTCAATACACATGGCCTTATAATGTAACAGACTGACTATAGTCTGCAGGATGAAAACATGATGCATCCAGAACTTTGTTCGTTGTGTTTTGGGGAATGGATAAGAGGCAATAGCCCTTTATATAAGACACACCATGCTGAAAAATCAGCGTAATACCCGCCACGGTGTGTCTTATGAACACGCTGTGGCGGCATGGCGATGAGGGAATTTTGCGGCATTCGTGCCACCATGTTTTGTAGTAATATTGCCGCAACGCCGAACTTGTGAATGCACATTATGCCTTGGTGCAACAGAGAGTGGTGTCATGATCACGTGGGGAGTTACTGCCGAGCTACGGCCAGCAACAATATTAAAAATGAAAGTAAAAGGGC
Organism: Aphyosemion australe; assembly: GCA_006937985.1. Taxonomy (NCBI): domain Eukaryota; kingdom Metazoa; phylum Chordata; class Actinopteri; order Cyprinodontiformes; family Nothobranchiidae; genus Aphyosemion; species Aphyosemion australe. The sequence continues at coordinate 8,958,602 of SSNS01000001.1, forward strand.
ATAAGTTTTCGCTTTTTCAAACAGAACCAGCTGAGGTGATATACTGGAGCGATGCAGAGCTCCAGGGGCTTCTCTTCGTTAGAGCTGGAGCTCAGCTCACCATAGGCTGCACGGCGACTGTGGAGGACAGCCGCCTTTAGAAGCGGCTTGTCAAAAAAACTTAACTCATTAACTGCCAGCCGTTTTCTGATCAGAAAGCCCCTGACTGCCAGCGTTTTTGAGCGTTTTTACTGTTTTTTGAAGAGTCACAGAACATTGTGCTCTATGATCACGTAAACGCCAAAACTACCAAAAGAAAGAGTAGACTCACTTCTTACATCAGGAAGAATCGCCATATTTCTCGCGTTATCCGTTCGTTCACAATCTGGTGCCCAACCGCTGCTCCAGAAGCATTTTCGGTTCGGCGCATAGTTTTTTTCACAGCAGCGGCCCAAAACAAACTCGTAATCCATTGATTTTCTGCTTCCTGATCACGTGATGTGAGACATACACGGATGAAGATCCGCTTTAGACACGTGATGTTTGTTCCCACAGCACTGGACGCTCGCCCCGTAAAAAAAGGGAAATGACGACTAAAGTCATCATTGGCAGCCAGCGGTTGGATATGAAAAGACGACTTTAGTCGTCAATGGCAGGGAATTAGTTAATGAGAGCGGCTTCGATCGCAATAAAAAGCAAGTTATGTACCAGATAAATGGAAGTCCGCTGCAGCGTAAAGACTGCCCCCATACCCCCTTTATGCTGCCATTCCCTAATCTTTTGTAAAAAGGACACAATTGCGCCACATTACCGCCACGGTCTGACCACTTATAAACAACCTGGGCATTGAGGAAAATTGGCGGCATTGTTTTATAAAAGAGGCTACTGAGTTATTTCAATGAACTTCAAGTGATTTATACAAGTGAAACTCGAAATATTAGAATATGGTGCAAAAGTTAATTTATGTCAGTAATTCAACTTAGACTGAGAGACCATCTAAAGGCTCAAGAACCATTTGCAGGTGTTTTGGATTCATTAGTGTGAAACTTTGAGTCTAGAATATTGAACCTTTTCACAATATTCTAATTGTCTGAGATTTTGAATTTTGGGTTTTCATCAGCTGTAAGACATAATCATCACAATTATAACAAATAAAGGCTTAAAACTTTGCATGTAATGAGTCTATCTGATGTATTAATTTCACCTTTTATGTTGAATTAGTGAAATAAATGAACTTTTGCACCATATTCTACTTTTTCAAGTTTAACCTGTGTTTTCTTTCTTTTTTTGATCTGTTATTTATTATAACTAACTGATGACCACGTGTAGGAAGGTGAATCTGGTTTTCACCATTACTGCTAACACTCAATGTGGTTTAATAAGGAGACAATTACTTTCTAACACACATTAAACATTACAACTACATATCAGGATTTCAGATCAGGGTTTAACACATACTTTTGTCTTTATGGTGAAGAACTTAACTAACCTCAATCTCACTGTAGATGTAAATCAAGAAAACTTGAATAAAATCAGTTTATTCTGGATTAAAAACTTCTGATCTTCTCCACAAAGCTCTGATCTAGTATGGATCTGCTTCAAGTGCATTACTGCTGACCAAAAATCAGTGGGGAATTTCTTATCCACCCACAAAGACAGCATTAACATGTGTACAAAGATAAAAACCAACTGTAAATGAAGTGAAGGTGGGAAGAATGCTTAATCATAATAAAAATTAAAGAGAGAAGTTAGCAAAAATAAATGAAAAACACTCCTAAAACACTCCTTAGCATCAGTCATGAGGAGTGACTCATGATTGGTGTTTCTTATCCTAGGCGTGCGTGCTGTGCAGGGGGCCTGGCAGCATTTAAAATCTTGCTTTGCATCGCGTCTCACAGGAGATGAGAGGATGCAGAGCCTGGCCAGGGGTCAAAGGGCAAACTCTCTGAGCCCAGATGGAGTTGCAGACATCTGAACCCCCTGACACTTCGCAGCGTGATGAAAGGCTCTGCTGACTCACTGGAAACCCCAACTAGAGGGTGTTTATTTATCACTGCCAGGCTTATAAAATTAGAACAAAAAGAAGACAAAGGAGGAAGAAAACATCAGAGAGTTTCGTATTTGCTCATGAGTCAGTCACAGAGTGGAAACATGTCAGTCCTTCTGTTGTTTTTCCTTACAACGGAATTTTCAGTAATTATTTCCAAGGAGAAAGAATCTTGAAAAAATTTTAAAAATACTTGATGAAAAGCAAATTTATCCACTTTTGTTTGGATTTCTTTTTCCTCATTTGTAATAATTTTTTTCAAATCTTGCTGTGTGAAAAGAAAATCCTCAAACTTATAACACTTGAGACCAAATCTACGATCTTGACTTTTCGCCTCAGTCATCTTTCATCAGCCACACTCAGAAGATAAAAGAGCTCATTCCTACAGATCCTCCTTTTGTCTGTAAGTCCTGTTTGTAATGTACATCACACGTGACCCTGCTGATCTTTCTAACCCCGCTAATCTCCCGGAGGAGACACTCAGCTGAGAGACAGATAATTTTTGTTTTGTTGTAAAGATTTCCCTTCAGCTACCAGATAACCTCAGAGGAGAGAAACACGCTGACGCGGAGTGTTTTTCACATTCCTACAGTAGGAATGTTCAGTCTCCTGGACTTTGTTTACTGGAAACCTTCTGCCACCACTGTGCATCATATCCTGGTGACAGACAAACAATTCCTCCTTTGGAGTCCAAAAACACAGGAAGCTGCTGGGCACTGATGCCTAGTGATGTGACACAAATATGAATGAAAATGCTGATGGGTGAGCGGTGAGCTTTTCTCTCTGCTCCCATCTAAATCCAGCTCACCTCGACTTTATAGAAAAATCCTTTTTGGTATCTGTTAAAATGAAGTTTTAAACACAACAGAACTGTGAAGATTTGGCTTTTACATCCTGATTTGTGTTTTTCTTCCAGACTTTTAAAAGAAGCCTACAATATAGCTTAAAGGTGCAGTATGAGAGATTTTTCTGGCGCAGTTTTGGCCATATTGCTTGAAATGCTCTTCACATAGTGATGGCCACCAATAAATTATAGGTTCAGTCGTCCCCTGGGTGGAATCTTTACCCACACACTTCCTGTTTGAAAAATGCGCCTAAAGGAGGTGTCACCTGGCAGACTGCGAGAGTGGCGCTGAGGCAGTGACTGACAGCAGGAGGGAGCCTGAAGAAAAAAAAATATAACAAATAAATGCTTGAAATATCTCACTTTGCGTCTAACGAGTCTATCTCATGTGTTAGTTTTTTAAAGGCACCTCACTGTGGTCGACGTTCCACAGTCATGCGCCATCTTGAAATACCATAGCTGTTTAGGGACATACAAGATATAATGCTCCACGTTCGCGCTTTGACATGAAAGTTCACCTTTCTCTAAACATTGTGTGGGGGTGGCGCTGGTTCTTTCCGTGGCAGCCTAGCTTGGTTTGGGGAAATTCTGCTCCTACTACATGTGCTGGAAGTCTTTTATAGCTGTGACAGTGCGCACACGGCCGCGAGGGAGAGGGAAACGAGTGACATGGCAGAAGTGGCAGACGCGTTAGACGCAACAGCACTGGAGCGAGAAGACACAGTTGCTGTAAAAGACTGATTAGACCCGTTCTACGTATATTCACAAGACACAGACAGAGGGCTCTCGATTCCCTGAGAAAGACGCTGACTACAGGAAGCAGCAGAAACAGTAAATAAAACGTGCTAATGGTTGGTGTGTGGTGTTTTCTGTGTGTGACCCCTGAAGTAGCTGTCAGTGCTACAGTGTCTCTCTCTCCCCGCAGCCATGCTAGCACCACCACAATGACTGCGTTTACATGCAGCCTATAACCCGTTCAAAACCCGGCAAAAACTGGGTTATTACCCCTGGGGTAACCCTTTTCTATCCCAAATATCAGGTCATGTAAACGCGTATCGGGATAACCCTTTCAACAGGTGCGCTCTGCGCATGTTCTATTCGCAAAGGAATCTTGGTCTTTTGAGTAAATGAACTTATTGTATGCGCCAGTAACCCGGAAGTGAAGACGTAGAGTTCAACCTGAGTTCAACATGGCGAAACGCAGCACACCACATTTTTGGAGCGATGAAGAAACCAGGTCAAACAGCACCAATGCACAAACAAAGGCAATCACTATTAGCTCAGAACGATTCATTATCTGCGTGCTGCTGCTGTTGTCGTCGTCTTTGGATACAGAAAGAAAACAGGAAATGACGTATATTGCGTCTTAATGTAGCCCGTACATCCTAGTGCTGACGCTATGTAATCGGGATATTAAACGTTCTATGTATACAGGGGTAACTCTCTCTAGTTGTGCATGTAAACGGGTTATTCCGAATGTTTCAGAAACCCGAATACTGACCTTAACCCGTTCATAACCCGAATACTGGCTGCATGTAAACGTAGTCATTGACACATTGCCTTTTTGATGCGTGTGGGCTACTGTAGCTGTAATACCTACTCTGAACTGCGTGGTGCCAAGGAGTCAGATGTTTTCACACATTGGGGCTTTAAGTTGAATTATTGAAATAAATGACTTTTTGCACAATATTATAATATTTTGCGTTTAACCTGTACTTCTGTGTTCTCAGATCTTGCTTTATTACCATTTATCAATACCAATAACAACCAGCCAGTAAGACCAATTAAAGAGTGACACACAGCTGAGAGGGCGCCGCTCATGCTGCCTCACACAGCTGGATCCTAAAGTTAATTGAAAGTCAGAACAGAGGACAAAACAAAGCTGCTGGGCTGTAAAAAATGACTAACTATCATAATATTGCAGCTGATTTGGTTTCAATCTGAAACCACGGTTCTTCTGCCATATTAAATCATCTCCCAGCTCTTTTTCATCAGCTGCAGCTGTGATTTTGGAAAAGGATGATTGGAGTTGTCAACTTGAGGCAGAAATAGAGCTCCGCCGTCTCGTGTTGCTCTTTCACAACTGACAACGGTTTAGTTTGTTTTTCCATTCGTTTATTCAAGCGCCTGACTTTTTTTTGACATCCTGCTATTTTAAAGTTTCTCCTTTAAAATATTTTTAAATATTTCATGTGAAGTTTGCACATCTAGTGTGTTTGCAAAGCCCTCCACTGTGACTTGTCCTGCAGCCAGCCAGGCGTTCACTCCATGTCCTCCAACTCTCCGTCCTCCCTCCTCAGGGACAACAGCTGGCAGAACGCCCTGTGTTTTTTTCTCAGACATGCTAGGCCTGGTCTGCCACTCACGCCCTGCTCCCGCTGCAGCTCTCCAGCTGCCAGCCAATTGCAGCAGAGGTCAGCTCGCCTCAAAGGCCAGACAGGGCGGTGCCCCATCTGAACAGACGGCGTGGAAGAGGAGCTCACATGAAGAAATGAAATTCAGGAAGTTTCATTTGGCGGGAAAAGAAAAGGGGAGAAGACCAGAGGGGAGTGCCTGCAGGAATCTGCATTTGTGTTGCAGATATTTCCACCCGTCAGCTGTTAGTCATTGCTTTGGCTCATAAAACATATGCATCAGTCTGTGTAACATATTACTTCACCCAACCAGTAACTTATTTGATTATATGGTTGGTCTTTCTCACGTAAAGGGGAAATTCAGGGGCTTTATATGGATCAGTGAATTTTTCCAAGGTAATACAGCTCCAATAAACACAGCCATATGGGATTTTTACTACTGATTATTTCTGCTTTTAGACCACTAGTCAATGTGGTGGATTAATACTGGAACCAGATTCAGCCCAGCTGAGAGTTAATTACAACAACGTCTTGGCCAATCAGAGTGCTCGCTCAGAGCATGTGATCAGAATCAGGTCAGTAAATATTCTTCTTTGATATTTCTCTTCAGGCATTAATAAAGTCCACCCCAAAGGTTTCACTGCAATTAGTAAATAATAATTTCTACATGAACCTATTCAGCCGTCATCAAAACTTTACACTTTTAAAATATTTAAGTATTTATGTACGCACTTTTTCTGGGGGGAGGGGATTTTTTTGTTTCTGTGTTTTTTTTCAACATCATTTTACACTTCCAAATGTATTTTATTTTAAACTTTTTAAGTTAATTTTAAACGTTGAGCTGACCTGAGGGGTGTGGTTTCAACTGACGTAGTGGAAATACAACCATCAACTTTGTAAAAGGAATGAATAAATTAAAAACTGAAACTGAACATAAAGTATAACCTGACAGAAAATGACATTTTAAATTTTAAACAAGATATAAATTTAAAATTTAAATTGAAACTTTCATTGATTTAATCTTTAAAGAGCAGGTTCACGGAAACACTGGAACTGGAACACTGAAAAAACTGCTTTTACTTATTATTTTTGGAATATTAGGGGGAAAATAGCCTGAGGTGTATTTTCATGTTTAAAATCCGAAAAAATCTAATTGGCTTGAGGGGGCAGGGCTTCAAACTACTGATGAAACCTGCCATTAGGGTGCGCTTATTTTATTTCTGCTTTCATTTACATTTTTGTGTCCAGTTCTGGTGTGCAGTCTTTGCTTTTTGTGATTATTTTTTTGAGATTGATACATTTTTGACGGAGTTTTAGACTTGTATACACTAACTACCCAGGTGCAGTTAGAGGGTGTGTGTTTCATAGGCATTTTTCAACTCGAAGTTTGTCCGGTATGTTTCTTTTGCACTTAAAAGTGGTTTAACACTGAATAGTTCGCTGAGTTTGCTAATAAAATAGCTGTTCTGATTTAGCCAACTCAGCGAACTATGGAGGCTGTTCTTCATCATTCCGGTCTGGAAATTGGGGGACTACTAGTGAAGTGCTAATGGACTACTAAAAGAGTGCTTTGTATTATAAATTTTGCTTTGACATTGTTTATGCACTGAATCCGAATTCTCCTTCTTCTATTAGGGTTTTTATGGCAGCCTGGAAACAACATAAGGTGCATTACAGCCACCTACCGACCTGGAGTGGGGACTGGTACCTCTCTTCCACCACCATTTAGTGGTGTGTGTGTGTGTGTGTGTGTGTGTGTGTGTGTGTGTGTGTGTGTGTGTGTGTGTGTATAAAACTGTATAGTCTCTAGAGTAAAAACTGTCTTCTGCTATACTTATCTGTCCTGTGTAGTTTTTGGGCATGAGATATGTAAAGTGTTGTATTTTTAATAAATAATTTATTTGTCAAGATTGTATAATAAAAGCAGTAAGTAATGGTTAAGTACCTAGTAGTTACTGATTTGTTCCTCAGTAGGTACTTGGGAGGAGGCATTACTTTACTTTAGGGTACACATAAGCAGTAGGTAATGGTTAAGTACCTAGTAGTTACTGATTAGTTCCTCAGTAGGTACTTGGGAGGAGGCATTACTTTACTTTAGGCTACACATAAGCAGTAGGTAATGGTTAAGTACCTAGTAGTTACTGATTAGTTCCTCAGTAGGTAATTGGGAGGAGGCATTACTTTACTTTAGGGTACACATAGGTAATGGTTAAGTACCTAGTAGTTACTGATTCATTCTTCAGTAGGTAATTGGGAGGAGGCGTTACTTTACTTTAGGGTACACATAAGTAGTAGGTAATGGTTAAGTACCTAGTAGTTACTGATTAGTTCCTCAGATACTTGGAAGGAGGATTCACTTTCCATCATCTCTGGAGACGGACGGATGCCGACGAGGGACGACGAAGTGACAGACAAGTGAAATCAAGATGATACAGGGATTTTAAATCACTGACATTGCAAATTATCTGCATTCTTCATGAAGTTTACAAAACAGAGTCTACAGGCACTACAATAATCTGGGATTCATTCCTTATTGCTTTCATAAATAACTACCCATTAGTCGCTGAATAAGACTGATGAGCGTTTTTACCAGTAACTACTAGTTAACTACCCATTAGTCCCTGAATAAGACTGATGAGCGTTTTCACCAGTAACTACTGGTTAACTACCCATTAGTCGCTGAATAAGACTGATGAGCATTTTTACCAGTAACTACTGGTTAACTACCCATTAGTCGCTGAATAAGACTGATGAGCATTTTTACCATTAACTACTGGTTAACTACCCATTAGTCCCTGAATAAGACTGATGAGCATTTTCACCAGTAACTACTGGTTAACTACCCATTAGTCCCTGAATAAGACTGATGAGCGTTTTTACCAGTAACTACTGGTTAACTACCCATTAGTCCCTGCTTCATTACTCATTACCCCCGAAGTCATTCCCTAGTAACGAAGCACAATAAAAATGATGAGAGTTTGCAGCAGTAACTACTGGTTAACTACCTATTAGTCCCTGCTTCATTACGCATTAACCCCTACGTAGTTCCCTAGTAACTAAGCAATATTTTGCGTACCTTATTGTAAAGTGTTACCAAAATGGAAACAAATGTTGCAGCCTCCTTCAGTCCAACAGTTGTGGCAACCTGTCACTTATTAACTTCACTGCCAGCAGTCACCAGCATCTCTGACCTGATGTGTCATTTTTTATAAAATAAACTTAAAATTATCACGTCTTGTTTTCAGTTTGTTTATCCCCCCACTCAAGCAGTTCAGTCTCCATTCAAAGTCATATTTTTGTGCAGTTTTTTAATGTTTTAATTTAATTTCCTGGTAAATACGTAGAACCACATTTTTTCTCAAATGCAGACATATGAGCACCATTCATAGAAGTTAACTAAATACAGCAACCATTACCAAAGAAAAAGTGACCCAGATCCCGTTCTTGTGGCTGATAATGGACTACATTTTATTTTGATGTGCAAGAAACAATCAACCCATGAAATCCAGGGAATTTGATGCTTTTGTTTATTCGTTTATTAAGGCAAACATGCAAACCTCAAGTCTTGTTGGGGGTAGGTTTAGACTTTTAAACTTGGTAATGAGAAAATAAGTATGATATCCAGTCATCTAAATATCAATAAAGGTGTGCCTCAAGGCTCGGTTTTAGGCTCTTTTAAGACATCAAAGGGATCAATATCCAGCAGAAATAAAGGTGGAATGAATGTTAACAGTTTTCATGCCTTTTGTGTCGTTTGTTGCAGAAAACTGTGATAACTTGTGGTTGATATGCTCACAAAAATGCAAACTATTCCTAAAAAATCTTAAACAATCCAAGGGAAACTATCATAGTTTATTGTTACCACAATTCTTATAAAGACAAACTATATGAATAATGCTACGTTTCTGCGTTCTGTGACATATCGTGATTCACTCTTCTGTCAAAAGTGATCAAACCTGAGCAGCAAAACAAAAATAACTGCTCTTGAAGCATGCAAACAACCACAAAAGATTAGATCAAGTCAAATCAGATGATACAAATCACAATGGAAACACGATAGATGCAGATTTCAATCACGTAAATTCAAACTACAATGTGTGTGTGTGTTTTGAAACCCGAGACGTCTGTTTTCAGTGCTGCAGTAGGGCGGGTAGGGGGGGATCCACATGCAGCATTAACCTGTACAATGTTGGAAATGAATCAGTGGAAAGATAAAATCAAGATTTTACAGAATTTCCTCATTTTGTTTCCTTTAATGCAGAATGTGGATGGCAGCGGTGTGGGCCACCCTGAGTGTGAAGTGTGAGCTCACTCTCCTGGGAGAGGTTAATGCATAATCATGGAGTTCGTGTGTGTGTGTCACTCATGAGTGATTGAGTGCATAAGTGTGTTTGCACGCCACCGAGCACGCATTGCTCAAGCTTTCGTTTTTTTGCAGGTTTGTAACCAACATGCACGGACACATATTTAACTTGCAAAGTAAATAGTTTGGAGCATTTACACATTGACACAAGTAGTACACCCACCAGTGTGTGGATTACACAATGCCATCCAACAAACGGACCCACGTGTGTTGCTTTTTTCCTGTGAACTCAGCTGTAAGTTCATTCTCCCCTCTCACATATGGAGCCCTGGCTCGGCGTCAGCGCTCGGCTGCAGCTCTGCTACTATCAGCACATTTTTAATGGCCTGGCTTTAGAATAAAATAGCCTCTGTGATGACAGCACGCTTGTTTATTTTTCTAAGCAATAAAAGCCCCAAGTCTTAATCATATTGATGATGCTTAGCATTTATTTTTTTCAGATAATTAAAAAACAAATGCAATTTGGATTATCTGAAGATTTATCTTCACCAGCACACAGCATGTTAAGGACACGCATCTAAAATGTGAAGAACATTGTTAATGACATTGTCAGCTACTTTAACATAACTAACGTTTATAGATGCTTCTTCTGTGTCATTCCCATTTACAGCAGTGTACAATAGATGCCAACTGAACATCAATAATGATCATTCACTAATACTGGCTGTTGTTTAAAACAACAATTATAAGTAGGACCTGTGATTTTGAAGGTTGGTTTATGCTTGACACGTCCGCGAGGTCCGCAAGGCTCCGCGTGGCCTAATTACGTCATTTTAGCAACCACGCCCCTCCGTGTGTCCCCCGCGCGGCCCAAAGATTCCACACCGCGCACCTAGAAAATCTTCTAACTATGCGGAGGGTCCTGCGCGGAAAAACATGGCGGACTGGCAAGAGCTCGTAGTGGCAGAGGTTCGTAAATACAAACATCTCTATGATTCCGCTCGTAAAGATCACGGTGATCAAAATGCCAGTCTGGGAGAACATTGGCTCACAGCGGAGACAAGCCGCAGAAGGTAGGAAGGAACCATAAACGCTGCAAGTTCCGACGCACGTTCCATCCACGCGTCTCATTCCTGTGCAGAAGGTACATGCGTCAAGCATAAACCAAGCTTAAGGCATTGGTTTGCTGATCTGAATAAAAAATGTCTCCCTGCACTGTGATCCTTTACAGAGACTCACACACATTGGTCTTAAATGTGCAGAGCATACCTAAATAAAAAAAACACTTAAACAACTTCTAAGTGTTAAAATTTTAAAGTCAGAGCAAACAGAAAAGATCTAAGATGAATCTGGATTTTCAGTGAAGCCCCTGAGCAGACCCCGAGCAAAAAAGTAAACAGGTAAATAAATAAACCACTGTCGTGTGCAAATTAGGGACTCCATACATTAATGCTCAGACTGAGGGTTTCCCAACATGTCACCTAAACTAGTAACTACTGATGCATCGTTAAGTTGAATTTTTGAAAGTGTGCAAAAACATAGAAATGAAGACTATACCCCTACTTCCCACTGGAAACGGCAGTGGAATGATTTAATCGCGAGTTTCGCCGCATGCCCGTACACACTGGGAGAATCTAGGCTGCAAAGCGGCTTCTCTGCCGTGCTCCTCGCTAGACTCACGAGATCACAAAATACCTCGAGACTTCAAAGGTCACGGTTTGTTAATGCCATCCGCCATTAAACCAAAAACCAGGAAATCACGTTTGACATTGTTGTTTGATGTCATATATAATGTTGTTCCTCTCCACTGCCAGGACAAAAGCCATGAAAAACACACCGTTGCACTTCTCGAACGATGCAGGGAGTAAATAAGCTGTGAGGTCACACGTATAGACGTAATCTACATAGATATGAAATTGCATCGCTGCAATAGACTTTTATTTTGAAAATTATCGGACATTTTACACTTAAACCTAATGTGATTTCCTATTTAGTCCTATGTTAACTGATGAAATTGACGCATCCCAAAAGCGGTTTGAGGCAAAAATACAACCCAATCCTATCTTTAGCGGTGCGGCATGCTGCTTCTGGGATGCGCCTAGAAAATGCCGCAATTTGAATCACTCCCACAGACTATAATGGATTCTATTTGAAACAGCAATGTTCCGCTGCCATTCTGCGCCGCTGACGTTTCCAGTGTGAAGTAGGGGTTAGGATCTAAAAAGGCTTGTCATTAGTTTTAGTTGGGTTTTATATGGATGAATACTTCCATCTAATAACATAGAAGATTATTAAAGATATAATTTATAAATATAACCAAAAAACAGTTTGAGGACACGTCCTCATTAAGTAGAAAAGATTATATGAGTGAGTGTAATCAGATCTGAGGTCAAGCTGAGCTTCCTTCGGATGGAGCGTCTCAATCCTCACAAGGCTGACATGTTTTGTCATAACAGAAAACCTTTCAACAACAAGGTTTTTGAACAGACTTTTTATAATAATTCAAGCATTTTGTTACATATAGTTTATAGAGGGCAGAAGTTCACAAGAATTGGAAATCAGGACTAGCCTTGAAGATGGTCATTGATGCATCAACAGGCTTTAAATCTAAGCTAACGTTTTGGAACTTTTCAGTCTCAGTAAGGGAGTGGCATTAGTCAACAGGCAGCAGAAAAAGCTTTCACGTATCACAACGATGACAATAAAGAGATTATGTGGTGAATACATGCTGTAACTGGCCACCAAACCAGTTGTCAGTAAAACCTCAGCAGCACACACAGCCACGTGGCGTTTACTACATAATTACTATCATAAACCTGCTATTTAGGTTAATAGGTTTTGCTTTACTCTGGACCTGAGACCCAAGAGTGGCATTTCAAGTACGACTTCCATTGCTGATTTACTCTACAACTAAAGTTTGTCCTGTAAAATCAAGTCATGTGGTGAGAAACTGGTTACATGATGCACCAGTTGATTTCTCGTGGCCTCACTTTTATTGTTTTGATTCCTTTTCACTGGTCTGGCAGAAAATCAATCTAAACTATAATTTTTCTTCTCGTACACAAGAACTTCTGAAAGTCCCAGCATATAAAGAAACAGTCAGCATTATCACGCTCCATATCTGCCTGGCCATAAAGAGAAAGCTGCTTTGCATCTTTAGCTCTGAATGATGATAGGAAGGAACACCGTTTACCGGCCATCTCTTGAAAAACTCGTTTTTTTAAACTGCTGGGAATGCTAAAGATGTGATGACGTCAGCGCACTCAAGCCTTTGTGTCTATGAACTCTGGATCAAAGTCAAGTCAAAGTCATATAAAGCAGTAAAAATGGTGAAACGAGACAACGTTCCTCCAGAACCATGGTGCTACACAGAACATGTCACGGTATATGGACAAATCCAGCTAACCAACTAACCACATTAACCCTAGCCCACCTAACCCTAACTAACCGACATTAGCAAAAACAAAAATGGATCAAATCTGCTGATTTTACTGATAATTAACTAAAACTTGACATTATTGTAGTTGAGTCATTCACAATACATACGCCAATCACTAACCTATCAAACACAAAATATTTGGTTCAGTCTTAGCGATAAAACCAACATCTGTTAGCAAACTCTCTCTTCCAGAAATTAAAATAAGACTTAACTGGATGTTCTAGATCTAGAACTCATTAATGTTTCAAGTCAATCCAAAGCAATGTGGCCATCACGGCTAAATTAACCATTTTGTACCAATCCAAAATCTGCTATAATGGGTCATTAATGGAGATGTTCAGCTAAAATTAGGTTACTTTTTTATTTTAAACTTTGCTCCTCTTTATTGGGATCAACCCTGTCCCATAAACTACAGAATGGATTTTAATAAAACTCATGGAAAGTAACTATTGGATGTATGGCTGACCTGCTTTTGGCGCCAACTCAATTCAACATGGCCACCAACTGACCTCAACCAACAAACCAACCAACTCACTCAGGCAGTTTTTTATATACTGAGCTAAAATGTCCTGTGATGGCCTAGAACACCATTTCCAGCCCTAGAGGGCTACCGACCTGCATATTGTATCTGTCATCTTCTCCAACACACCAAATTTAAACAAATCAGAATATAACACTCTGCATTTAAAGTGGGCGATTGCATCGTTTGAGTCAGGTGTGTCGGAGCAGGAAACAGGTTGCAATATTACGTGACGCGAGTCGGATTAACAGTAAGGTAAAGGCCGGTATGACAGGATTGATTCATCAAAGAATTTACTCTCTCAGAACAAAACAGGTAGGAGAAGATGGACAGGTGACTCCTGTTCTGAACAATCAGAAGCATGTCACCCTCCCAGAGGACAGCCGTAGGGTGTGAACAGTCAGTGCTACTAACGAGCAGAAAACTATAAATCTGACAAATGAGCCCAACGATTTTTAAGTTTTCCATTCGGCCCTTTCTGTGTAAGTCCTTCATGGTAAATTTATAAAAGGTTTTTGTACATTTATTGTGACAGTGGGTAGACAGAAACAACAGATTTAGGGCCCTGTTTGTAGGACAGTAGGAGAAAAGTTTTATGTTTGAAAACTTTTTCGAAAACATTTGAAAGAAGTAACTTATTAGTAGAAACGGACTTTTGGTTAATTCTTCATTTTTGCCCTGATTAACTGATCAATAAAGTTTTCAACAAAGAAGCGTTTTTAAATTTCTAAAAGCCTTTGAGGTTTACTTGTTTTGAATAATTTTAGTCTCATAACTCTCAATTAAAAAACATCTCAAAACACACAACGTGCTCAAAAACAGATGAAAATAAAAGAACATGTTTCATAATTTCAGCCCACAGAAAAACATGAGCTTTGGTACTGAACTGGTGCATTTTATCTTAAAATGCCTTTTGATGTGTTATTTCTAAAAACATTCTTGCAGTAAATTGGTGGTTTTATAATATTTTATGGGGGACCTTTTCAGCTGGGATTTGATTAAAGTATTTTTTTCATCGTGTAGATCTGTGAAGGATGGAGTTTGAGTCTGAACATAAAACTTATGGTAACTCTGGTACTTATTAAAATTTACTGTTAGAAGATGTGAGTCATGATGATACTTTTCCCTCCAAATTCCATCCATGTGGATTATGAAAAATCATCAAATGAAATCTTTACATTACGCAGATTACAATATTCTGATGGAAAAACCTTTTGATGTGTACGTAAAGATTTATAAACAGTTTTATTAAGCTGCATCTTTGTGACTGGAGTTGTTTGAAGCCAGTTTGTTCTTGTCCTACTCTACCTAGCTGTTAGCTCATCAATCAGAACAGAAATACTCTGTTTATCCGAACCGAGGCTGTTCACACTACGTACAGCAGAATGTTACATCTTTATTATATTTCCACAAAGCTCCACTTCAGGAGGTCAGAACTACTGTATTTTTGAGTTTTACAGACAAACTGAGGGGAAACTAACTGCTTTTGGTGACTTTTTTAGAGAAACACACACAGCAGAGCAGTGACTCAGGAGCACAGCAGCCAGCGAGGCTAAATGTTGACCACAAAATAGATAGTTTGAAGTCAGCTGAGGAATGATCTGTCAGCTAAATGCTAATTAATTTTTATCATCACAGTATACTTTAGGTATCATGTTGACTTGACAACCACACACACACTCGCATGCGTGCATGCATGCACACACACTCAGAGAGAGAGCGAGAGCGAGCGAGAGCTTCCTATATTTAGCAAACTTCTGGTGTTTTAATGGGCCTGACGTCGCTCAGTGCTGCGGTCGGAGGCCTCTCCATCCCCATCTACTTTCCCTACAAAACTGAGAACTGGAAAAAAGCACAGAGCGTTTAAACAGGCCAAAAATGTATCTGATGGCAACCACCGCTGGATGAAAATAGACCAGGAAGGGTATTATCATCATTAATGAGGGATAAATTTGTCGGCTGACTTGCCCCTGAGTCAGGAACACTTAAAGTTATACTGGAGGTTGCTCTGATTTTAGACGGTTTGGCAAAAGTGAGCTATTATGTCATCTTGAGGAATGGATGGTCTGTTGATTCATTCTCATAAAGTCAGCATTTCTTCCTGAACAGAACAGATCATGCTACCATTGTTCTGCAGCTGTTTTTATATTGCAGTCTGTTTTGAATTTGAACCTTCTGGCCCATCCACACAGGTGTTCTATATCTTAATGCAGTACCAACTTTAATTCAACAAGTTTCTGACTTCTGCAAAGTGGAGTTCTCACCAAATGTATACGTTTCACTTTCACCTCTTTGTTCCGGGTTAATTACATCAGGAATCCAAATGACAACAAAAAGCAAACATCTGTCAGATTTAATCTTAATTTCCAATCGTATATCATTAAAAAACCCATAATCCCACCAGGAAGAAGGTCAGTTATCTGGTAACAGTACTCTGAACTACTTTCTTTTCTCAGTCACAAGATAAAATATGAGCAGCTTCTTAAAACCTTATTGCTCAGATATCTTTTAGCTAACGAGCATCTAATGATTTCCTGTAATTACTTGGCTACAGTAAGTTAAAATACACCAACACACCGTAATCTCTCACAGGAAACCTTTGTTTTGTCTGTTTTTTGACGAGGTCAGCGGGTTGACGATGACGTCTTGACCCTTTACGAGCCACGCTGGGGGAGATAAAGGAGGTGTGACGAGAGAGCAGGAGCAGAAGGAAACAGATAAGTGGAATATGAGGTAGGGTGTCCATGATGACAGGTGGGGAGAAACGAAGCACTGTGCAGCTTATGATGGGGAACGGTGGGTGTAGGAGGTGGGAGATGCAGGATATTAAGGGATTTAAGGGTGAGTGAGAGTGGGGGAGGCAGACAGAGTAAAGTGCAGCAGAGAGAGGGAGGACAGATAGGAAAAGTGTTGGGGAGTAATCTTATCGAGGGATGTGTGCTACAGTGGTCTGCTCTCACGGATGCGAGGCGGGAGGGGGGGTGAGGTTGTTTATCGTAGCCAAGGATGGGTCAAGCTGACGTCTTTACTGCGAACATTAATGCCAGCTACTTAATCTCTACACTGTAAGAAATGAAATGTTGAGTTTACTTAACCAAGTTATGTCAACTGGTTCGGCTAAACGTAGTTGCTTAAAGCAGCAATCCGGAGTTTTCCCCTTTCAGGAATTATGTATGATTTTTCAGAAATACGTAAAAGTGATTCTTATCATGTAGTGTGATATAATGTAAGCAATACGTCTTTTTTTTTTGCTAAGCCCGCCCCCTGCCCCGTAAAATCCGTGCAATAGGAAACTGAGCGGCGTCCAGAGCTAACCAATAGTGTTAGACCACCGCTTACGTGCTTCAAATTAAAGGAAGCACCTCGGCTGATGCAGAGTTGATGAACTTTTCACGGACAAGTAAGTTTTTAAAATATAAATATATGAAAACACAACATGACATGAGAATAATACTTGTAAAACAACGTGTTTTAGCTCTGTTTGTCGGCTACAGAAGCACATTAATGAACAAGAAGCGTGCAGTCGCCATCTTAAATTACCGAGTCGACCGACTATTGGTGTGATACGCTTGTCAGCCACTAGATGGTGCCATCAGATAAAAGAAATACTCCGAAGAGCTCCTTTAAATGTAAAGAGTAATATACGTTGGTGTTGGTGAAGGTTGTCAGTCATCCAGGTCATGGTAATCCAAAGCGTTCAAATGAAAGCAACTGGACTTCTTTGATTCCTTGAAGATGTTTCGCTTCTCATCCGAGGAGCTTTTTGTCAATTCTGGGTCTTCAAGAAACCAAAGAAGTCCAGTTGCCTTCAATATACATTTTTATACGTTGTTATGTTCAAGGTAAATCTATAATACTCTATCATCAACTAGGTTTAGTGGAACCAGTTGACATAACTTGGTTAAGTTATTTCAACATTAAATTTCTTAAAGTGTAGTTTCATCTGCGGATGGAAGTTTAAAACCACCCCTCATAAGATTTTATTCTAATAGTTTGAGAGGGTCACCAACCGTTTTCTTTAGAATTTGCAGCTTTGGAAAGTGGAGAACAAAAGAAGACATGTCAGACTTTAAAAAACTATCTACATCACATAACCACAGCTGAGAATCATCCTTCATGCAGTTATCACCTCTATAACAAGTTTTTAGCTAGTATCTCTATGGGAATCACTGATGCTTAAATGTCTTCTTCTCTCTGCCAAATGGTGTTTTATGTTGTATTTTCACCAAATAAATCTTAATTTAACTACGAACAACCTGATTAATTATGCAGTAATTCCCAAAGTTAGGCTCAGGAAACCCCTGTGGATCGTTTTGCACCAAGTGGGGGTCATAAACAGACTCACAGAAAAAAAGTAACATTTAAAACACAAATATTGCTAGTAACACATTTTGGCCTTTGGAGTTCAAAACAGCACTTATGTATAAATGGATTCACAGGTTTGGATCAGGTGTCTTGTCCTTACATAAATAACTTCTGTTATTGCGGTTAGATCTCAGATCAATAAAAATGATTTAACAACTGAGTGTGTGTTTCTGACTGGCGCGTTCCCAGAGGATTAATCACAACCTGCAAAACGTGATTCATGAGTATTAGTGAAAACGTTTCTATTTTGGTATGAGAGCACACAGGTATAAAAAAAAAGACTTCCACCTGCATTAACACACACCTTTGATGTTCTGACACATAATACACCCATTCACTAACGATATGCAAACTATTGACTTCTCTATGCAAAATTTGATTTATTATACTGTTTTTATGCTTTAGTGGTGACTTCCACATGCTTGGAAATAAATACAATAACAGTTCCCAGTAAAACGCTTTCTTTTCTTGCAGGTGACCATTGTCATGGAAAAATACGAGCATCTGTTTCATTTTTATAAATTTTGCACAAACCTGTTGCTGTTTTGTCGGTTTAGTGGACAAGAAAACAAGCCAACACCCTTTCACCTGCGACGCCACCCAGCAGCTTTGAAAGGAAAGAGCTTGATTTGTGCTTCGTCACTGGTTAGACTGGTTTGGATGACCATGCTAGCTGTCAGATAGGGTTAATTAAACTCTCTTGGTAAAACAAAGATCCAGCCCTAACAACTTTTATTGACCTTAACATAAAATACTTGGTTCTCCTATTAAAAATTACTTTTATTCATCTTGCCCAGCGGCCAGCCTGATACAATTCCTGTATGTGTGCATGTGAGACATGGTCGTTACAGATGGTGTGTGTGCGTGTGTGAAGTTTTGATCCACACCCTTTCATAGTAAAATACCATCATACCACAACTGAAAGACAAAAACCTGTTCCTGCCACACAAACAGGCTACGTCAGGATGTCAGTGATGCCAAATGTCATCAGCTCTAATATCATGCTGTAAGAAGATAGCTTTTATAGGTAATCAGTGCCCTTTTAGTCATTTTGGTACCTTCGTTTGATGTTTGAACTTACATTTACACTTCAGGTCTATTTTTTATGCGCTACACAAGTCAAGCTCATCAGTTCAGATCGGGCAAAAACAGGAAGTCAAACACAGGAGCAATGTAAAACATTGGGCAATGTTCATAATTATCACGTTAACTGCCGAAATCACGCATGATCTTGCAATTCTACTGTGACTTCGTGACCTCGTGGGACCAGCTGAGTGGAACGCTTTCACTGCCATTTCACTTCTGAGCTAGCGGGAAAAAAGCATTTAGCTTAGCTTTTAATTGATTACTATTATTATTGTTTGTTAGCATGTTTTAGTTTGACTACATCTGTTTAGTTTTACAACATATTTTACATTACAGTTGTTTTACTATTTATTTAATATTATTCATTAACTTTTATCTTTCTTAATAATTTCTATTCGATTATCATTATTAATTGTATTTTATTTATTTATTTTTATTACTTTCATCCAGTGTTTCCTCTAGGGGGCCCTCTGCCCTGGGAGCATCATTTGACTACGACGCCCTTGTCCAGACCAGTTGACCTGATGCTCCCGGGTCAGATCGCCCTACCGATGACGTTTCCCAGATTTATGGTTTTTCTGAACTCAGCCAGACGCCAATGTCTTGTATTCCTGACGTATGTGTGTGTGTGTGTGTGTGTCTGTGTGTGTGTGTGTAGGGGGGGATGGGGTTTGCTGGGAGGGGTGGGTACAGAGGGTTATGTGGGGTTATTTTTATCTGTACTGCACTTTGAGCTGCTTTCAAAGTATGAAAAGTGCATTATAAATAAAATTTGATTGATCG
Organism: Aphyosemion australe; assembly: GCA_006937985.1. Lineage (NCBI taxonomy): Eukaryota > Metazoa > Chordata > Actinopteri > Cyprinodontiformes > Nothobranchiidae > Aphyosemion > Aphyosemion australe. The sequence continues at coordinate 8,978,322 of SSNS01000001.1, forward strand.
ATTGATTGATCCAGTGAAAGCCCAGGTTATGTGATGCATTCGGTGGAAAGCCGGGGTTAGGATGGATATGGTGTTAAAAGCAACAGGAGTCCATCCTAGCATTAGTTTGCACATCGAAATGATGACAATTTTTCAATATATCTTGGTAACAGTTTACCATAAGGGTGCCTTTATTAACATTACTTAGTGCATTACTAAGCAACTATTAAATAAAGTATTAACAACTGCTTAATATTAATGTTAATATTACGTAAAGCATTGCTAAGCAGACACCCTCCCCCTGGCCCTTAACCTTAATAGTTAACAATATGAGGAACGTTAATAAAGGGACCCTTATTGTAAAGTGTTACCTATATCTTTTACTACTCTTCATAAGCAGAATATGATTTGATAAAAAATAATTATTATTCCTCATTTCTCATAGTTGGTTGCTTCGTGTGGAAGCTGTAATGTTTTTCATGCAACTTTTCATCTTGTATTTGTTGCTTATATTTATGCTAAGATCCCCTTAAACGAGTTATGTGTTCTACCTTCTTAGGAAACCTGAGAAAACAGTCTGACTTAGTCTCAAATCAATAATAAGACTGAAGCAGTGAAGACACGATAGATAAATAAGAAGAAAGTCGTCTTGTGCAAAGCTGTCTCTCTCCTCAAGGCTCCACTCGGTCTCTCTAGGCAGGTTATAATTAAATTAGAGGACATTATGAGACCGCCCCATACCCCTAAAGTGGACAGACAAATGGAAAGCGGGAGAAACAACCATATTGTCACCCTTTGATCTGCAGAGCTTGTGAAATATGTTCCTAGTCCCTTCCATATGTCCTTCATAATCACCCAATATTCCTTCACTTACACAGAAGTGCCCTGAAGGTTCAGCTCCGTAAAACCTTAAGCGTGCGAACCAGAGCCTGTCTTTCATTTTGCTTTTCCAAAAGCAAATTTCAGGGAATGGGGGCCAAGGGAGGCTGGGAGGGAAATTACGAGTCGTGCTCCCAACATTCCTTTTTAATTTAATGGCTGCTTCAGTGTGTCCAGTTTTGACAAGGTATGAATTTGGGCCCCAGTGCTCTCCCCAGTTTGCTACAAGGAGATGACTTACGGCTCGGTGGTTGGAGCACAAGAGATATAACTCCCCAAAAATTTAGCGTGTCAGCTCTGAGGTTGAAACATTACTTCCTAAAACACAAGTTTTCAATCTACAAATGATAATTTAGCCTTCCACTCATCAACATGTGGTTGAAGAATGCACTCAATCAACAGTAGCACCAATTGGTTCCCTCACTTTTCACACTGGAAGAGAGAAGAGAGGAATGTAATGTTCATTTCAGTCCAACGTTTGGTATCAAATAAATGAAAATAAACTTTATCGTTACATAAAACAAGGAAAGAATTCCTTCCACCTCTTAGCAGAAACCCATCAAGTCTTTTCTTAGTGGTGTGTTTGTGTGTTCAGATTTATTTCACAGGGCTTATTTTTTATGTCATCATCCCTGAATAAACAACATTCTGCTCAGAGGCATGAATGTTTAAGAAAAGCTGCAGCGCCTAGACAAGATCTCAGTCTATCTCTCATTCCATCTACCTTCTGTACGGACCACTGACTGCACTCATGTTGGGAGGAAGACAAACAGTTTGACCGTTGACCTATGGCTACTTTAACAGCTTTGAAGTTGCACAGAAATCATAGCCAGAAGTGGATGGGTCCTTTAACAACACAGAACATAAAGAGAGCATCGCGATAAAACCAATCCCACCTTTTATTGACTGGCCTGGGATGAAAGAGTAAGCCCCTTTAGCAGTAATAATGGGACCAATACGGGGAATGTTCTAACGGTCTGTGATCTGATACCAGAAGGTATTAAATATTTTTCAAAAAAGGGTGAAATTTCATATCAGGGATTCTTTTTACAGTAAATCCATAAACTCGAATATATTCATAGAAAATCAAAAGTTGCTATCAGAAAATATGTTGGTGTAGATTTTCATTCATCCAGGACTTGTCGAGCCTAAAAGTAAAAGCTATGAATTTTACTCTTATCAGAACATTTACAAAGCAATGATATGTATGTGCTGAAACCCCAAATTAATCTTTTTAATAAATAAACTGTATTACAAACTTTTGGATATTTTTATTTTTTTACAAGTCTTCGATAAAACCACTGAGATGTGACAGGTGACCAATGGAGCTGAATGACAGAGACTATATATAGTAGGGCTGCAACAAACGATTATTTGGATCATCTAAGAATCGGATGGGGTCTCGACTCGATTAATCGGGAACATTTAAAAACTGCTAGGGAAACATTATTTCTCTCCTTCCTTTACTTTATTTAACAACAGAACATTATTAGAAATCAGTTCAATATCGTGCAAGACAACATGCTAGCACCTCAACTGTCTTACAGCTTTTGAGATATTGAATAACATTTAATTTCTACTGGTAACAATGTAATGGTGGGTTGGCAATAATCCAGTTTAAATTATGTTCACAGATAGAAGCGTTTGTGAATTACATACTACAACGGCTTGCCCTAACCCTGGAGCGGTGTTGTGCAGACTCGTGGCAAAAACGTGATTCCCGGTAGCTGCTGTGCTGCGGCTCTGCTCCACAGCGCTGCAAAGAGCTAAGAATAAACAGGATGGTGGGACTTTTCTTCTGCTTGTAGAGTTTAGTCATTCTTAGTTTCACGACCATCGTGTTTTTTCGGAAACCCACTTGATTGTGTTAACCCGCTAGCATTAGCGTATCTGCCCATAGGTGCATTTTAGATCCCAAACTTTGGACCGTTTCTGCTGGTTCCTCTATTTTCCTCCACAGCACCTAGATTACCACATTGTGTGCCAGTAAAAAGCATCTTCCTTACACAAAAACAAAACATTTGTTCAATAAAGTTCTGGGGGATCGGGGAAGATAAAAACTTGAAAAGATGTCACAAGAGTGCTATGTCTAAAAATAGTTTATCGCACAGAGCGTTTTTTCTCATCGTACGTGCTCTGCTGCCGCTGCGACCTACAGATGAGCTACGCGCATTAACTGTTAAAGGTTGCACGACAGGAAATAAAAGTTGCACAACACAACAAATCGATGACGAAATGCGTTGCCAACGCATTTATTCATCGATTTTTATTGATTTTATTGATTCGTTGTTGCAGCCCTACTATATAGTACAAATGTAAATAACATTTTAATTTATTTCGCTATTGTGCCTTAAGGTTGCTTCACGGATATCTTCAATCAGCCAGAACCTGGATGGTCTTTACAGGGTCTTGGTGAGGACTTCAGGCACCTAGCATGAACACAGTGGGGTCCCCTCTGTGAGTGACACAGTGTGATGGATGTGGAGGTGGATTGTAGTGATAGCAGAGAATATCTGGTCCAACGTTGTGGAGGAGTATCCATGATGTGGAAACTCATGGTACTTTGTAATTGATGACTGTCAAACAGCAGGACTGATCACCACTGAGCTATGACCTCATCATGACGAAACATCACCATCGTCTCCCTGAAGAAGAATTTGCAAATTTGATACACTTCAGCCATGTTCTGAAGAGGCCTTTAAGCCAGTGTTCTACACCATTTGGAAGGAAGTCTCCAGAATATCTCAAAATGTCCTTGAGATTTTCTCAAAATAGCAAAAGAGTTGTTGCGAACTTCCAGAAACAGTCTTGAATAAATATCAAGAGCTTCTAAATTTAGTTTCCTTGGGTCAAAAGTGGGGGAGATGTGAAACAACTTCAACAGGGTTGATGACAAAATTATGGTTAGTTTGCGAGCAAACTGAGACATAAAAAGACACTAAATTGTGAGAAAGGAATTGGAATGGTTGTCATAGATTATTGTTATTTATGTCATTTGACCTTTTTGCAAAACCTCTCGCAAAAGTGAGGTACTGTTTTTGAAACATTTTTTATAAAGTGGTTTTTTTGTAAACAATTTTTTGTCTTTTGCCCCCCTTTCTGCAACTTTTGTTCACCCTAGACCCATCTACAGTTGCTGTTATAGATGTAGAAAAACACCAGAAAGATGGTTTTCTTGGACAGGGTATAATAACAGTACAAACCTCCAAGTGAAGTGAAAATTGAACCAAAACATATCTAACCTAACCACATCTCCAGATACAGGCTGGGAGTGAAAATATTTCAGAATTGTCAGGCTACAATGAACCACTTGGGGTAGGTTGTGGGTTTTGCAGGACGCTCGCTCTGTAAAGTCCTCAATCAACTGGGCCTGATAGGAGTGGCTAGGAAGAGGGCCATCCTGTCTGTATGTGAAGCTGCAGAGAGGACCATGAGGTGGCTGAAGATTAAGAAGGCTGATCCATGGGAAGTTGCTGCTGGGACGCATTCTGGGGTCTGATCAACCTAAGATGGGTCGCCTGGGAGAGGGTGTCTGATGTTGAAAGACCCAAAATACCCAGTGACCCAGGTTACATCACTGATTATGCATCCCAGAGCATCTATAAATATATCATTTACATTATAACTAAAATGCAAGAACAAATATTAAAAAAAAGTATAAGATGAGGGAGAACGAGCTGCTCACTTAAGCTATGTGTATGTGTGTGTGTGTGTGTGTGTGTGTGTGTGTGTTGGGTGGCAGTTATGGTAATGAAGATAATATTAGGGCCTATTGTGGGTTTTTTATCCAAAGTGTTTAAATGTGAGATTATATCAAAGACTCAGAAACTCCAGTGGATGAGCAGAAGAAAACATAACAGATGCAGGTAACAGTAAAGTCTAATTCATGAGGCAGTTTCCCTCCTGCTGAAGCTCTTCTGTTTGATTTAGAGGGCGTTTCTGCCAAATACCAGTCACCCCCACCACACACACACACATATCTCTCTTTGAGGGCGCCTATGAAGGCCAACAGAATGATTCTTGTAACTGGGTGGTAAAATTGCTCCATTTTGTTCAGTCTTGTCACTCTCTGCCTACATTTTCTTATCATCCCTTACTCCCAGTCAGACCAGTGGACTGCTTTGGTTTCAGCTCAAGGAGCAAACACCCTCTGTTTGTGTGTTTGTGCTCCAGAGTGAAGTCCATTGTGCAACACAAAACGACTTTTATTCTAATGACTGCTTATTACCTACCATGCTCTCGTAAAAAGATATATTTACACAGCCAATGTCATAACCGCATTGCTCATCTACATAACAATCATGACTCATTTTATAGGCCTCTTGGAGCCATACTGGAAGCTCCATTGTAAAAAGTGGCCTGGGTGACAGACAGGTTGGGAAATGAACAGCCACAGCTCATACTCTGGTTCCGTTTATGCTGTGGCCTGTGTGTTTGTCTTATGATCTTTATGGCATAAAATTACTAAATCAGTTATGTGCTCTTTCTGTGCAGCTGGATTGAAAAAGAGTGGAAGTTGCAGTAAAATCTCTTTTATTCAGCAACTATAGTGGCATCTTGTAGAAACATTTAACCTTTGTATACCAGGAACAGATAGGTCAGTTTTAGTAATAAAAGGCCTCTAGGAAAATCTTGGAAAATCCACTATCGGATCTTCTGGATAATTTTACCAGACCTTTGCGCCATGCGTGCGTCTCTATTTCTCTGGGCCAGTCTGATAGGACCACTTTCCGAGCCATTTCAGGGACCAACTGCATTGGGGTATGTTCTCAGAAATATCCCAGTATAGTCACTGGGCGGGACTTGTAGTTAACTCATGCTGATTGGTTTTAACTCAGTGGGAAATGACATCGGTCGTCGCCAAACAACCAGCATTTGTAAAACTGACAGTTGCTGGTGAAGCGGAATGGAAGGAAAAGAAAATAAGCAGCATTGACACCGTTTTAAAATCAATTTTCTAAACTCCTAATGCCGAAGAATGCAGCGGAAATCCCCCCACAACACCGTAAGTTCATCACCATCATCATCATTTATTTCTATAGCACCTTGCACTGTCTTCACAAAAGCTCAAGGTGCTGTACACTATTACAGCACAACAGCAGACAATGAGGCAAAAACATGGTAAAAAGGATATAGAAACAGCAGATATCATAACAAGTTTAAAAAAAAAACAGAATAATAAATTATAAAAGAAAGCCAGAATAAAACTGAGTTTGACTGAGAACTCTGGGAAACAAGAACAATAAAAAGATAAAATTACAATAAAACCAAATTTGACTGGGGACTCAAAGGAAAAGGCCAATTGGTAGAAGTGTGTCTTTCAACAAGACTTAAAAGACTGGTCACCGCAGAAAACACACATAATTTACGCCGCTTTATAGTCTAGGAAAAAAGTTACATTAATTATAATCCAGCAAGAAAAAGTTTTATTGTGTTTGTAAAAAGTAAACAGCTTTAAAGTTTTGACTATGTTAAAAACACAATCAAGAATCCTAGAAGTGATAACCAGAAGTCTCTTAACCTTTAAGAAAATATTAGTATCAATTTTGCCAAACGTAGTTACTCCTGCAAAATACAGTATCACAATGCTTATCTTATGTCTAGGCTAGTCTAGAACCTATAGCAATGCTCTATTGGAACCAAAGCAGCCCCGGACCTCTGGTACCGGTCCAATCACAGTGCTCCATCAGCCAGGTGGGTGGGATGTTACTGCGACTGAGTGAATCTAAAAAGGCCGTGTCTTCGTAGTGCTCCAATCACAGCGCTCTTTTGGTTTGGTGGGCCAATCACAGCACTCTGTTGGTGGGCGTGATGTTACTGAAAAAACAAAAATGTCGACGACTCGTTTGAAATGACTTTGGCATCAACTTTGGACTATTTAGACTTGGGCTTTTCTTTGAGTCAAGAGCAGATCGAGGTACTTAAGTTCATTTAGAAAAAGAATGTATTTGCATCTTCTTTGACGGCGTATGGCAGACTGCCTCATTGACTGACATCCATTGCGGCGAGTATGTCACGTTGTTTGTTATCCAATAGCATGCGGAGACAGTTTGAAAGACAACCATAGATCCTGCCCCACAACTGAGAGCCGTCAATGGACTGTGGTCAGACTATATATTCATATATAGGATGGCTTTAAGGCTATCGTCAGGCAGCACCAAAGGGCGTTACTACTTCTGTTTGCCCTTACATGACTATTTAATGTAAATAGCTGTGTATGGGGAAATGAGTGAAAATGTAAAGATTTATACAGAGAATCTTCAAATAAACCACTTGGATTATGTGCATTTTTAGACTAGAGTTATTTTTTAAATCATTTGTAGCTGCCATTAGCTAATCAACTCCTCAGAACTAATCTGTATTTCTCTAAAATGAGGTTAGGGTTAGATGTTTCATCTGGTGGGGGGACTGGTGTATACTCAATGGTAAGATTTTAATTGTTCACAATCCTTTGACAGGAACTTACTTTAATCAGTTTAAACTAAAGGTGTGTGGAACTGACCACGTTTTGTTTTCCATTCTCCCATGCATCTTTAGCTTATCTGGATTTGGAGATTTCTATTTGGACTTTGGAAAGCTCAATCAGCTGCTCCCTCGCGTGAACTGTTTCTCTAATAATGGTAGAGTCACACATCGTATCATCAGTACCACCAGATGGCTTTTAGGCAGCAAAGCATTTCAAACACACCAAAAAATGTTTCAAAAATAGTTAATAAAATAAAACAAAACAATAAAGTTAACAGGGAATAGAGCTACCACACTATTTTGTAAGTACAAAATCAGGGGAATCATATAGTTTGAATTTTTGGATATACATTTTTCGGAATTTATTTTTATTATGGTAAATTTTAGCCAAAACCAAAACAAAATAAATTATTTCAAACCATCATTATATATGTGTGTGTGTGTGTGTGTGTGTGTGTGAACTTTGAATTCTTATAAGCCTTATCAACCTGTGGATGAATTTTTCATCTGTTAGCTACTTGTGTGTCCTCTCTGCCAGTGCACTTAAACCTACCCCAGTGCCTGTGGTTTACTGGATGATCCCATGTGAGCTTAATTACAGTTAATAATCAACCTATACAATCACATTATAGCTAATCAGAAGCTAAATGCATCATCCTGCATCATAAAAATGGATAAAGCTTTTGGATCAGATCCAGGTGCTCTCAGGTGTGTTTTGTTGATTTCACTGCAAATTATTGTACCTCAGTGTGTGTGTGTATCATAAACCAATGTTTAATGTCCAGAGGAGAGATAAGCAGCTGCTGCTGACTCTGCTGACTTGTTTTTCTGACAAGAAACCTCATGACAAGTAACAATTTTTTTAGAACTTTCTGCTCAGAATGCATGTTTTGTTTTTGTTTTTCAAATCGATTTGCTTTTTTGTGAGAAAACCATTGGACTGGATGTGACATTTGCCGTGTGGTTTAGCCAGACATTTGCTTTTTGTTTTCTGCTAGAGCTGATGGTTTCCTCCTTTGAACATGAACACATAAAGAAGTGGTTCACCAGAGCAGACGTGGGCGCAGGTTTCTGTCCTTGTTTGATGTGACTGATGCCAAATGTTGTCTCGTCCCCCTTTGCACTTCTTGTGTGGTTAAGAATGTTAGTCTCTTTCTACTAACCAGATTAAAGAGCTGCCTCCAAAGTGAAAGTGTGTGGGACGTGGTAGCTTAGGCTGTCTGTGAACGTGTGAGTGTAAAAGTATTAGCATGCAAGTATAAGGCTGATGCACCAGAACTCAGAGGAAAACACTTCCTGCAAGTAGATGCTGATGTTTTTTAGATTGTCTTTACATTAAAGGGAACAAACCTAATGTATCTGTTTGTTCATGTTTAATACAGCAATTCAACCATTAAGATCTGCAACACGCTTAGCTCCACATCTGTGTTCTAAAGGTTATGATGTTAAGCTAAAGGTTCAGCGCCAAATACAAGCCAGATTTGTTCATCTTCTAAATAAGAGCTTACAAGTAAAGCCAAAACCTTGTTTACGACTTAGCAAAACAATCATGAAAGCCAACACTCCTGCTCGTGCAGCAGCTAAATGCTAACATACAGGTTACATGTGAGGTTTTAACATCTGTAAATCATTTTTGGGGGTAAACTGAGAGAAGGTTGTGCTCAGTCTTGCTGATATATCCTGCTGACTGTGGTTGCGGCTTGACTGGGCAGCTCCTAGACCAAAGTGTGGGTTGTGTTTGCACAAGTGATCGTGCAAGTTGGGTGGAGCTGAATTGACTGTTTAAGGGAATTAGCGTTGCTGTTAGCCAATCAGAGGTGAGATGTCAGATTATCAGGAAATAAAACTCCACATCCTGTCATGTGCTGCTCACCTGCAATCTGTGGATCGATGCTTTGCTAACGCACGTTAATAAAGAGTTACAGTAATTTAGTCTTGAGGTCATAAATGCATGGATTACTGTTTCCAACTGTTCAAGAGAAAAGACTGATTTGATGTTTGATAAGTGACGTAGGTGGAAAAAAAACATGACCAAACAATCCCATTTATTTGATTGTTAAATGTAAAGGTGGCATCCATCTTTACTCCCAGATTGGTGCCTTGGAGGGAGTCCGTAGGGAGAGGTCTACGTAAACCAAGTCATCATTTCTAGATCTCGAACCAAAAATAATTAGTTCAGTTTATGTCTCATTCAGGTTTAAGAGAAATTTCTGCCCACCAGGTTTTAACATTCGCCAGATAATCCAAAAGTGGTTGGACTGCGCCTGCGGAACATTAGTGACCAAAAAATAAACCTGGCAATTGTCAGCATACAGATGAAACTTGACATAGTTGTTAGGAGACAGGATATACATTACGGTAAGGGCGGCAAAAAAAATATGGCTAGACCGTCAAAGTTTGCAGCTGCCCACTTCCAGCCTTAGTGGTCGATGAAAGACCCGGCCTACATGGACATTTGGACACAGCCATTTTGTTTAGTTAAATGTGACTGCTGGATGCCTGCAGTGGACCCTCTACACCTGTCCTTCTACCCAGCCAGCACACATAGGTGGGCCCCATATGGAATCTATATGGGCAAGCTGAATGGGTCCCAACAGGGTTTGTCCGCAGTCTCCACGGTGGCCCCATGGGGGTTTGCCCAGAATGATTTTTGCCCACATAAATTTTAACGGGCCCCACATGGGTTTTCAGAGGGCTTGACTCAAACACGGGCAAACCCCCATGGGGCCACCATGGAAACTGCGGACAAATCCTGGTGTGACCCATATGGCTTGCCCATATAGATTCCAAATGGGGCCCACCTATGTGTGCTGGCTGGGTAGTAACTTCATCTTATCACACAAACAGGACCCAAAGTTATAACTTCCTAAATCTAAATTCACATTACAAACCCTAATAAATGAATTGATTCCTGCTCACTGAGTGTGCTATAATCAGAGCTTCTACAGTCTACGCTTTGTCAGATAGTCCAGTTGCACGTGCTTTAACAAGAACAAGAAGTCTGACCTTTAGCAGTATTGTCTGTGGTTTTCATGCATGGTTAAGGCAAGCCACCGTTTGCCGTTTAATTGGACTATTGTCTTTGTTTCAGGTCATGAGCACCAGAGGCAAATCGATTTACAGTCTGGGCTGATTCTGAAACGATTGGTAACAACATACCTTCTGTCTGTTTTTTACTAATGGACTTTTTTTTACCCAAACTATTTCTTCACAGACCATATTAAAAGCAGCTGAAAACTCATCTGTTCAGACTGGCTTTTGCGTGACCTTTGGCTGATTCTTCATCACTACTTTCTCTTCATTCTGGTTTTTCTACCAATTTCTGGTATTTCCACTGATAACCCTTTTCTTATTCATTATCTTTTTCCACATTTTTTTAATCACAATTTTTACTTTTCCCATTTTTTATGATATTTTTTAAATAATTTTTACATTTCTTTACTTTATTTTAAATTTTTTGTTCTTGTGAAGCGCCTCGGGATTTTTATCTTGAGAGGCGCTATATAAAAGATTGTTTCTTCTTCTTCTAATAGTAATAATATGTTTACAACTAATGTAAGTGGCTGCAAATGTGGAGTAATGAAGGGCAGTTTTACAGTTCTGTATATTACACGTGTCATATAAACTGCTGAAGTTGTAAATTCAGATGGTTTACAGCACCTAGATTAGGCTGTACTACATAAAGATAAAGCTATAGTGTATCACATTCTAATAATCTATTCATTAACCTGAAATTGAGATGAAACTGTTTCAGCTATTTGGAACAATTCAGAGTCAAAGGTCAGCATTCCTGCATGGATAAACGTGTAGATTAAAATGCAATGTTCCTCTGTTGGTCCAACATTTTAGTTTGGACTAAAATTATTCAGAAACTGGTAATGAACACTTATTAATTAATAAAGGCCAAAAGATGTGAGTAGTTAAAAGGACTGGTCCATGAAACCATCATTAGTACCATTGTGGAGAAACCTAAGTGTGAGCACAGCTTTAAAGAGCAAGTCACCCCCTACCAGAGTCTTACTCCACCCACACTTCCTGTTTGAAAAAAAAGCATACCTGTCAATTCTCCTGTTTTGGCCGGGAAACTCGCGTATTGTACCTCTTTCTTGCCCTCTTCCCAAATTAGTATTGTCCCGGACATTTCTGTGTTATTAATCAATAATGTTCATCATTTTGCAAATGATGTAGATTAATGATAAAAAAGCATATTTTTAAATTCTGATAATACAATAAAAATAATCGGATTCTGACAAAGACTTAGAATTAAATAAATATAACCTCACATGAACCACAAATGCTATTTAACACTATCTTCTTATTACTTTGACAAATAACAAGCCAACGTCCAAATTTAATGCTTGTAAAACTCAAAGGAACGCATAAAAGAAATCACTGAACGACAATGTCACGAGGTTATGCTAAGTCCCAACCTGAGTTATTATGTTTGGGCCAATTTGTGCTGCTGTGTACAAAAACAATCTAACAACAGCCTTTATGTAGATACTCGTATTCCTTCAATGAGTCATGAGACTACTACACAAATCAGAGGTTTGTTTTGACCTTACAGGGATACTTCCTGGAAACACACGTCCATCCTTGGGTTAAACTTTCCTTACTACTAATAATGTCATGTTATGATGTCAACTGCTCCGAGATCACCAAAACCACTTTTCATGGACAGAGATAAGCTGTTTATGCAAGTTTGCAAACACATCATGGTTTGCATGAGATGACAGAAACATGACAAATGCAGCAACCTGTCAAATGCATAGCTAATAACTTATCACGTCATTATTTTTAGGGTACATCTCCAGTGTTTGGCTTTTTGTTGCTCTGGTTGCCATGAACATGCAGGTAATAACACATGACAGCTGCTTTAACGGTGACATATATAGGCCTTGGGTTATTAGCTGAAGGACAAGTCACTTCAGCAAGCTGATTGTTGCTTTTCCCCTGCTCTTTGACACACACACACACACACACACACACACACACACACACACACACACACACACACACACACACACACACACACACACACACACACACACACACACACACACACCTCCATCATCATAAACCCTCTCAGGGTCAAATATGAGAAATCAAATCCCTTATGGTGTTATGAGTTTCTTGGGGGAGTTTCTGAACTCAGGAAAGAGTCAACATCCAGATAGCATCAAGGTTAAAGGCGGTTTGTATCCATAGCATTAAAACAGTGAATTCATTATGATAATATAATCATCTGATTCTTCTCAGCGTGTCTGATAAGAACACATAAAAAAAGCCCCGTGGCCTGTAGCATAAAACTTGATGGAAAGGTGGAACATGCCCTGAAAAAAACAACAACCTACCTTTCATTTTAGTTTTTGTAAAACCTGGTATCTAGAGCAGTGGTTCTCAAAGTCAGGGTCGGGACCCCAGTGTGGGTCACCAAGGAACACACAGCGGGTCTTGAGATGATTTCCAGAAATCATAATAAAGTTGAAAAACAATTTCTGAAGCTGTATTTCTAGCATAACTGTTACAAAAACTCAACTAAATTGTCATAAATGGATATAAGTGAACATGAGCGGACACTTTTTTTCTTTATTCCCTGAATAATTTAGCTTTTTAAACATGTTTGTATTGACAAATCAGTGATATGTGGGGTTGCGTGTCTTGACGATTTCTATTTTGTGGATCTGAAGCTGAACAGTATGGGAACTACTGATTTAAAGCACAGAACAAAGAAGCATCTAAATGTAAGATTTAAGTATTTTAGATTTATTGGAGCCACCAGTGACTTGATTAACTCTATGAAACCTGATTCAGACAACATTTGACACTAACTACTATAAACTTCAGCAAGCATGAACTCAGGGTTTAATCCCTATTTAGGAACACAGACAATACCTCTGGCATCAGATTTTATTTGAGAACGGGTTCCTTTTATAAGTGCAGATCCAAAATTTGGATTGTTACATATTAGCCTTTTATTCCATATGATCCATTATGATATAGTGCAGCATATTTGATTGTCTTAGCTTCAATCACCACCAGCTCCGGTCGCCTAGTGGTATGAGTGTCCGCCCCGGGACTGGGAGATCGGGGTTCGAATCCCGGTCGGGTCATACTTTGAAAGAAATGGGACCCAATGCCTCCTCGCTTGACACTCAGCACTAAGGGGTTGGATTGGGGGGTTAAACCACCAAATAGTTCCCGAGCGCAGCCACAGCTGCAGCTCACTGCTCCCCACCATGGGGATGGGTCAAATGCGGAGATGAAATTTCACCATTGTGTGATGAATACTTGGGACTTTAACTTTAATCAAAGCAAATTAATGAGTGTAAGTGCTTCTAATAATGAAGAATATGCAAGAATGATGTTTGGATTGATTAGATGACGATACAATGCAGTGGATAAAAGAGAAAAATGAAAAATGCTAGCCTCTAAAAGTGGAAAGTGCATATAGATAACGTCAGTAAAGATAGTTTTTTGTTCTTCAAGTAAATAAAGTTCTTTTTGGAAATCTTTTGACAAGGATGAAAAACATATTTTAACTAATGTGCTTCTGAATCTTTTACAACAATCCATTTTTGTGCAGAAGGGTGTAACAGAACCAGCTGGAAATGGCAGCAAGGTGTCCAACTGTTCAGTAAATCACTCATCAGCATTCTTATCATAGTTCCACTTATAGTTAGTCAATATTTCTTTCAAGGCTAATGGTTTTATTTGCAGGATTAACAAGCAATATTTGTTGTGCAACTTAAGGGAATTTGTTTTATTTGCAACAAAACTTTGTTCCGTCTGCACAGACAAAACTGCTGTTTCATTTGACTCAAAGCTTCTGAAAGTTTTGTTTTTCTCCCTCTCTTTGTGGAATATTTGTGTGCAGTGGTAGAGAGCTCAGCAGGCCTGCATAGTCCTGGTGACCCCTGCTGCAAGTCAAACTAAACACTCCAGTTCTGCAGCAGCAGGAAAGCCAGCATCTGAGGTCACACAACCAGGCTGAACTAGTCACACAGCCCTGAGCGAAAACCAAAATGTGTAAAGACTTCACTTTGGCAGATTGGTTTGTTTACATCCTGCGCTGGACGTGATTTGGCTCCGCTGCAGCAAAACACTTCCAAAGATCTACCCTTCCCTCTCTTTAACTCTATCCTTCTCTGCCTCTTTCTGTCCCTTTTCCCCCTTCTCGTCCGAGACCTTTCCATGTAAACTCCCCAGTCTTCTAAACTGCCATGCACATGATCAGGAAGCAGACTAATGGGGGAAAGAACTGCAATGATGTTCTTGTACAAAAAACCCAATGATTTAAAAAAATCTACCAAATTCAAAACATGCCACAGATGCAGAAGTTGTATTTCTGATTAAAACAAGACATCTGTTGAAAATAAAAGCACCAAACAAAAACAACCTCCCACTCCCCCCAGCAGAGTCTGCCAGGTTACGAGCTCATACTATGTAGGCCCTCTGCTCTTTTAATCGCTTCCAAGATGTCAGATTTTTATGACCCATTACTCCCCTTTTTATCTGATGCAATTATTAGGGGCTTGTTAATTCAGTGCTGCAAATATGGACATGTTTTACTCATTTGGAAGCAGGACTGCTCGTAGCGATTCAGGGACCGATTAAACTTCCAAACATGAAGCTCAAGCTAATTCCTACCTGGACCCAATTTTTACAAGAGGGGAATCCTGGAGAGAAACAGTCTGTTTAAAAGCATTTGATTTTATCGAGCTGCAGCATAACTGTCAACTCAGAAAACTTTAAATTCTTTTTGCTTTGATAGTTCAAGGCTTGATTTTCCTCTGAGGAGTTTGAATAGCTGAATACATGTCAAGTTTACACCAAAGCTCTAATCTGTTTCATAAGAATGTTCCAGACACTTTTTATTTGCACCAAACAGCCTATAAAGGTAACATGTGCACAACAATTCTACATGATTCTTTGTCAGGACCTCATTCCCTGTGAAAAACTTCACCTTCATACTCCGACCTTCGACTTGCTGCTGAACAAGGAGCGCTCAAGTGTAAAACCACTGAGAGCCAACAGAGTCTAGAGCCAAAACAGCTCCTGTTCCAACTGATTTCCAATCAAAATGTCCAAGTAAGCACCAGAAGCCCCTGCTACTGTTTTCATTCTAACTAAATTACCATCTCCTTTTGATTTTCCACAGCTCGCCTATTTAGTGAACTCTGACACTATGTTACGCGTTGCCAGAGAAACTTTAACACAGTGGCAACGATTACCAGCAACAACATTAAGACGATTGAATTATCTATCTAAATGGTAAGAGTCAGCAGATCGTTACCCCCCCCCCCCCCCCAGCAATGGCTTATGGGGGTTTAAAATGCTACTTTTCTAACTTCCTGTAGCAGCTAGCTGAATATTTTGGGGTTTAATTAAAGATGCCCTAGAAAAGGTTGATTTCCATCTTATATCCTTTGAGCTTCTGCTGAAACGGCTCATTCTGGAAGGTACTGAAAATGTCAAGAATAAAACTGCTGAAATCACATTATATGAGAGTGATTTTGTGCAAAGAACTTCATGTTTGTATGTAGCCTGGCCTGCCAGACTCTCCCTCTGTCTATTCTACACAGAGGACGAGTCTGGATACTCAGAGGCAGAGGCAGCACCATGAGGGGCGGGACTAGCCAGCTCAAAAATAACCAATCAGAAAAAGGTGGAAATGACGACTGTATCGCTGTAGTTTCTTTAGCTGTAGTCAAAGATGGCGTCTGGCGTACATTCGAAGCCAGCTGGTATATTAAAGCAACATTCCGCAACTTTTACACCTTAAAATGATTCTTTTTTGCAAAGTTTTTGTGTCATACTATTATCAATGTTCATTTTCTGTGATAGTGTTGGGCGGTACCACGTCTGTTTACTGCACTATACAGTTTTTGAGCTTCGGGTAGCCGCCGGAAGTACTGACTGGGTGTCATTTTACGGCAGAATATGGCAAGCCAAAGAGATTAAAAAAAGCCTGCGTTCTAAACTCGCGTTATGTCCGCCAAAATGCGCGTCTTGAACGAGTGTTTTGGCAGACATAATGCGAGTTTAGAACGCGCATTTTTTATCCCTTTGGCTTGCCATATTTGTATAATGTAGATTCGCTGTTTAGCAGTGGCAGATTCACCAAAGAAAGCTAGAAATCCTTTATCAGAGGAATATAGGAAAAGAAAAGAAGAACGTGATAGAACAAGAGCAAAGACCAGAGTTATTATTGGGCCGTCTTTTCCTTGCTTGAGAGCTCTTTTAGAAAGAAAGGCATGAACTACGGACTCTAACCTAGCCGTGCTGCTAATGGATAGGTAAGTAATAAATGATTTCACCGGGGTTAAAACTCTTTATTCAATGTGTGGAGGTGGAAAAGTTTGTTTTCATTGTTTTGCCTGACATTAGGAATGTAAACATGCCTCTTATGCCCGAGAGAGAGATTTAATGTTACGACAGTGACGTTACGCAGCAAGCCTCTAGAGGGCAACAGAGACCATATAACTGCAAAGTTGCGGAATGCTGCTTTAAACTTTTTCCAAATCCAGTTGGTAGCACGGCGCAAATATCTTCCTTTAGGAGAAAGGCTTTTAGCGCTTCTTGTTGTTGTGGTTTTAAATATATGCACTTGTCATTTAGAACAGAGGAAAGAGCTGCCAAACTGTGCTTCAGACGCCATCTTTGTTGTTTATGAGAAACTGAGCATCGCAGTGTGTGACATACGCTGCTCAGCGCTGATTGGCTCGGTTAGAATTCTCAGGGGGTGGAGTTATTTGAATGGGAGTGTTACCAGGCCCATTGCTTCCCATGAGGAAGCATTGGCATGGCTGGCCATGCTAGTTTGTATGTACCATAGGACTATTATACCTTAAGAAAAGAAGTCATAATATATGTCCAAAGGGGAAAATAAGCTGTTGCTGGCCATGCCCACCCATTCACTGATTGGCTGATAAGAGCTGAGAAGCTCAGATATCCAGGAGGGGCTCAGAGTAGAGCTGCTGCTCCTCCTGTGAGAGATGGTTGTATTCTAATTTCCCCATTTGTGACATCACAAACGGGGATTTTTTGAAATGGCTTGTTTTAGGCACATCTTTCTAAAACCAAACACTGACAGAAAATGAATGGAGGGGTTTTTCACATTTGAAGCAATTATAGAGGCAGTAGAGACCCACATGGCAGCACAAAAGGATGCAAACTCAGATCTGCATAAGATGTCCCTTTGACAATGTTGGGCAGAAGCCCCGGTGGTGACCCCTTCAAGCCTCACCATACAAGCCTTTTGTCAGCACTCGCTGCTGCAGCCAGTTGGTGCAATCAAAGCTATGCAGAATTCTGCACCACCACAGCTTGGCCGCAACAGTTGACAGGATCCTTCCACAAACCCTCAATATAAAAAATATCACATCAGAAAATACCAAAGAGTATTTTTGCTGCAGCATATCTGCTCTGTTACACTTTACGTTAATGCCTAATAACTTTATCACAAACGAATTATCTCTAGTTAAATGAAAGTCCCGTTTTAAAAATAAACTCATGTTAAGGTCGTAAGACACCTAAAAAGATGGATCATGTTTGCAGCCTCTCCTAAGTTGGCCCTTTTGCTATTAAAACTGTGTTACTAACTCATTCTAAGGTGACTCTAGGTTTTGACGTTACATTTAGTTACAAACGTTAAAAAGGCATGAGCTCAGTCAGTGAGATATAAGGTAGCTCTTTCTCTCACTCCTGTACTTGACTCCTACACACTAGTATCAACAGAAAAGAGTCAGCCAATGAAACTAATTGGGTGGTGTGTGTGTGTGTATGTGTGTCTTATGAAAAGAACAGCCTGTACTGTCCTGTACTCCCTCCCACAGCTTTCTGACTGGCTGCCTCCTGAGTGGTCTGTTTTTCTCCACTCTGCTGTGATTGGAGACTGGGAATGCCAATAAGGGAAAACTTTTTTCCCTCTTCTTTTTTTCCCTTTTCCTGAGGACATACCCTTGTTGTTTTCAACTTCAGAAGCAGCAGAGCTGGACTGAAGGGATTCAGCAGCTAGGCCTGCCTGCACTCTGCTGCTGCTCTCTATGCACCAAGTGTGCACAATTTTCCCAGAATTCTAGAGCTTCAACTCAAATTCAAGCACAGAATAACTTTAGACAACCTCACTTTAATCCCAGGGAAGTTGATCTAAGTTTGACTTGTGAAACTAACTCTCATTTGGCTGCATCTCAACTGCATTAGGATCTTCAAACAAGATATAAAAATCACAAAACAGTCAAATATAAGGCTCAGTTTTGCAACTTTATTTATTTGTCTTAAAAAATGAAAAAAAAAAAAACATATGCTTGGAGGAAAAAAAGCACATAATGTTGCTTTGGGAAGCTGTACATGCAACCACAAAGAAGCAAAACATAAATAAATTAGTATAAACTTCAGTGTTTATCAAAAAAATACACTTCAATGATTTACAAAAGTGATCAGGGTGTTTTTTTTACCCCACTAAAAGGAGAAATAAACAATAGTGCAATTGCATGTTCTACATGAATTCTACACCACCCCAAAAATCTTTGATTCACATGTTTGCATAAAAAAGCCCAGTGGTTTATTTATTAAAAAAAAAACATGCTTTCTCTGTGACAGAAACCTCGCTGAAATATAAACTTTCATGTTTAAAATAAAATCTTCTTGGATGATTAGTTTGCAAATACTGCTTCTAATTCAGATGAATATGGCTCAGCAGTTTCAAACCCCCTCCCAGCCCTCATTGACCCACAGGTTTAGTAAAAAGTAGAATGGGGATATATTAAGGCATGATTTGTCTGTAAACTTCATCTATCATGGCAACTCAACTTACAGTGTGGCTGTCTGGCCCTTAAAATGTATATGAATATATGACACTGGGGAGGAATATGAAAAAAATTGAAGATATTTTTGTAGACATGTAACCCTGACTTTTAGAAATCTGCATTTTTTTTTTTAAAAAAAGTAAAATTTTTACCTGAATAACGATACACACGATCACTTTTACCAAACAATATTTCTCTAGTGGAAATTGCACTGCAACTCCCCGAGTCAAATTCACACAAACACACAATAAAAGTATAGAAAGCAAAATACGCTCTCTTGTTTGCTACATTTCAAACATAGGTAGTTGATATACTTTAAAACAAACAAAAAAAGAGCAAAAATTATTTTTTGCACACTGCTACATTGTCTGCTGTTTTTGAGGCAATATAATTAAAATGAGTGCCAAAATGGAATAGTGTACATCTTCAGTGCTTTAGTGCAGCTCCTCCTCCTCCTCCTCTTCATCTTTAGGATAAAGCTGCTTTGTTGTCAGATGATGAGAAAGCCTACAGTCCTCCACCAGCAACAGGTCTCAGTGCTCTGCGGGATGTAAAGAGGAAACGGGTTGGTGAATGGTGCAATTCAAACAGCATTCACTTGTGCTTGATATTACTGTCTCTCACCCGCCTCGCACGAGCGCGCGCGCGCACGCACGCACGCACGCACACACACACACACACACACACACACACACACACCTAGGGTGCACAGTCATTTCGGAAGACTTGTGGGAGCTTTAAAAAAAAACATCATGCGAGTGGTGCAGGAAGGCAGATGTTCACAGGTACAAGTATTTAGTGCAGATTGTGTGTTCTAAAAGAAAAATCCAAATGGTTCCGAACCTGGCACCGGCTTTAACGGGACCGCCTGTTTGTCCCCCGGCCTGCAGACCGATACCGATTGACTTCCTCCGCAGCCCTCCTCTTCATCGTCCTCGTCTCTATCGGAATTCGACCTTTTCGTCGAACATTCTTCGGAGCAAGCAGCTGATCATCATAAAACAAACAAAACAAGAGTTTGAAGCTTTTACTTTGATAATCAAAAAACGGAACTTGACTAAGTCTGCTGGTTGTTGCCAGAACTGATTAAGCCGAGAAAAAAAGAACAAAAACTATAAATGCACTTTAAAAAAATACCGATTAAATGACAATAGTCGGTAAAGTGCAGGATTTAAAAGGTGCGCAAATGACCGAATGAGAATTTCCTCACCTGCTGTGTCTGATCGCCGTTTCCGTGAACCGTTAGTCCCTTGAGCCGACTCCGTCCTCCTCTTGCCCTCCTCCTCACCGCTGCCTCGGTTGTTTTCACCGGGTGGGTCCGCCTCCGCCCGGGGCCGATGGCTCCGGTGAGGCGGCCTGCGGTAAAACTCCGGTGCTTCGCCGTCCTCCTCCCAGTCGTAGTTTCCCGGAGACAGCGGTCTGTCCGTCACTGGGTCGAAGTTATATTTCTCCATAAAATCCTGCCTGATTTCCTGCTGCAGAGTGGCCGCGTACCTCCGCGTCTCCTCCCGGTCAGGTGTACCGAACAGCGCCCTGCACACCGAGCGAACGTTCTCGGGCTGCCGCGCATCCACCCGCTCCACGGTCGGGCTCGCGTTGGAAAGGCGAACATCTGACATTTTGTTGCACATTAAAAACAAAAACAACTCAAACAAGTTCCAGACTCCTTTTCAAATCAAAATTCCAAGAAGGATCCCTTCAGATGCAGACAGAACGACGCGTGCATGCTCCGCGCGTATCATCCAAATTACGCATGGAATACAAAACGGAACAAAACGTCTCCAAAAATTAAAAAAAAATACAAAAGGGGGAGGGGGGGTTTACGGAGGGGGTTTCGTAGAGCCACTCCTGTCAAGTTCGTAGTAAAAACACGTCAAGTCATAACAGCCAACATGGCGTTAGACGGAGCTGAGGCTGAAGGAGGAAACTTGACTATTTAAACAGAGAATCATCGCTGTAGGACCGCCCACTGCACCTCTCTCTCAAACAGGAGGAACAGCGCTGCAGGATCACACTCGTGCATTTTAATTCCATCTGATCCAGCTAACCTTTTCCATTTGCACCTGATTTAACGAAAACTTCACTACTTTTTTCTTTCCTTTGACATCGTGCAGATATTTGTGCTCCTGCAACAAGCGAGGCAAGCAGATTCATGCGTGTAAATGTGACTGAGTCAGAGGAACTATGCAGCTGTAGCTTTGGAGTTTAAAGTCAGGCTTTTGGGGGAGAAAAAGCACAAAAAGGTTCAACTCTGCCTCCGATGACATCAGCTCTGGAGCAGAAGCCTTCCGTCATGGTTGGCATTGTGCCTATCGCTGTCAGACTTTGGGACTCGTGCCACAGGCTGGTTTGCCTGCTTCACTGGGTATAATTGTTAATGTGTGACTAAAATTTAAACAACAGATTGTGAAGCTTTAAAAAAAAGTGCTACAAAACTCCTCAAGTTTTGCATCCCGAGGTATTCCAAAGAATTCAACAAATGTGCATAAAACTGTACAATCCCAGGGGGTTTACCCCCCCACCCCACCCTCTCTGTGAGTGTCATCTGGATTCCTCTGCAGCATTTGCCAGTAAAATGAGCAGGCCTGCCTTTAAGGCCATGCTGTTTCAATTAACCCTCGCAGAGTCCTCAAAACATCTCGTGATAAATGCAGCCAGGCCATCTGTTATATAGATGTTATCGGGTTAGGATCACACTTAATCCATAATGTGTTTATGCTGCTGTAAACTGCGCGCGGCCTTGTACCGCCCGATTCTTGAACCCAAAGCGGATTTTGATTAGACAGGAAAATAAGAAATGAGGCAAGAGAACACTTGTGTGCATAACTGCTACCAAATCCCTTTTTAGAGACAAAAGTATCAAATTCCAGCTCGAGAGACAAAAATCTAAACACAAACCTTAAATCGTCTGTTTTCTTGGCTATTTTCAGAAATAATGTTGAAAAAAGTTCCAGCTTTAGGGAAAATCCCAGTGAGAGGTTTTGGACCCTCGTCCTCATTCAAAAATCAACGAGGGTTTACTAGAAAAGTTCATAATTCTCCTGTCTGTGTAGTTTTACGTTGACCATTTATGCTTGAATGTTTGTGTAAGTAAGTGTGTATTGTGAATGTGTGGTTACACAGTAACTACACACATCTGAGTGTGTTCCTGGACCGGGCTAAAAACAAACAACGCAGAGCAGCTCATCTTAAAACCTGACAAGCACGGTCAATGTTTAATAAACAAACAACAGCTAGAAGCAGATCCCTACAGCTTTGCTGCTTCTGCTGCTTGTTTCAATAAAATATTTGATTAAGAAAAACAACCAGTAGAAAACCGAAATGGTCCATGTCAGCATTCAAAAGCATCTCTACGGAGTGTGTTAGTTCTTAAATTAATGCTATTGGTTTAACAATTTACACCAATATTGTTTTGGATAATTCACGTTGACAGTTCCATTCCATTTATGACTCAAAGCAAGAATTTCATGGCAGTCCCGTGAGCGTGTTATGGACCTCAAGTGTCACGAGACAGCAGCCTTTGAACTCTTCTTCATCAGCTCGGCCTGAATCTGCTGGGGGAACTGGTCCAAGTGCTTGTTCACACACCGCACGCAGAACCTCTTGGTGTAGAAGAGACTGCAGTCCTGATAAGACAACAAAAACAGAGCAAATACTTCTGTAATGGTCCGATTTTCAAAAAAATCAAAGTTATTTATCAGAAAAAATGAACAGATTTCAAGTTATTGTGGTCGAGAAGTGTTCACATACTACAGGGTAGAAATTTACAGAGAAAATATTAATATGGTACACTCAGGAGAAAAAGTAACATCCTTAAAAAAATAAACATTCACATTTAGAGATATATGTGCACAAACAGTTCAGTGATAAAAATATAGTTATAATACCTAATCTAAATCATGCCATTAATGTAAATGTAGTCAAATATTGGCTGTAAATACAAGTATTAGAGTAAATGTTCAGGTTTGATTTTTTTTAATAATTAAACTTATTATGGGAATAAAAAAAAAAAACTTCCACATGGAAAATCTCCTCACACTGACTATGCAAAGATGAGTTCAGTGACCAAAAACAAAATTTGATTTTAGAGTCTCAGATCAGTGCATCACCAATTAAGCCAATACTACTTCATATATTTTTATATTTATATATAAAAATACATACTGAATGTTGGCTGGTCTGATCATGAATTAATTTTTTGCTTCATCTTTAGTTAAAAACAATGTTAAAACGTTAACCTCAAAAAGACAATATTAAAGTTTATACATTTTAAAGCACATTTAAGCACAAAACTACTGATGCTGAATTATGAGTGCATTTAGTACTAGTTGCTGATTGGGAGGCTGGTGTGAACTAAGCTATGTTGTGCATTTTTAACATATTTTACTGAAATTAAACACATTTAGGAACTGAATGAAAACAAAAATCAAAAGTGGCTACATATTGTTTTGTTTAAGCGAAACACTAAACCTGCTGGAAAGTTCTAGTTTAAGTTTTTTAAATATATACAGCCTGTGTCCTGTACTAGCTTGGCTAGCAGCTTACCGAACCGACACAGACGCACAAGCTACAAAGGCTGCAGGTCGAACCCAAGACCAGAAACTTTTCCTTCTCCGGACTGAAGGGATCTTTAGTCACAAAACATTCTTCTAGCAACCTAACAGACAAAGGAAAACCACATTCAGAGTTAATTCTGAGTTTATTTGGCCATATTTACTGAGAAAAAAAGAGTCGTAAAAAACACGATTAGGTGCAGGCTAGCTTCCCATTCAAACACATTAGCATTAGCATAGCTAGCACCAGGACGTGTTGCTTGAATTTAACTTACACAATGGCTCTGGTGTTGGGGGGCTTCTGGCCGTAGTAAGTAAATGGGGAGCTCAACCCACACAGTTGACATGTAAACGTTTTTAGAGCTGTTTCAGTCGTTTCATCCATCGTTCATAGTAGAAAGTTTGTTCCTGTTAGTTTCTAGTCAGGCCATCTTATTTCGTGAGTAATTAGCACCACCAGCTGGACTGGAGGGGTACAACATCAGCTGGATTATGTAAGTGACCATATTTCTTTAAAATTGTATTTATTTGGTAAAGATGAGCAAAGAAAACGAGGCTTAATGTTTTCTAAAATCACGTACAAAGACTAACTTCTAACCAGAGAAGCTAAATTTACACAATTAGAATTGAAATCAGTACAAATAATGAGACATACAAAAAGTCTTTGACACATGCCTGTATTTGATTGCTCAATTTCAGTTTATACAGTAAAAATGTTCTTTCTCATAACAGAAAAAATATTTTCATTAATGAACTTTTTTAAATAATGTACAATCAGTTTGACTTTTTTAATAAAAACTGGACAAAAATTTTCAGACAAATAGTTTTAATATACAGTCCAGTTAAACAAAAGTATCTTCATTTTGTAGGTAAATCACAGTATTGCAAATCAAACTAATATATATTAATTTAATTTAGCTTTTCACATATTTCACTAAAACCACTGCAATTATTTTGTGCTGTATTATACATGATATAAAAATATATACAGTATTTATGATATGAAATGCTGTTTCAAAATCAAATAACAGAAAATTAAGCTTTAAAATTCTCATTTGGTTGTGTCACATTCTGGAGATTCACAAATCCCTTTCACTGCTCTTCAAATGCCTGTTAAAATCTACAAACAAAACAAGTTTAACATATTGCATTTCTCTGACATTTAATACTGGCCAGTGACAATAATATAAAAAAGTGATGCATTTGCTTTCAAATATAATAATATAGGATTAAAATTAATTCCACGAATATTTTTTTCTACACAAAATTCATGAGAAATTAAAATTTATGGCACCTAAAATAAAAGATTCAGTTTTTTTTTTCAAAACTAACCTGAAAATGAAAAATAAAGAGATTTGATCATGTGAATAAACTGATCCAACAAAACGCAGGACGGAAGAATTTTTACCACAACTAACGATGTGTTCATGAGGTTAAAGTACATTCAGTGCATACATCTGTCATTTTAGATTATTAGACTGCATGTGCACTTTTTTATTTATTTAAATATGGCATTTATGACTGCTATTATCAGAGAGTGGCACATTTAATAAAACGTGAGCTGCCTTTCACCCTAAACTAGCATTTTGCTCCAGGAGAAAAGATTTGTAGAACCCAGTCTGTCAGTACATGTCTTTGTATATTTCTTGCAAGAGCGGGTGCAGCGACGTGTCCTCCGTTGTCTTGATTTCCTGAACCAACTGCGCGTGCTCCGTGACCAGCTCTCGGAGGTCAGCCAGTTTCTGCAGCAGTCTGGGAAAGAGGAAGGTGTCATGAGGGTGGTTGGCCAGCAGGTGGCATCGCAGCGCCTGGACAATGTTCTCCTGAAGCTTCTCCACCTGGGGCACATCCACCAACCCTGGACGGTCTAAGAAAGAGAAATCAGCTTCTTAGATCAATTAACAATCACATCAATAGTGATCATATAACAATGTTACCAACTGTACCTCCACAGCAGATAATAGCAGCCACAAAAATAGCCAGATCACTATCGTCCAGGTCTAATGAGTTGAATCGTGTGGCAAACTGGAATTTTGGTTCCATCATGTCGCTCAACGGCCGCCGGAGGCTTTTGAGGAACTCACGGGTGATGAATCCTCCACCACGTGCCACAAGGAGGCCATCTTTGTTCATACATGAAGCCAGAAGGGTGAAAAGGACTTCGTAAACAGCGTATTTTAGGAGGGTCACCTTAGGATAAAGAACAAGGGCACAGAAAAGAAATCATTTACCACCCCTCAAAGGGTGGACAGAAAATTGCAAATACAGTATTAAAGTTAAAGTCCCAAGTATTCATCACACACTGGTGAAATTACATCTCCGCATTTGACCCATCCCCGTGGTGGGGAGCGGTGAGTTGCAGCTGTGGCCGCGCTCGGGAACTATTTGGTGGTTTTATTATTACCTGATCGTTCAAATCTAAGCTCTGGAAGCCTGGAACAGCTTTGGCGAACTCCGTCAGCTCCGTGACCGTCTCCACTGATGTACTCTGGCAGCAGTGGAAGAGCCTGGCTTCGGCCTTTCTCTGCTGCAGCTCCTCACAGACCAAAGGGGAAATCACCAGACCAGCTTGAAGGTCCTTCTCAGTGTCCAAACACTCACCCTTCACCATGTGGACCGCTAACGTCCTCTCAGCCAGCTGGAATGTCTCCATATCATGAATGACAAAAGGCTGCTGGTAGAGATGGAGAACACCACATCAGTGAGTCAGGGAGGAGACAGATTTAGAATAAATAAAGTCAGAGTTGAATTTTATTGTTTTTCTTTGTACCGGATGGATGGTTTTCCCGGTTAGTATGAGACGTGCTTGCGCCTTGCTCATGTGGAAGTTCTTGACGTAGGCATCATGGATCAACTTGACAAGGATCTTGTGATCAGGCTCCACAGGGTTTTCCACCGTCTTCTCCACCAATTTACTCTCTTCTTTGAGCTTCAGCTTCTCGGCGTGGGGCATCCGACCAAACCGGATGGCTGGTACATAAAACACTCACCGTTAGAAACCAGAGATTAGTTTATTTCACAAAAACACCACATACAGAGAACAATGTTAGTGACATTAGTTCAAAGTAAGTCAAAAACACTGCAAATATAGAAAAAATGTGTTGGTATCCCTAAAGAAATTACTAAGCCTTCATTCTCCAAACAAGATATTTAAAGGTGTCGCTCACCGATAAACCTTGCAATATTTGTTCTTGAAATATGGTCGGTCACACAGAGTTGCACATGCAGACTGACTGTGAACATTTTTCTTAAACCCCCATTGGCTGCAGAAAGGAAATAGACTGGAAAACGATAGAGACAGAAAAAGCCAGTCGCTTCTACGTCCCAGAGAAAATTAGCATTCATGGCCTCACCCACCTTGGCTTGCAACTGTGGGAACAAGTGAGCAGAGAGGGCATCTCTGCAAGTAGAAGTTAACCATTAATTAGCAACTCCACAACATGGGCTTGTGTTATTTGTGGAGAAAATACATCAGTGTTGCACTTTTTAGCCAAGAAAGTAGATTTAATAGAGGCAGCGGAAGAGTTGCATTACTGTTAGCCAATCAGAGGTAAGATGTGTGCATATCCTGAATATGAATGAGTAACACTCCACCAGGAACCTTAAGGCATCCTGGAGGGTAACACACTGCCCTGAGACAGAAGGCTTGGTCGTGGGATCTTCAACAGGATGACCCAAACATAAAACATGACAGAAAAACATTGAACCATTCTTAAACGGTCCTTCATAAGCCTGAAACCTAATCCTGCTGAACACCCGTAGTAAGATCTAAAGATTACACCATGGAGATGTCACAGATGTTTTGTTTTGTTTCTTTATTTTAGAAAAGATACAAACAAATGTGTCCAACTCTGTAAACATTTACATCTAAAAAAATCTGAATATTATGAAAACGTTTAATAGTTTTTGTCCCTCATTTCAGAAAGTGAAGCTCATAAATTATACAGATTAATGAAACACAGAGTGAAATATTTCAGTCTTTATTGTAATTTTGATGATTCTGGCTACAGAGAATGTCTGTTCTTTATTACTTATCTAGCTCTGCCTGCAGCAGGAGGCCGGTGTAACGAACCCAACGACCCTGAACAGGCCAGATGTTGCTCTATATGTGTTTGGACTTTGGACCTTCTAAGTGTCGGGCCAGTTTCAACAGACATGGATATATAAATACACGTTCAGTTTAAAGCATGTTGAGCTGGAACTCAATCACAGACACACGCAGGAGGATTTTAGAGCTCATGATAAATATACATTTTATCATGAGCTTAAACTTTAGTACAAAGTGAATTCAGAGGTTTTATAAAAGGCCTTTATGCCATATCAACTGTAGGAAATGTCAGCTAATGTTATCTAAACACGTCTAATGTTTGAATGACTTTAGGATCGTTAGGGTCTGCTGCTTCCAAAATGTCACACTGGCCATTAGAGAGGAATAATTAGTCTGTGGTGAGCTTGCTACCATTAGCATGGTGGGGGAAAAAAACAAAACATAAATTTAAAAAGTCAAAAACAACAAGAGAAAATATTTCAAACCTAAAGAAATCACTGTTCTTGGTCAGTCACAAGGAGAAAATGTGTATTTTTTTAAAATATTTGGATTAAATTTGATGTTTTTATTAAACCTACCGATTCTGTTAACTGGTTAGTCGACCAGATGAGTTCACTACTAAGTAAGGTGCTTTCTTACCTTATTCTGGCTTAACAAAACCAAAACTACACTTAGAGACTACAGTTACTATGACAGTAATTAAGATATTACATTTTTAAAGCTGCAATGGCAAAATTGTAAAACAAATTAGCTTAAAACTTTTTTTAAGCCTCACAACATTCTAACATAGTATAGCTATAATTATATTGGAGATTAAAACAAAAAAAATGAATAAAGTGGTTCTCTCGCATTTGTCTGAAAACCTCCGCCAATAACACGGACCGAAAGCAACTATTGGACCATACAGTTGTCGGTCTCACCGAACCTCCGCGCTTCCCTGGGTCCTCCACTCATTACACACTCACGTATTTAGCAACAGAACACCACTGGTGTGAGAGGTTCTCCGCTCGATAATATCAGAGAAGGAGAAACAGCCGGCTGCTACCACTTCAACTTTAGGACAAACTACCAGAGTCCCCAAAAGAAAAACACCATTTGAAGTCACGCACAACAAGATAAGTTTGAACCTAGAAAATGGTTACTGATGTTTAGCGCTATCTCGTTTCCTCTGACATCGCGGGTTTCCGGTTCTGGAAGATGCATCTCAGGAAGATACCCGAGGAGAGGGGAGAGTGTTCCGTGTCAGTCTTTGCATTCGAAACCTAGCTTGTTAGCAGATTCGCTATAACAGCTTTAACTCAGGCTTTCAGTTTGCGTCTCAGTGCACGTTCAAAAAAAAAGTTTCGTTTAATTTGTCATTTGGTGCTTTTTTTTCCCCCCTCAAAGTTCACAGATTGAACAAATAAAGTTACAGTAAAGAGAATAAATTGAAAAATAAATACATTTTAAAATGTCTTCTCGCCCTGAGACTTCATTCATAAAGAACATCTGGTTTTATTCCAGACAGGAAAACCAGCATCCCCAGTTAGAAGAGTAAATAAGTGAGTTACTACCTGCTGCTGTTTGGGTCAGGTCAGAACCATCTGAGACTTCTGTCACACACCTCATATCACTGATCAAATTAAATATGCAGGAAACTTTGTTTCATGGTAAATCCCTCAGATGTGAGATAAAATGGTAAGTTAACTACTAGTAGTAATTACCATTATGGGACATCCCAACAGAGAGACATTTCTGGAATCTGCAGAACTGGCACTTGTTCCGGTTCTTCTTTAGAATTTTGCAGTTGCGCTCACACTTATCGTACTCCAGCTTCAGCCTGATGGTTCTCCGAAAGAAACCCTGGTTGAACAAACATAAGTTTCACTCATTCTGTTCAATTCTTTAGCAGAACTGGCAGTTTGGTAAGCTAAATCAACCACCTGGTATGAGTCCTTTGATTGTGATTATTTGAAAATTTGATAAAACATCCAACATTGTGAATTCATACCTTCAACAAAACATAAACACATTTTTTTTAAATAAACGAAGATTTTACCCACCACTTTACAATAAGGCTCCCCTTATAAACAGTTTATA
Organism: Aphyosemion australe; assembly: GCA_006937985.1. Taxonomy (NCBI): domain Eukaryota; kingdom Metazoa; phylum Chordata; class Actinopteri; order Cyprinodontiformes; family Nothobranchiidae; genus Aphyosemion; species Aphyosemion australe. Next base: position 9,008,135 of record SSNS01000001.1, read on the forward strand.
GAGATGTTAATTAATCTGTAACACTTTATAAATCATTAATAAGTGTTTGTTAAGCATTAAGTAAGAGCAAGAAAGAGACAATGCTGAGTTTTCTTGCCAAATAGTGAGCCAAATCTGTTCACCTATATATTTCATCTTGAGTTGATATATTAAACATTTCAGAGTTACCCTGCAAGTACAATGAGGATTTGGAAACATTTTTAGCAGATATTGTACTTTATCACATTATAAATAATATTATATGCTAAAAAAAATGATGTTTCCAAATACTGATTGTTCCTAAAAGATAATAACTTAGTCTAAACTGTTTAATCTATCAACTCTAGGAGAAATAAATAGGTGAACAGATTTGGCTCATTATTTGGCAAGAAAACTCAGTTTGTTTCTTTCTTGCCCTTGAAGTTGCAATGGCAAATCTGCAAAACAAGCTAGCTTAAAACATTTTTTCATGCCTCTTAACAACGTTCTAACAATAGTATAGCTATAAATATATTGTGGCGGTTAAAAAAATGAATGAAGTGGTTCCCTCACATTTTGTCAATAACGCTGCTCGGTACGAAACCAACAATTGGACCATCCAGTTGACTGTCTCACTGAACCACTGTACTTCCACATTTTCCTGGGTCCTTCACTCATTACGCACTCGCGTATTTAGCAACAGAACACCACTGGTGTGGGAGGTTCTCTGCTCAATAATATCAGAGAAGGTGTTAACACTTCAACTTTAGGACAAACTACAGAGTCCAAAAACTAAAAACACCATTTGAAGTCATGGACAACGAATGTGTTTGGTCCAAGAAAATGGTGACTGGTGTTTAGCACCTTCTCATTTCCTCTGGCAATGCACGTTTCCATTTCAGGGGGCCGTGGCAAACGGGAGGGGTGAGAGTTCTGTGACAGTGTTTGTGTTTAAAAGCTTTAGCTTGTTTTGCAGATTTGCCACTGCATCCTTAATGAATGCTTAATAAATAAATTATTTATAAAGTGTTACAGCTTAAAGTGACAGTGTGTAGTTTTTACCATTATTCTCTGGAAAAATCCATCAAAATAATGTTGAAAAATAATAAAATGATGCCCAGACGTTGAAAAATATTGGCGGCTTTGTAACATATAATCATAAAAATCAGGTCTAAAATACATAAGGTCTCTGGGGGATGCCAAATTCTCTTCTACGTGAGCCGGCTCGGGGTCCTGCACCTGCCGATGACGTAATGCTAGATGATTGGCTGGACGTACGACTTATGGAAGTTACTTTACCATGTTTGAAAACATTTAGGCGGTAAGAAACATGAATTTAATAACAAAACAGCTAAACTCTTTCCGAAACCTATGTGAAAGAACAGAATCAAAAAAGAGATGCAATATATTTTGGCCGACTGGTATTGCCTTAGTTGGACGTCATTGGCAGACGCAGGACCCAGAGCAATCTTGAACCTACACCGCCAGAAAACTAGCATCAGCATTGCATTCTCTCGATGCAATTAACTGAAGGACTAACAAAGTCTGAGGAGTCACGCTGAGGTCGCATGCTTTCTGCTCGACAGGTAACATTTACTGTAATGTTTTTTAAACTAGCAACAGTCACGGCAAAATGGTGTAAAACTACCCTGAAATGTATGTACTGCCCCCTATTGCCAGGAAAGTACACACGATCACTTTAATTAGAAACATATCTATACACTACGTATAAGGGGAGTCTTATTTAAGTGGTTCCAATTTTTTTTTATTAATTTTCAATGGAATTTGAATTCTTTATGCTAAAATAGTTCACAAGGTAGATTGAAAAGAAATATTAAATGTTTACGTTTACAAAATCTTAACAAAATGGTCTGTTTTAATTTCACATGCACTGAAGCATACGGTAGAGGAATCCTAACTTCTTAACGTGAGAGAAAACTGAAGTTCTGCTACAAACCAAAGATGTTTCGGAGGAAGATCCCTGATTGGGCGAGACAAGCTACAACCCTCCAACACTCAGTCTGGGCGCAGAGCCAACACAAGCTAACAGATGTCGCACATATGCCAAAACATATGATCCTGTGATGAACTCTCACCCAAACACATCAACGCAACACCAGTCAGGACATTCTTCAACCCTCACTCTCCAGTTGGGAAAAATGACTTTTCCTCCAACATATCTGAAGGCGTGCGGTCGTGAAACACACCAGGCAGCCATCATGTTGCACAACAACTTGGCTGCGTTTATGTTTATGAGTAGTTTTGGCACATTGCTATTAAGGGTTATTATGTGTCACACATCATGTTTTTGTGTCAGTTTTAAAGAGAAACAGCTGGTTTTGTGGGAGAACTGGGTGAAATCTTTATGAATACAGTTAAGCTTACAGTTTATTAAATGACAAGTCATCAAAAATGGATTTCATGACAACAAGGATGGACAAAAACAGATGTCTGGGTGCTTAATGTGGAAATCCGTGAGTGGAAAAAAGACTAAACCAGAGGCCGGTGTAGATATATCATCAAACACGAACAGATGTGTGTTTTGAAGCACAGCAAAAATGAAAACTGTAAATGGAAGAAGATTGAAGATAACGTGGTATATTGAGGTTTTGTAATGACAGCTTTCTGGTTGCAGAATCACATGCTGTCATTACTGACCACAGTCCACGCATTCCTCATGTCGAGAGCTCTTCTCTTTAAAAAAAGGTGTTGAAAATGATACCCAGAGTCCATCCTGTTAGCACAATTCTTTCCATGATGTCATAATATTAGTCAGGAAAAATACAGGAACAAAGTGCAGTCACGAGTCGTTCCACGTCATCATGTCCCAGCACCATGACACAATTACAGGCTGTGTGCCAAGACAAACAGCTGCTCTGGTGGCATGATGGACATCGTCTGTCTCAGTGGTCAATCCAGGTCAAGTCTCAAGGCAAAGAGAGCAAGTCTAAATCCCAGACCACACTGCGTTTTTCGGCCATCCGAGACAAATGCATTGTTGAGAACAGAATCGGGACAAAAAAAAACGGTAAACGTGACGTTCATTTGCTGTGGCCATCCAGTGTGACCAGCCAGCAACAGCTTTTTGAGCACCCTCACGATCAACAGTCTTCAAGCACTTGTGACTCACATCTGCAATTGACCAATGAAAATACACCCGGGGAGTTACGCAAACAACTAGTGACAGTAGGAGAGTAGAATTAGCAACATTAGCAACAGTGGAAACTACACACAGAAACATGTGGAACACTCCCTTTGGGAGTTCAGTTTGGAGTCTAATTATAGAAGTGGCAAGGGTAGCACTTTTTTCTCTTCGTCTTTGTTGTCTTGGGTATCCGTCGGCTTTTAGTGACGTATGCATTTCGGCGAGTACGCTCGTGACGTTAGCGTGTCCTGCTAGAGCGAGACGTCATCCAGTTTGGCTCACAGAAATCGTACAGTGTGCCACCTCTCTAGAGTCCTCGAGGTGTTACATGAAGCAGTCCTTTCAGACAGCCAAAAAATACAGTGTGGTCCCAGCTTTAGTCTATTCTCAAGTCTCTAAGGGAAATATCAAGTGTCAAGTCTTTAGAGCACAAGTCCAAGTCAAGTACCAAGTCCAAGATGAACACGTCCAAGTCAAGCCACATGTATCTAAGGGGCAAATTCTAGTCAAGTTTAAAATCTTTGGAGCACAAGTCTAAGACAAGTCTCAAGTCCTTGTGGGGCAAGTCCAAGTCTCTGATGAACAAGTCAAGCCACAAGTCTCTAAAGTTTCAAGTCTTTAGGGCACAAGTCCCAAGTCCTTAAGGGGCATGTCCAAGTCTTTGATGAACAAATCCAAGTCAAGTTTCAAGTCTTTAGAGGGCAAGTACAAGTCATGTCTGAATTCTTTAAAGCACAAGACAAGTCTCAAGTTTTTGAGGTTCAAGTCCAAGTCTTATAAAAGACAAGTCAAGTCACAAATCATCGTTGTAGGATCGATCACCGTTCCTGGCAGAGAATGCTGCTGTTGTGTCCTTGGGCAACACACTTAACCCACCTTGCCTGCTGGTGGTGGTCAGAGGGACTGGTGGCACCTGTGCTCGGCAGCCTCGCCTCTGTCAATGCGCCCCAGGGCAGCTGTGGCTACATTGTAGCTCATCACCACCAGGTTGTGAATGTGTGTGTGCACGGGTGAATGTCTGATTGTGTTGTAAAGCGCCTTGGGGGGTTCTAAGACTCTAGAAGACGCTATATCAAATACAGGCCATTTACCATTTGAGTCTATGTCTCAGATTTGACTCTCCATCTCTGACTCACACAAATCTAATGACGAGTTTCAGGTTTCAAACTCCACTCTAAACAAATATTAATGACATTAAAGGTTTACAACTCTCCTGAGCTAAACTTCCATCTGGTCCGTGTGCTTTAGATTACTGCCAACAGGATCTCTCCAGTAAAACCCAAGTGACAGAGTGAATAGCCAATATTTAATGTAAGCAGCTTTGTGTCGGCATCAACTCCATGTTTAAAAGAAAGGGGTGAAAGGTGGTTACATCATCCACCTCACATGACCCGGCTGTCTGCATATCTCAGAAACTTTCCACTGACCTCGAGGCCAAGCACCTCTGCGTGACAGGATCGGCATAGGTTTGGGTGTTATGTGCGCTGATACTCATTTGTCCTTGTGTACAATGTTTGCGTGATGTTTTTTCCCCTTTACGCAAGTTGGCTAGCTACAAGCAGAAACACTTGGAAAGAGATTTCCTTTTAATACATATCGGTCTGATGTTAAACCCCCACATTTTCTCACCTTGCAGCCTTCACATGCATGCACTCCGTAGTGAAAGCCTGAAGCTTTGTCTGAGCAAACCCGGCACTCGAGGTTGAGGATGCTTGGGTTCTCATTTGGGCCAAGCTCCACTCCACAGACCCCAGATAATGGACTCGATGCAGGGGTCAAGGTGTCTACAATAGACAGTAAAGAAAACAACATTTAGAGGTTTAATGAGAGCATTTTCTTAGACAATATACAGTATGTACCTCTCTGCTTCCTTCCACTGTAAAGTTAACTCATGATGACTTAAAGCTGCCACTATGTTATATATTTGAGATCCAACTCTCCATACTTGGGATGTGAGGCATAAATTGAGATTGAGATTCTTTACAGTTGTTCAATAATTCTATTTTATCAGCACAAAAAATAAAAATTCAATTAGATTTTACCAAAGCGATAAAGCGCTTTATTGATCAGGGAATCAACTGGAAAAAACGTGATATAAAACATGCTTTTGTCAAATTTTAAAGCCCCAGTGTGTAATATTTTTCCCTGTTTACTACCAAATTCTGTGCATCCAGTGCACAAACTTGTCCTTTTTCATTAATATTTCTCAACAACATCAATTCTGAATATTCCTCTCAGCTTCAAATTTTACATTTTTAATACATAAATTGTGGTCGACGCTCCATGGTCATCCTCCATCTTGAAATACGGTAGCTATTTAGGGACATATTAGCTCCATGTTATGCGTTTGCACTATGACTGTAACCTGAAAGAAACAGCAGAGGGCAGCAGTGCGCCGTGGAAGCATGGCGTCTGACAATGCAACTAAGAAGAGACGAGACTATCTACTCCACTGTTGCTGTACTTTTTTTAGGTTGAATAAAGAACAATGAAATCAAAAGACATATCAAATTAGTCAGGTCTTATTGATTTCCAACACTCAGCAGCCGCATATGATGAGAACCCCGCCCGCAACAGCTAGACACCAGCATCCAAGTGTTGTTCCTGACTCACCTCAGCTGATCATTCCTCTTTTCTTCATAATAGAGCTCCCAATCCGGTCCCAAAATATCAGTTCCAAAGTCCTTCTTCAAGAAAGGTTCTTCTATTAAAGTCTCCTCTCTTACCGCAGCCTGCCGTGTCTCTCCCAACACGCTTCAGCGGTCGTCCGCTAGCCGGTGGCTATGTTAGCATTAGTTACTTTATTTCCACAGCGTGTCCCCGGCTCCAGCCAAACCTCATCGGCTATCCGATCGCTAAACAGCCAGTGGTTGATGTTAGCTCCATCTCGACCTTCAGCTGATGGCTAACCGGCAGACGCTTGTTTACTCCGCTGCTCTGATCCACATGACACCGGACGCCACAGCTGATGCCACCCCTCCTCCGTGTGTGAATCAGTGGCAGCTATGCTAGCTTCCTTCAGGACTGGTAGGTTGATAGTGTTTCCCCTAGAAATGTTTACAGCCGTGATGCTTGTTGACTGCGGGGGGTGGCGGATAGCGCCGCCTCGTCGTGGGGGTGCGCGTGTCGTCTCGTCGGGGGGAGGGGGGTACGTGTGGCATTATGCATTAAGACTGAACAGTCATTAAAAAATGTTTTTTAACTGGTGGAGTAGTTATATGCTTTGTGTGGGTTAGGCTACAGAGATGGGAAATAAATCAATCTCATGCTTTTTATAAAAAAACGAACCAGATGGCTGGAGTGAACGCTGGAGTTGTTGCCTTTTTGAGTGGGCCACCATAGCTGCAATACATACTCTGAACTGCATGGCGCTAAAGAGTCGCAATTTTTACCATGATTTCTATGAATATCCCACATGGGGCCTTTAAACATGAACCTTTTCCCATAAAAATCATACAGAAAAAAATACAGTAAATTTAATATCGATTTCCATTGTATGGATGATTGTATTTCATTATTTAATGGTCTGCTGGACATCAGACCTTAAGCCTTTCTTTTTGTTCAAGAATGCAGAAACAAGGAGACAACACTGGAACGAGTTCATCTAATTTTCTATTAGTTACATTGAACCAGTTACACAATACAAATGGTTTCTGAGTTTATACAATAATTAGTTTGCATTTATTTAACAGTTCATGGTGTGTTCTTTAAAAAAAAAGACCATTTAACTCTTGAACTCACCCAATGTGATGGAGCTCTTGGACTCTGAACCAGGACTCTGGTAGTCCGGGAAATCGAATTCTAGTGAGTCATCTGCTATCGACTGAGAGATGCCAGGAAGATCCTCAATCAGGTCTCCACAAAGTGAACTGTCCAGGAGGGAATCCCCGAGTGGTGAAGGGGGGCTGTAAAGATCTGCTGCCATGGTAGAGATCAGGGATCCAAACCCTCACTCACCAGACTGGGATAAGAGGACAAATAGGTCAACGTTAACAACAAACTGTAAACTAGGGCAGAGCAATAAATCGAAAATTTATCATCATCACAATTTCTAACTTTTATCGATATCGTTTTTCCCATGTCAGTAAATTTGGTAATAAAAAATGAAAAGGTGTGTAGGTTGGCAACATTCATGTCCTGTATCACCTCGAGTCACATGACGTGACTCAACGTAATACCTGTGACAGCCCCATCTAGTGGACAACATTTGTTTTTGCTCATACATGTAGTTATTGTCCATTTATCATCATCAAGGTGAACTTCTCAATATATCGTGATATTGATTTTAGGCCATATCGCCCAGCCCTACTCTGCTATATTTTTATTATAGACATTTGAGGACGTAAAAACCTGAACTGTACTCCAACATTTTCAAACTTAATGTAACAGGATATTATCTTGAAGCCTCAGTGAATCATTGATGTTTTTCAAGAAACTTGAGTTAATCTAAGCAGCTTGAACTCAAACCATACACAGTGTGTATTAACCCCCTGAAAGAGGCCCATGTCAGCAGGGAAAATCATCACTTTGAACCCCGCCTGTGCTCTTTAACTGTCCTAGGACAAGTGTTATCTGTCGAAGTAGGATTGGCATAAAATTCCTGGACCTTTTTATCCACACTGCCTTTTACTGGCTTCCATTCAATATCGAAGCCAAAATTATATTTATTATTGGATGCATTTTCTGGTACATATGGTTTAATCACACACTATTAAAGCCGAAATAATTTTTCAACTGTTTAATCCCAACTTATGCACATCAATGACCCAAGGTTACCTTACTGTCCTGCTACTGGTTTACTTGTTGAACACCAGTAGATCACGTCTTTTAGGTACACCCCAGAGATGTGCTGCTCTGGACATGCTGTCACTGTCATCTATTAAACTTGAAATGTCTTTCCATTCTCCAACAAGTAGTAGAAGTATTTTGTTTGTATCTTGGTGACAAAGAAACAAACTAGCACTTGACATCCTGTTGTTTTTAACTGAACAAGCTTTGTGTAACTGTTTGGTTTCCTCATAGAGGACATAAAGGTTGCACTCATGGGGGGATTGTCCTGAGACCATTCCAGAGGCCAAGAAGGATTAGTTTGTTATCTAAAAGAGATCAAAGAGCACAGCAACCAGGAGAAAGGGTTGATTTTAACAATACATTAAACATGCAAAACTTTAGCAAAAGAACAAAGTATTAGGGTTTATGTAGATTTCCTGAATTTGGCTGGTCAAAGTTTTCTAGTTTTTGACCTTGTAAATTAATTTTGGTTGATTTGTTCAGCCACAAAAAACGAAAACAAAGGTCACTCTCTTTGGAAAAGCTTGCATTTAGTCGAATTTTATGAATGGCTGAGTGCAAATTAGCTTTTTAGAAAAAACATGAATGAAGGTTTTTGGTCCTTTTTACCATTAAATACAATTAAAAGAAAAAAGTGGGTAATAAAATAGACAAATACATGGTATCATACATCAGCTTTACAATTTTAAAATATTTTAAGTCCTCTGTATTTTTAATAGGCCACACAGAAGTAAAATGTTAACAAAAATTTTGAAAAACTGTGTCTGCATCAACAGCCTATGCTGACAGGCCAAAACCCTGCCATTCCTGAATTGCAGTCAAAGGCTACACTTAGCTGCAGCAGCTGCTTGGTAATCAGTCAAATATGCAACGGCACAGCCAATAATCAATCATTCAAAAGCTGTCTTATAGCTGATTTATAGTTCAGTCTAACCAGGACTAAGAGCATGCTGATGTTTACCCACTGAGCACAATGCCATAATGTACATCCATGTTGTCCCAGGCGCTCACAACACGATTCTATAAAGTTCCCTCCATGCAATTTAAGCAACATTATATAATAGCAAATTATAATTGTCATGGACAGTTAGAAATTATTCTAATGGAAATACAGACCCCTTGAATGTTATCATTTACATCTGGGTAATAGCGCACAACGCTGGGAAAGAAGAACCTCTGCAGCCGCTATCCAGACCTGTATGTCCACGATTTAAGCTAACAAACATAAAAGCTAGGGATTTATTTTAGATCATCTAACACATCTTTGAGCAGATGATCAAAAAGTTTCATCTCGAAGCTAACGGTGTTTAGTGCAAAGCTTTCAGATCCGTTTGAAATAGCTAACGAGCTGTGGAGATGACAGTCCTCAGAACTGGCCGCTAGTATGGGGATATCTAGAAATATTTTATTAACACGCCTGGACTTTACACAGCTGAAGCTACGACGGTGTAACCGGATCTCTTCTGCGTTGAGCGGGTTAATGCTGAAGGACCACCATGACATGGTTCGTCTTTGGAGATAAACAGAATCTCCATTTATTCTGACAAGCTCCGTAAATCGAAACACGAAACAAACAACATTAGAGGCTGGGCAGATCTCAGGGGGGACAAACATTTTATAAATAAATAAATACATTTTATACATTTGACATACCTGAATAGCTCAATAAAGACAAAACCAAAGACGTTAAAGGCTGCCCACTCCAATTACAAAACACCTTTTTTGTAATTATAAAAACAAAAACTAATTTAACACAATTACAAAGGCATACAAGTCATTAGATGGCTATAACTTGTTCGTGTCTGGACATGTGGGGCAGATACCTGATTTTTTAATTCTGTCATGAAACTTTGGCTGCTACGATGTGGACGTATCATCCACTAGAACTCTCTTCATGGCTGTTAACCATTGCCTTCTGTGTATTTTATTGTTCTTTATATATTAGATTATGTTTGGCTAACTAAATCCCAACCTGTCCAGCTAAAACACATAATATAAAAAATATCTACCACTGTTACTTCCTGACCAACACAGAGTACCCACTACACCCTATAAAAGTGCATTAACATTAGCGTGTGGAGACACAACTGCAGGTTAGCTTTTAGATCGACACGTTTGTTCTGATTTCTTGATTTTTTTCTGAAAATGTTTTTTTGGGGGGGCTGTGCATCCTTAATGCTTGACCATAAAAACTCATAAAACAACATCCGTTTGTTCTTACTGTATTACAATGCAACTGTATCTGTGTAAAAAAAACTAACAAATCCAATCTACAGAGAGATTTCGGATCAGATCTCCATTTACACAGCTGCACTCATCTTTTAAAGCCAGCATGACAGAAATGTGAAATTGAGCAACTTAAATGTTGCTAGTTTCAAGTATTCTGTCTGAACTCTAATGCTTTAAAATTGACGATTATGTGAAATCCTGTCTTTATCTGGCAGAGTAGCAAACATGTACTCAGTCAACCCTCATGGTCAGGCATCGAGGGCGTGATTGATCAAAGCATGCTTGTTCTTGTTTATCTGGTGTTTGCCTTGCAGCCTTTCACGGGACAAGTCCTGACAGAGCGCCAAAGTTGAGTAAAAGTGGAATAAAGATCTGTGAGCGTAGCACGGAATATACAGGATGTTTACAACACATGCTTTGTCTCTGGTAAGGTTTTTCAAACAAAGCACAGTAAAGTCGTGGGACGGCAGTCTTGGACCGCTGCTGGTCAGGCGAGAGCCTTTGATGTGAAGAATCTGACCTCTGACTGAGCGATAACTCCGGCTGTCAGCAAAGAATCACTTCTTAATGGTTCCAGGATCTAAAAAGTGAGATTTTTCAACTTTTTGTCCCATAGATGATCATCTGTCCTTCTTTTCTGTCACACTGTGTTTCAGATCAATAAACAGATTTCAGTATCAGACAAATGCCGTTTACAAATAATAATTTTCATTTATTGAGGGCAAAAAGGTGAAAAAGTAAATGCTCCCGTTAAATTATGAATTAACCATATTATTTAGACAGCTGGTCACCACCAGCCACACCTGGGTAAGAATACTGCCAAACCAGTACAATTAAGAATTCACTTTCATAAAACGTATCGGACAACACGAAGCAGGATAAACAATCTAAAAAAGCAAAACATTATGTCTTCTTCTGAAAAAAATCAAGAGCAACAGAACCCAGAACAACATCCAAAGCATTTCAGGTCTCACTTGCCTGAGGTTAGAGTCAAAGGTCATCATTTGGAGAGAGATAGGCTAAAAGTTGCATGCATTGGAGGGTTTCAAAGCCCAAACCTCTGTTGACCAAAGAGAGCAACAAAGAGCCATGATCTCACATTTACCAAAAAAGAAAACCAACTTGATGAATATTTTTGTGAAAATATTCCAAGAAGTGACGAGGCAAAAGGGGACGTTTTAGGAACGTCGTCCATTGCATTTGGTATTAAACTAATACTGTATTTCAGGAAAACAGGCAGGCATGGTGGTGGTAGTGTGATGTCTGGGGCTGCTTTGCTGTGACTAATGGAACCACAAATTCTGCTTTCTACCAGAAAATCCTGAAGGAAAATGTCCAACCACTGAGTGAAAACAAGTCTGTAAAGAAGTGTGGGACAACATTCCTCCATAGACACCTGAGCGACATTACCAGTGTTTACAAATGCTTGACTGCAGTTATATCACGCAACCAGGTACATCTTCACAGGAGGCATGGCTGATGTGGGTGACTTTTTGGTCCAGGAAATAATCATCTGCAAAAATGTATATATTTTATTTATTAAATATAAATGTTATTACGCCATCAACTGGGCTGAGTGACTTTATTTCCCTCATTTCCACAGATGATGACTCTGTCCCAGCCCACGTTTTCCCTTTGTCTAGAAGACATTGTGTTTTAATTCCCTGGGGACCAAAAACCCCAGACTCCGTGCTCTATCTTTAGGTCACAGGAGAAGTGGAAACAGGAGCTGCGAATAAAGCTTGTAACCAGATGCCACAAAGGACACAACCGGCTGACAAAAAAAACAACAACTATGAGCTTAAGGTCACCCAGAAAAAGTTCTTATCGTCCCAGTTTGAGATAAAGACATAAAAGCCTGTTCGGATACAAAAACAACCCACATTTACTTTCAAACGGAACTAGTGTTTTTAGGCTATTTCTGACAGAAAATGTTGACTTTTTCAGTGAATTAGCAGCTGTTAAGCTTGGAAGAAGCAAGAATGTGTGCTAGGTGACAACAAAACAGTGTTTTTGCTGCAGACAGCTACTGTGGAAGTGAACAACAAAGTTTAAGATGCTAAGTCAACTAGCTACATGACGTAACGTCGTATTTTTGAGGAATTAAAGTAGTTAAATTACCTCAGAGGCTGCTATTTGGAGCATTTTCAGGTCAGGGTGAATGTTTGAGTCGGACACCAGAGGAGAAAGGGGGTGTAGTGGTGCTTGGAGGACACCGGCTCCGTCAAAGTCCTTGACGCGTCGCCCGCCTGCTCCCTCCCCGCTACTGTCACAAGCTGCGTGCGTCCTCCGCAGGAAATCACGTAGGTAAAGGACGTAGACACACGCATAGATATCATATATATCACTAGATGCCTTACCCGCGCTCTTCGTCGATTGGACGAACGTCCCTACGCGGCGGCCATCTTACATCGGACAGCTGCCCCCTTTCGTAACATTGGTGTCAATGGTGCATGTACTATTTAAATAACTCTAACTTGCTCAATTTTCAATCAAATTTCAAACGGTTTGATTTGTTATAAACGCCAGAGATGTGCCTCTAAAATATGACGGATTTGGTCCGTTAATTTACAAATGTGAAAGTATGTCCTATCAAGCCTATGTGTCATAAGGTTTGTAAATCCGTTAATATTTCATCGAGTTATGAGTGTTTTTGTTTAAGTTGTTCAATCACCTTCCATCTGCTACCATTGAGAACGGAACGTAGGTGTCCGAGGTAAGATGGCCGCCGTGTAGGGACGCTGTCGACTCAATCTAGTGATATATATATCTATGGACACACGTACGTGACGTACACACCTCCGGACACACCTACAGCTTCAGCCAATCACAACGCGCGGCTCAGAACTCCGCCCGCCACTGATTGGTCCTGTTTGGAGCTGCGAATTCAATGGCAGCTGAGCCGAATCTATTTCTGTAATTAAACACCGAGTGGATTTACGTCACTCATCACAGGGGGTCGATTAATCATTCATGTTTCGGTCTCTTCTAAAACACATATTTAAATCATGTCTTTGCAGCTTCAGGCAATGACCACGTCAATGTCATTTTGTTTTCTCCACAAAACAATTACATTTTGAAAAATACTAGCATATTAAACATATTTAATCATTGAACGGTGAGTCAATTTGTATTTTTTTGTCTTCATCACTAATATGTCAGCACTTTTATGTCTATAAAGTCTTCATAACTTTAGAGTTGTAAAATAGATTTGGCAGAAAGTGTCACAAAACCTGAATCACCAATCACCTCCTTTCTGGCGCCATCTACTGTAATTAAATGAATGACTAGAATGGCAGGTGACCTCCGAACTGGTATCTTTTCCTGTTGACTTCCACCATTAGAGAGAGCAAATCTGAACTCTTAAGGTTGCTGCTCCATTCATCTATGAGCCAGTCATTCACTCATTTATTATAAATATCTGATTTTAATAAAAATATCAATTCCACAAGATTTGACCTTTACTTTGAATTCCTATTTTGTTTTTTAAAACTATTTTGTGTTGCATTACTGTCAAATACATGCTCTGCAAAAACAAAAACCTTTCAGATTTAAAAATTAGCTTCCAGAGGCTTGTTAGATTATTATTTACTGTATAATAAACTCAGTAAAGGGATTATAGAATAAATCAGCATTTCAAAGGAAAAAATTCCAATAATTGAGTTTATTGTTGCACTCAAATAAAGAGAACCTCCACTCTTTGCTTTGATAATATCCAGTGTTTATTTTAATTGAGGATAAGTAAGATTGCATCAAAAGCCATGGTGCATAAATCTGTACAAAGATTTAAATTCATATAAAAATGCAGCACTTACCCTTTAAGCGTTTAGAAAAAAAAGTAAAGAGACAGTTGTTTGTCAGGCTTGTTGCAGAGACTATCCAGGTTGTTTGCTCCTGTGATGTATTGCTGCCCTCCAGGGAAGGCAGTAGGTTGTATAGTTAGCTCCTGATGGGGTAAAATCACAACCCTGAAACCACACAACCTACTACCTCACCCTGTACGAACACCATGAGTCACCGCGGGTTGTCAACACAAGACGTGGAGCTGAACAGGTTTTTGGAATCGATCCATAAAGAAAATTAAAACTGCTTCATTATTACAGAGGATACAGATAGTTTCTGTGGTACAATTCCATTAAAAGCTCACAGAACAGGGTAAAAAATCAGAACAGTATTACAAAAAACACCCAAAATATTCACATTAAAGTACAAAACTACCTTAGGTTATTTCATTGATGACTTCTGCTCGGAAACATTTATTTAAATAAAACATGGGAGTCGTTTCTCCTTTTCAGAAAACAATGATGATGATGACGAGGAGGAAGAGGAGTAGGAGGATGCTATCACGGTCACTTCAGGAAAGACAGTAAGTTGTATAGTCATCTGACAGCTTGGGAATGACCCTAAAACTATACAACCTACTACCTCACCCCAAAGGACAGTTTATCTGCTGCAGCTGACCTTTGACCTGTGGGAAATAAAAACAAACATTCACATTTAAACAACATATTTATAATGTTAAGTTACCCTAAAGTGAAATAATAAAACAGCTACAGAACATTTTCAGTAAACATGAACCTGCTGATGTTTTAATCATTTTGAATTTTTTTTTAGAACAAACTCAGCGTTTGATAACTATGTTTTAAAAAAGCAGCAAATACTTCCTGCATGTCACTGAGTCAGTTCACTTCCCCTTTGTGGTGTCGGGTCTGTGCGCTCCATCAGCTCGCCTCCTCTCGCGGCTCCTTCACCTACATGCAGACAAACAGGGGGGAGGGAGGGAGAGAAAGAGAGAGCTGCTGTTAGGGGTCCAAAGGTCAGACTTTCACTCCTTATCTGACACTTGAGCCCGTGGATGTGCAAGCTCACACAAGTCATAAACTTCAGCTTCAGAGAGCAGCACTCGCTGCTATTTTAGGAGTTACACAGAATGTGATTAAATTCCTGCACATGACTGAGTTCCTCATGTTCATTCTGTCAATTCAGGTAACAATTAATTCAGCTTAACTGGTAAAAAAATAAACAATCTCGTTAATCTCCTTAAATCAACTATTTGCTTCTGAGCTCTCTTCCAAGAAACGCTGAGGCAAAGAGGATAAATGTGTGTATGAAGGTCATGTAGGACGGCTGTGGCGGTTTCTGGGAGTTTCCTGAGAGAGACGAGCAAGGCTGCGGTTTCCCCTCGAATCAGTGAGCGACGGGGGACCGAGGTAGGATCCGAGTCATAAAAGTGAGTCACTGCATTAACTCCTCTTGTGTGAACCAGGTCACGGCTGTTTTTATTTCAGGTCAGTTATCTCATAAATACCCACAGATCTCAGTATGAGCCACTTAATGTCCGAGTGTAAGAGGGGCGCAGCAGACCTGGCTGGGTGTAGCTCAGGCCATCACACATGAGCTTTTTAGAAAAGAAAAAGGTCAATTCCAAAAAAAACTGATTTCTATCTTTAATGCAAAAAATGTACATAAAGAACAAAAAAAACACATTTAAAAGATTAGAAGGTGTAATCTAAAATCTACTTTTACCACAAAAAAATGTCCAGTTATTTGTTAGAAGACTTCATTTTTTAGAATAATGTGTAAAAATTCACATTTAAAGTAATTTATTCGTTTTTGTGCAACAAAATAAGCTATTGTACTCACATACTTCCACTAAGTCAACAAAACTTTGAATCATCGACTTAAAATTGGTGCAAAGATGTGAATTTATCTCATTTATTAAACTGATTCACCTTTAAAATGTTTAAAAATATGTTTAGAATGAAGTCTTTAATAGTTATAAATACCACTTAAATGAAGTAAAAATGAACAAGTCTGCCACTCTACAGTCTGTTTTTTCTTTTTTTGGAGACATTATGAATTATAACGTATTCAGGTTGATCCCTACCATCACTGTTATAAACGAGCATCATCTGCCTACTGGACTGGAATTAGACCCTAAAATCTGTAAATTTATCACCCTATTAAGCAATTGTCCTGATTGGAGTTTGTTTTTAATTTTAATTTAATCCCAATTACACAATCAGTCACTTTACTGGAAACACAATCAAATAAAGAGAACAACATGAGGTGAAAGTTCGTGATTTTGGCACAAACCAGAGTCAGATGATCGCTGTTGGCCTGCAAATAAAAACCTAATTTGAGAATTGTTCACATAGATTTAAAAGCTCTAATGTGAAATGCTGCTCCTTGTAGTTGACTTGAACCACCAACAGGTGTCAGGTCTCTCCAAGCATGCAGGGAAAAGCTGTGGAGAGCTGCAGGCTCCCGTGACAATGAGGCCTTTGTGCAGTTCCGGGGTGCCAGCCGGCGTGCCCTCGTGTACGGTTTCCCCTCTAATCTTCATTTGACCTTTAGGCTGATGGCTTTTCTTTCCCCCCTTTTTTTCTTGACTGGTTTTCTTTGAGGCTATCCTCAAGCTGCATGATCCACACGGGACGCCCGAGCTGCTGTTTGTTTGGACGCATCGCTCGCAGGATCGTTCTTGTGTGCTGAGAGTCATTTAATAAACTAAACACAAATTAGGAATAGTGCCGTGTGTCTGTGGGCAGCTCATTTATTCCTACTGTGGAAATCACACACACACATACACACACACGCAAACACACAATTAATGCCTCAAAGGAGACATGAAGTTATCCAACTTTGAAATAACAATAAACTAAAAATATGGTAAACATTTAAACAAGACTGAAACAGAAAAATTAAGTCTAACCAAAAAAAGAGAGAGAAACACACAAGCATAATCTACACACACGCGCGCTTACACACACACACACACACACACACACACACACACACACACACACACGCACACACACACACACACACACACACAGGTCAGTGCTAAGAAGCCTTATAATTATCTCTTACTCAGCAATATGACATGTGGCTATTAGAACGTCGTGCAGAAAGTTAAGTTGGATTTTGTTTTTGTAGTTAGCACCCTCTCTCTCTTAGAGTGTGGTTTAAAGCATGTTTAACAGCTCTGCTTATTTTATTTTTAAAAAAGAATAAACGTTTAGAAAACTGAACGATCAAATGTATATTTTTACTGATATATTTTGGTGAGTTGATCAGTGTGTTAAACTGTTCCACAAATAAAATAATTATAAGCAAGTTTTTATAATTACACACGAACAAAAATTGCATTGTTGTTTAACAGATTTCAGAAAATATATATTTTTAATTATAAATTTAGATTTTGAAAAAAATGAACAAAAATGACAAATGCGTAAAAAACCCTAAAATTATATAAAAAATGTAGCAAAACAAAAGTATTTTTTAAAAATTCCTTTTACATTTATAATCAGCTTTTTAAGTTTTACCCAATGTGTTTAGATGAAAACCACACACACGCTCTCTCTCTCACACACACACACACACACACACACACGCCATTATTTTTATTAAGAAAATAAAACAACACTCTCCCATTAAAAATATCAGTAAAATATTAAAGAAATCTAATTACAGAAAAATGTGCTCTTCATCTGCGCCCCCACGAACGTACATACGCACGCACACACACAGTTAAACTAGCATATATAGAAGGTAAAACACTCTTAATATACTCTGTGCATCATGTCCTCTGATTCTCTTCTTAATGAATTAAAAGTGCCCCCCCACCCCCCACACGACTTTAACAAAGATCCTCTGTGACTTCATCATTAAAACTCACACTTCATAAGGACTAGACATGCAGCTCTAGTGTGTGTTCAAAAATCAGCCATTACACCTTTCTGCTATGTGTATGAGTGTATCATACTCAAATGCACCTGTGTGTGTGTGTGTGTGTGTGTGTGTGTGTGTGTGTGTGTGTGTGTGTGTGTGTGTGTGTGTTTAAAGACTGTGGTGCCTTGTGTTGTGCATGCACTGTGCATGTGTGTGTGCGCATGTGTGTGAATGCTGAAAGGAGGAGGCTGTGCCCTGCGCTCCTTAGGAGAGGCGTGGGAACCCCATTCATCTCAGGAGCCTGGGTTCATTGTGGGGTACATCGCATCAAATGTGTCTGGGTATTCGCTTCAGTGTGTGTGTGTGAGTGAGAGAGAGAGAGAGAGAGAGAGAGAGAGAGAGAGAGAGAGAGAGAGAGAGAGAGAGAGAGCGTCTGCTGCAAGGTGATGGTCTTTGTGTTTTTACATCTGCTTGTTTTGTTGTTGTTCTGTGAGGGTGAAGTGTTTACTAACCCAACCTGTAAATCATTCGCTCTTCTTAAACCACAACTTGGACACAAATAAATCTGATTTGTTTTCCGTCGAGATAAAATATTTTTTGTGGTCCTGCCAATGTTTTGAGGAAATTCACTGTGAGACATTCTGATATTGATCACAGTAAAAACAGACTCATTTTAGGCTTTCGTGATGCAAAAATGTCCAAGTTTGGAGGAAATCACCTGGAAATAAGCTGTTAAATCCTTGAAGAAGGACAAAAATCTCATTAAACCATCTTTTTATTTGATTTTGACCAGATTATGAATTCAGATAGAAAATAACAAAACAGGAACGGTAACTCTAGTTGATTCTATCTCGTCCTTTTCTTAGTGAATCTCTAACAATGACCTTCTCCCTTGTCCAAACACCTCTGATTTAACTCCTAATTTTGCGCGACTGAAGAGGCTTTGGGTCCATTAAAGAGGGGAGCGACATCAGGGCTTCTTGTGAGGGTGACAGTGATGAAGTAGCCTGTGCCAGGCCCCTCTACAGTGAGAGTGGCAGATGAATAGGCCTGTCAAACGTAGGATGTAGGTGGGATGACTAGAGTTATCTGTGATGACTCACACTGCCTCCACTCCTACCGTTTGGTCATGGTCGACACTGATTCGCCGAGGATTTCAACATGAAACCATAACGACAGCCTGACGCGGATAAAAATCAAGGATTTTCAATTAGTGATGGCTGAAAACCGGATTTATGGGTTATAATTAAAAGACGCCATGCTGGATGGCATTGATGAGGGGGTGTGGCGCTTTTCACTTATTTAATTATATGGAAAATCTCAGATGATGCAGACAAAATTAAAGCTGATGTTGGTCCTGTGGGATCAAGCAGGTCTGCTATTTGAGCTGAAACAATTTCACCATTTCTTATTTTATCAAAGCTTCGATTCAGCACCAAACTCATTCTTCGTATTTAGCTTCAGTTGCTTCCTTTAGCCAGCTTCTGGGCCAAAGTGCTTGTCCGTGCTCTTTGTATAAGGAAAATGTAAAAAGAAAGGCAGGATTTTTAATAAAAGCGTAATAAACGGTACGTCTAATGGGCCTGCTCTGGCTTTATTAAAACTCAGTGGAGCCACGTGTCAGCGCTGACCCATTTTAAAATGTTTCACCTCCCTTTACGAATGATAAACCTCAAGAATTCCAGCTAAGATAAGCGATTATTGAGAAATATTAATAGCAGTTACTAGTTTTTATGATAGATGAGCGTTAGAGATTAGAAAGAGGCACACAGAGGAGCTCGGTTTGATGCAGCAGGCCTAGTCTGGCCCTACGCCCAGCATTACTAGTCCTCCTCTGCTCCCTCCAAAACGGCCTCTTTCACTCACACAAAAGGCTGATCAGGAGAGCAGAACCTCAGGTAGGAAACACCCAGACGAAGAGATCGGCGCTTTGTCGAAATGTCGCCTTTCTCCTGGTTTACGTACATTATTTTGTCTCCGCCAGGTCAAAATCCAGTTTGCCAAAGGAAAATCTGTGTGTGTTCATGCTTCTCATACATAAGTACAGATGCACACACAACCTTAAGTCAACACCCACTCACATGTTCTCTGACTTACCTACTTTGAAGCAGCTGGGAGACCCCACGGAGCCCAGCGATCCCGGGTAAAGCCCCGAAATCGTCGCCATTTATTGTGCCGGACTCATCGGAAGCCGCATGCCCAAATATCCTTCCTGTAGAGAAGGGCAGAGATGAAGCTCGGCTTCAGTCACACAGCTCTGCACTCGCTGCAAGGAGTAGGCGGGCACGCCAACGACAGACCAATTCAGTGTCCCACAAAGTACCGGCCTTCCTGTCTGCCTCAGATCCCTTTTCCTACATCTGTCTCCCATCTCTTCACAGATCTACTCTGACATTCCTAACCAGCCTCCGTGCTTTAGGATCCCCTCCCTAACCTCAGCTAGCACTCACAAACCAGCTCATCCTCCCTGTCCTCCAGCTCCGGATGGGAGACTGTCAGGACCCGCCACAATGGGGAGGCCATGTGGGTTTCCTATGGAGTCGCGTGCTCCTCCCGTCTGGCAGTTAACAAGGCTTTGAATGAGGAATGTTAGCAAACAGAGCTGCTGAATGTTGGATGAATGCTACGCCAGGCAGCCAGTCAGATCGAAGCTCGGGCCCGGGCATATGAATAATGGAGAAGACGCGGCAGGGAGGAGAGGAGGCATGGCTCCACCTCCTCCTCCCTCTGCCCCTTCCTGACTCCACCTGCCCCTCCTCTTATCCCCGCTCAAAACTCAAATGCCTTCATGGGAGCAAGAGAGCCAAGAGGGGAGGAGGGGGGGCAGAATTTAAGATCTGTGCTGCTCACTCACGCAATTAAAGAAAAGTCATGCAAGGAAGATTAGATACACATGCACTTCTGTTATTACTACAGATCACGTCTCTAAACGTGACATTTTCATCCCCCATAGCTTGAAACTCTGCTTTTTTGGGTCTTTTGTGTCTTTTGTTAGTAATTGGCACCTGTCCTAGAAAAAAGCCTGATCGCTGCTCCACCCTCCAGCTCCCCTTTCACTCGAGACTGCCCACGAGAGGCAGAGGGAGCGTGAGGAAAAGAGGGTGGGGCAGAGAACCCGAGAGAAGGGCAGGTTTCCACAGATGGAAGGTGGAGGGCGAAGCAGATAAGTGCAGAGAGAGAAATCATACGCAGAAGTCAAGATAAAGATTTCCAGAAACAATCAAATAAAACATTCCTTCGTCCTCGGCTTCAGGGAGGACTCGCGAGAAAAGGAGGCAAGAAACACGTGCTCAGAAGGGAAGGAAGCACATCTTCATGTCCAGATTCCATCTGTGAATCCAGAAGGAGGAAAAAAATCGGACCAAATGTGTGTGAAAACACACAGCTTCTGAAAAATCTCTTCATGGATGTTTCAGCCATGCAGGAGAAGGGTTTAGAGCAGAGCCACTTGTTG
Organism: Aphyosemion australe; assembly: GCA_006937985.1. Taxonomy (NCBI): domain Eukaryota; kingdom Metazoa; phylum Chordata; class Actinopteri; order Cyprinodontiformes; family Nothobranchiidae; genus Aphyosemion; species Aphyosemion australe. The sequence goes on from SSNS01000001.1 coordinate 9,029,386, forward strand.
CATGATAGTGAAGAACGGATCTTGCAGAGAGGAGTGAGAGCAGGCAGAGGGTTAAAATCCTCGGATTGGGAGTAGAGAAAAATCCCTCCCTCTTTTGGCACAGACGAGCTAAAGGGGAGGGCCCGCCTGTAGAAATAGCAGCAGAGCCTTTTTCCCCTTGCTTTTTTTCCCCCTTCTTTCAGAGCTGCAGCGTCCTAGTCTCGCCTCTCGCATGTGGCCGGGACCCAGGGAGAGAAGAGGAGGAGGAGAGAGATGGATAGAAGGAAAAGGAGCAAGAGCGAAGAGAGAGAGGCAGAGGGGAGGGAGCCGGAGAGGGAGGGGACGAGAGCTGTGAGTGGAGGAAAAGGAGCTCAGCTGATGATGAAACAGGGACGTGTGGGAGTGTACGTACGCGTTATCATCACGACGTACGTGTGCACGAGGCAGGGCGGGGAGAGCGTGCACAGGGAGGGGGGGGTCATAGCTAAAGCACACAAACTCACAAATGATTAAAGGATTTTGGCACAACTTGCAGCACCTAACTTTGAGACTGGAGGGAAAGATTAACAAAGAATATTCTCTCATTGCTGCTGTTGCTGATTCAAGTCTGACTTTTTTTCTTCACTTTGAAAAAACCCTCCTTGATCAGTAAACTTTCCAGCATCAAGGGCGCCGCGGCGTTCCCCTCGAAGGCCAAAGAGAATCTCTGTGATGCTCTTCGTCCTCAATCACAGCCTCGTTAATGAGCTACACTGATTTGGCACACAGTCAAACACAGATAAGCACCTGGGTGCGACCAACGCCACCGCCATATTTGCTGTAGAAGCCCTGTAATATTTACCGCAGTGCGGCCCGGCCCAGCCCGGCCCGGCTCCAGTCGAAACCGGGCCGCCCTCACTCTGCTCCAGCTGCCGAACTGCTCTGCACGCAAACGGCGACAGGAAAAATGTCGGGCAGTGAGCGAACGATAAAATGGACTCTGCTGATGACTCGGCTCTTGTCCTGCACGCCACCCCCACCCCCACTCACCCTTCCTCCCCCTCGGCGTCCAGCCTGTTCTGTCTCCCACCCTTTCTTGTCCTCCCAGTAGCTCTGTTCCAGGGACCAGTAATAAACAGCTCTGCTGTGAGCAGCGAGGGTTCATTTAAACCCGCACAAGGAGGATAGTTTGGATATTTTTGTGCCAGATACCCCCCACCCCTCCCCTCTGGGACCAGAACCACCTACCATCCTCTGCATCAGCATGCTGATGGTTACTCGCACCAATCCCCCCCCTCCTAAAAAACTTCTGTGTCCAAATGCTGTAATGCCCTGTAACTGCAACAGATTCCCCCATGGCACCAAAAAAAAAAAGACAACTTCCTCTCCTTTGGAAGCAATTCCCCTCCCCTGCAGTCATCTCCTTCCCAAAAGAAACCAGAACTCAGCACAGGCGCATTTTTTCCCCCTCTTCTCACTGAAGAAGCAGGCGTACAAAAGAGAAAAGGGGGAAAGGGAAAACTGTCCCACAAAACGACGGACCTCACATCTTAGAGCAATTCTAACCAGATTTCGATCTGTCCCTCCGAATTAAAACCCCGGGACGATATGCACGTACTGAAAGAAATCCACTGACTTTGCCCGGTTTTCACCAGAGGAGAGTAGAGAAGAGCAGAAGGAGTCTGAGTAACTGAACAGAAAACTAATATGGCTGCTTCCTCTTCTCAGAGAGTTGTGGAGGCTGCTGCGTGTGCGCTCCCACCTCACAGGACAGACTGGGAGAGAGAGAGGGCGCTTTTCTTGCCATCTCTTTTTTCGGCTTTCCACAGTTTCAGACACGACTCGGCGTCCATGTTTTAGGTGGACTGCTGCGCCGTCGTCATCATAAAATAAATACAAAAAAAGGATTTTAAACCAGATAAACGGAGGTGAGATTAGTACCGGGGACGCTGATGATTCCAGTTTCATTTATCAGTGTATAAATGTACTCGTGTCCCTGATGGGAAAAATGGGTCAAGCACCAAACAGCCACCAGCTTGAACTCTGTGACGTCACATCTCGCCACGTTCATGAGCCAATCGAAACGGCTGCATGCACAAAACGCCGCTACAACTGCACGCTGAATATAAATCCAACAATAATGTAAACAAGTGCATGTTTCATCCGCCGTCCCGCTGAGCCCCTCGGCTCCTCGTCCTCTATCTAAGACACTCTTTCTGCGAGTCAGTTGTTTACCGTCGAACATGTGGCAGGAATTCAAAAAACTTGGCAGAGCCTGTTGCAGCGAGTTCATTCGAGGATACGGCTCTGGTTTTGGCTCAGCTGCCAACTTCTGACACTGAAGCCCTCAGCTCGGCCTCGCCCTTGCAGGAGCGGCTGGCGTAAAGCTGCCATTGATGAAACTCCAATATTAACAACCTCGTTTATGACATCGTCACAGGTCGGCAACAGCCGCCGTTTCTATCAGCCCAGTCCTCCTTCAAGTTACCACCAAGCTCAACAACGCAGATTTGCATTATCATGATCTGATCAACACCCCCCCACCTCCCCAGAAAGAAAAGAAAGACAGGAGGTGAGGAAAGATGAGACAAGGAGTTTAAGCTTTAACAATCTTTCAAATTTGCAGGAATTAAATAATCTAGAGGGGGTTAAAGGGATGAGTCTGTAAAGACCCACCAACAGCAGAGGTCAGGGTAGCACAGAGGCAACACGGCAATGAAAGTCTCACTTCTAATTCATTATAACTCACTCCTGAAGAGAAGCAGAGAAGTTTAGTCAGAGGTCTTATATGGACCCCCCCACCCATGCTGTCAGATCCTTATGAGTCATCCCACAAATCCACCACTACAAACAAAATCACACTTTATGCTGCGGGAGGTCGGGACTCTGTCACTGGCAGTAGATTCAATACAATTTAAAAGGATATAAAAGTACAGAAACACAGAAAAAACGAAAGTTAATAAAAAAAAACTGCAGCAGAAGATAAATAAAACAGAATGTGATCTTCAAATAAAGTTAAAAAGAACTTTATTCTGATCAAATCTGTAAGAAAAAATCATTTTTTATGAGCATTATTGAACTTTTCTACAGCAGGAAGTGACCTGAATGTTGTGAAGGGACTTTGAAGGAATGTCAGTAAAAACACACACGGGCCTTGCTGACAGACTTCCTGCAAAAACGCCAGAGTTCAAATCTTTATTTCATTTCATTTTACCAGAAAAACCCAAAATGAGATCAACGCCTCGTTTTAAAGGGTGACCTGGCCAAGTTTATAACTACAAACCTGCAGGTTAAACCATACATTAAGACACACACAGACACACACGTTCCCATCCCGGTGACCGCTGCGGCGGGCTGACTCCGTCTACGAGGTGGTCTGTTGTGGGGCCTCTCGGCAGCACGCGCCTCGACAGCTTCTCTTTTACAGACGTGACCCTAAAGGTCGTGTTCTGAAGAGTTCTGAACAAAGGCCATGACCCTGAGGTCAGAAGTGTAACGCCGGGGGCAGGCTGGGGCCCCTCGGCAAAAGGAGCATGCTGTTTGCTTTGAAAGGTAAGGATCACTAACACAGAGGCCTAATAAGGATTAAGGGGCCATCCCCTTTGGGATGTCACTCCGGGGCCCCATACATCAGTCTCTATTAACCTGCGTGACCCCCAGCAGCCATTATAGGGCCACAGGTCACCGTCGCTCGCGCTGCAGAGGTGTAAAACCAAACATCACAGACTAATTCTGACTGGAGTGCTGCTGAGGACCAACCGTTTGAAGAGATAAGCACCTTGTCAAACAGGCCTCAGCCCCCTCCACGAGAGGCTCTTCCTCTTTAGGCAGAGTTTAACTTCTGGAAAGAAGCTTCAAGGGTTTAAAGCAACAAAAAGTTTATTTTAAAAAGTTAAGAGGTGAAGAAAAAAGTTAAATAATTCTGAAAATACACATAAAATATCATTTAGAATTATGTTTCCCTCTTAGACAGGAACTCTGAAACTAAAAGGTGAATAAGAACGGATGGAGAACAAAAAAGAAAAACTAAATAAATTACAAAATGGAGGACAGACAGAGACAAGATGGCGACCCGAGTGAGTGAACCGAATCCACATTAATAATCTGGCCGACTGCCATAAGTTTTTTTTTTTAATATTTATTTTCATGTTGTATTTAAATATTTTTTAAACAAGACAAAAATGATTTTTACAAGTTTTGGATCCTTTAAGTGGCCTTTAGAGCCGACAGACAGAAGTTAACCCTCCCAACAACTCCTTTGTTCTTTAATACCTTTTAAAATTTAGATTTAAAAATCTGACTGAAAAACGGACGAGTTGAGAGGTATTTTAGACGATTTAATGTTAATAAAAAAATGTAATTCTTCTATAAGAGGAACAGAAAATAAACCCAAATCTTCAAAATGATATATTTCATATACATTAAATGTAAATGAAATTATTAAAAAACCAAACAGAAACAAATTTCTAATATTTATGAAAAACGATTTAAAAAGACAAAGATTTAAGTTTTTTCTGTGAGTCTGAACAGTCACTTATGCACTGATTTTACATTCCTGTTATAGATTAGTGAACACCAACTAAGAATTCATTCATTAAAAAAAAGAAATTTTAGAAAAAATAACCTGGTTAGAATTTTTTTTTCTATTTAAACAAGAATAAAAAAAAAATACATAAATAAAATAAAAACTCTTTTCCTTCCTCAAACACGACTTCGGAGTAAGAACAAACTTTTATTTTGAAAAAATCTTTCTGCATCTTTTAACCATAAGTATTAGAAAGTTTTTCGTTTTTATATTTTACACTGGTGAGAATTTTACAGTTAATTTAAACTTAATTTATTTTATCTTATAAATGAACTGTAGAAAGATGATAGAATACAAATGTGGAGAATTATTTTAAAAATTAATTGGTCCTCAGGATTCAAATTAGATAAAAATGTTAATTCAGAAATGTACTAAACTATTGAAATGAAAATAACATCAATAAGATTTTTTATTACATGTAGAAGGCTGGCATTCAGGACGTCTCAAACCCTCGTGAATCTATCATACTGATGTAAAAAGCTAAAATTATAACTGAATAATCTATAATTTAAGCAGACACAAATTTTCTTTTAGGGTCCAAACTTTTAGACATTTATAATAAGTATAATTTCCCTACAACACATTCATACTGAGTGTTTTATGAACAGAAGCTTTATTTATTGGTTTTTATCTCTTTTGTTTTCCAGGTTATTCTTTTATAATAAACAAGCAAACACAGAGAGGATGTTTAAAATCAGACTAGACGATATTTTCCAGACACGTTTCCTAAGGAAACAGACCGATGATGCATTTCTCTGATAATCATTAAGCCACTCACCTCTGAAAGCCGAGCCTCTCCGTGTGGAGGGAGTCGACTCGGCAGCTCGGCAGAGCAAAGGTTGGAACAGAGAGGAGACGCGACGCGGACCTGTGTTCTAAACAGCTTTTAAAAAACAGACTATAAACCCCAAGTAAGCAGTAATCTGACAGTGTGGCTGCTTCTCTGTGCTGCAGCTCTTCATCATTAAGAGTGAGGGCAGAGCTTGGAGAGAATCTCTGTCCTACTTTCTCTCCGGGTCACTTCTGTCCCGTCTGTTTCACCGAGTAAACAGCTGATCTTAAATGTGTTCAAATAAATATCTGAGGGCTATTTATCCAGGAAACATGTATAAATATCATCATGCTGGTTTATTTTTTTGTGCAGTTTCTTCCGACTTTGTTGAGTAAGAAAAAGAAAAAAAATCTAAATTACAACTTTTTCCTGTTAGCATCACTTGTGCTGCCTCCGGTTGCAACGTTGCAGCTCCAAACCTTTTAATATTTTATGCTCCTCAGGAATTAATCATAAACCGACAATAAAAGGAAGCATTTTTTTTTTTACAAAGTGTCAAACTTACCACTCATCCTCCCTCCTTCAAACACTCCTCTCTAATTCTTACTGCCCACATTTAGGCTGCACCCCCATCAATCACTGATCATTTTAGCAGATCTCATCGAACATCAGCTCTGGCTCTCGGCTCCTCTGTGGCGCTCTACGACAGCGCTACCACCTCTTAAAGCGTTCGGACCTGCTGTTGGTTCTGTTTAATGCCACGTCACAGAGCCACTGCAGCCTGGATGGACCCCAGCGACCCAGCTCGGCCTGGATAGGAACAACCCCAGCCCCCACCGAGATCAAATGCAGCACGGGTTTTTTCACAGGAGGAAAGGTGCTGGTGGTGTAATTATGTGGAGCTATTTGTGATTTCTGATGATTGTTTAACAGAGTTATCACTTTTTTTATGAACGACAGCATCTTCATTTCAGTCACACAGATCCAATTCAACAATGTTCAAAGTCTCTCTCCCTCTCTCTCTCGCTAACCCACACACACACACACACACACTCACACAGATATAAAAATCCACTTCCTAAAAAATCTATACTTTTATTTTATTTCTGTGCAGTTTAGTAACAAAAATGTTATAAGACAGAAAACGTGTGTGTGTGTGTGTGTGTGTGTGTGTGTGTGTAATATGGCTGGATTGATGCGAATGTCCAATCTCGACTGTAACTGTCCCCAATTCTTTTTTAAATTTGACGTGATAATAACCAGTTGATGGAATTAAACCTAAAATATCTGCATATTTTATAAAAAGAGACTTTTTGTGGTGTCTTATAAGAAAAAGAATACCAAGGTTAAATTCAAGGTCAGATGAATATTCATCTGACCTTGAATTTAACCTTGGTATTCTATGTTCCAACATTTCTTTTTTACTTTCTTAAAGCTTTGCTTCAATATTTGAATCCTAAGCACGCTGAAGATATGTTTCTATATAATTTTTAATATATTTTTAAAAGAAAAAGGGAAAAACAAATAAAACAAACATAAACAACAAGGCTTTTCTGTTGTTTTTTGTTTATTTTCTCTGACTCATTGTGGTTTCTGCTCCAGTCTACGAGCGAGTGAGAAGGGAGAGGAGACGCTGGCTCTCAGGGGTTAAGATGCTAGCAGTCATGTGCCTGTTGGCTGCAACAAAAGCTTGCCTATGTAGGGTGCATACAGATAGAGGGAGCCTCATTGTGTGCAGCGTTTCACACGTCGCAGCCCGGGAGCTGCCAGGTCTGGCTCCTCGAGCCTGGCTGCAGGCCTAGCCAGCAGCTTGTAGCACCTGACGCTGCAGCTCTCTCTTGCTTTGCTTCAGTTTGAATCAGTGCTGGTCAATAACAATCCCAGTAGAGGGCCGAGCAGACCAGCACAACCAGATCAGACCAGACTGACAGTAAGGAGGGCTTCCACTCAAGGATGCAACAAATTATTAGACTTTTTTCTAACCTGCTGTCGGTCAAACATCAATCTAAACAGCGTGTTTGTGCATGTTCCAATAATGTGCACGTGTTACTAAACTCACTGTGTTTGTTGCACTGACTGCTATTCTCACAATTTCAACAAAGTAAAAATTTTTGCACCATTGCTTTTTGATGTTTTTAATGCATGTGACTTAACTGTTATGCAAAAGGAAAATAAGTCAAATTCCTGTTACTGATGCAAACAAATCAAAGACCTGTCTAGCATTACTGTTCAAATACAGCCTTTTAGCTGCTTCAGCTCATGTCGCACTTTAAAATCTGGGTTTAAAAATGCACCAGAATGTGATATATTTATGTATTTACAGTAAAACTATTTGTAGAGACCACACAGAGGATTTTGTGGTCTGATCACTCATTTGACTGTAATAAGGTTATGATAAAAGAGTTGTTATTTAAATACAAACATGTCATTAAAGCGTCTCTATCACATTGTTCTGAAACAATGGACGTCCCAGTAGGGTCTTTACATCCAGGTATGCAGTAGAAAGGTGTCCACGGTGTGAGCGGTGTGATATTACCGTCTCAGGTGGGTTTGGTTTAGCCTGAGGAGGCTTTTAGCAGCAAACCTGTTTGTCATGAGGAGCGACGTGTTGAAGATTTTAAATTCTGGACAGGTTCGCCCTGCTGCCTCAGCTGCACTCTTCTTGAAGTGAGACGACTTTTAGTAGATTTAAAAGGTTTTGCTGAAATCAAACTCAAACATTTACATGAATGATGATTTCCACACATAAACAGTATAAATATTCTCCAAGTGAGTTCTTCACCTCTGATAAATGCTTTTGTGATTCAACTCATTTAAACTACGATTTAAGTAGAGATGCACTGATTTTGATTTTAGGGGCCGATACCGATTTCTGATTTTCTTTAGTTGGGACCTGCTAACACTCCTCTTGTCTCCTTGGCTATAATTAACAGAAAAATGATTAACATAAAAATTATGATTCTGGAAGCAACAGTGGAAGACCACTCTGTTTGCATTTAGTGATGGTGAGCTCACGGACTGAAAAATTATAAATCTCTATATTAGAGAGGGTGTTTTGAGTTTCCGATCGGCCAACTCTGATCACCAGAACATTTTGTGTCACATCTTTAGTTTAACCACAACTCCACATTAAAGTTCACTGTAACCATGTTTCACCTGATTCTACCCAGAACCCATAAATGCTCGACTTATTCAATTTTGCTATTTTGAGTTTGCATAGTTAATGAATGCAAATATATATTTTTATTGTTTATGGCCATCAGCATATTCTCATCTAATATCTAGAGTTATTACCGTTCTCAGCATAACCAAAAGGAGGGTCTGGTCACCATGGTTACTGTTCTTGAACAATCATGAATTGAGCCGATTGTGATTAAGAGAAATTAGTGATTGTTATTCTGGTAACTGGACAATAATAGACTCTCAGTGCGTGCATGCGTGTGTGTGTGTGTGTGTGTGTGTGTGTGTGTGAGAGAGAGAGAGAGAGAAATCTGTCCCATTTTGATGAATTTTTAATTCTGTATTTCTGTACTTGATAGAAAGCAAATTACATTGTTTTATATTAAATGTGAAGTATATAAAATATGACTTGACCTAAATGTTTGTTGACACAAAACCAACAATTTTACACCAACGACACCAACATTTTAAACACACAGCATACTTGAGGTTTTTAAATGACAAATAAGCAGAAACGGCTCGTTTCTACTCGTGTGTTGAGCTGCTGAGCAGAATAAGTGCATATCAGCATGTTTAGAGTTGTTTTTCTAAGATAAACTCTCCTGATAATGAAAAAGTAAATGCTGCATTAAACAATGCAGATGTACAACAAAAGTGAAATGCAAAGGAACATTAATCAGACACGGATTTTCTGTGTTGGAGTCACCAAATAAAAAAGTGGACATTAGCATAAGCATCTGTGTGCCAAAATGAAACATAAATCCTGTTTTATAAAGCTAAAATAATTACAATTCTTGATGAAAATATTATTTTGATATAATTAAGTTCTGTTTATTTTGTTGGGAGTTGACAAATTGCAAATTTAGCACTACGTTTGTTCATATTAGTACCTGTGTGCCAGTTAAAAATAAATATAGTAATTATGTACTTGAAAATGTAAAATCATAACATATCAAATGATTTTAAATTACTTACAATATTTTATGTGTTGAAAGAAAGATTGCAGGTAAACACCTTTTACGTTACAGCCTGTTTACTTACAACAGCTTACGAGCATCTCCGTGTCAATTATGTCAATTAACAGCCCGTCTCAGGTTCTCTCATTAACATTAATCAAAAACAATTAGTATCTACTTTTCTGTGTCGAGAGTTGCTACCATGAAAAATTGAACATTAGCATTAAATTAGCTCATTTTAGCATCTATGTGCTAATTATAAACAATATTGTACTTGGAAATGTAACATATTTATTACTCCTGATGTTTTCAACAGACTAATAATATTAATCAGAAACAATAAGTCTCCACTTTTCTGTGCTGGAAGATGCACATTAGCTAATTTACCACCACTAGGCTTCTTTAGCTTGGTTTATTTACTAAACACAATTAAAGACTGGCATGTCTTTGAAAACTGTAATAACACCAAAATGATAAGTAGGACACTTTCAAACTAAATGATACACACCTTTGTTTAAAGTGACCTTTAATTCCTGCAACCACAGCTGTGATTAAGCCTCCACATTTCATCGTGTATTGTTTTCAGCAAATGTTATCAAGGGTGCTCGAGAGCAGGGATAGGAAATGAAACGCCACAGGCCTGAAAACACAATTGTGCTGATGTGTGTGAAAGCAGGAGACAAAACAAACTCAAACAGCTGCTGCCATAAGCTGCATGTTAATTCAGCGTTTCAATACATCCCAGAGAGTATTAGCTTGTGTTTCTGACCCTCCACCCTGCTGTCACAAATCACAGACACACACTTGTGCATGGGATGTGTACACGCCACATGCTTCAGCTACATTTCACCAGGACAAGCCGGCTGGGCGTGCGAGGAGGACGCAAGGGAGGGAGGGAGGAAAAATAGTTACCCTAGCATGTTAGTTTTCTGCCAGGGAGTCCCTATTGACCTGTTAAACCTTTGTGACTGGAACAAATGCAAATGGCGCTGACTTGTTCACACAAAATACTAAAGAGCTATTCAAATGAGGCCCCGGGTTACAATGCAGCAGTGGCCAAGCACTCCGAGGAGGCTGGGCCGCCCCCAGTCTGAGACGGGGATTCTTTCTGCCGTCGCACACTTCATTGTGGTTGTCTAGTGGAGGGCAATCATCCACTGTGATTGCTTCTCCTCAAACACACACACACACTAAGGCATCGTTACACCTCTCCTGTAATCCTGAATCCCTGAACTCTAGCCCATAATTACCTGAGATAGTTCCGGTTTGAACAAACTGCTAATTCCTTTGGTTTGGGCGGGGACTGACATCATCACAGGTGTGATTAGAGGAATGATGGGAAACACAACACAGACAGGCAGGTGACAGGTAGCTCCATTAATCAGCTGATTATTCCTATTAGCATACAAAAGGTCACCCCTTTAGAGGCAGTAACGATGAGCACAATTAACTTTTACTGTTTGACGAATTTAAAATGTGAGTAAAGAAAAATACATTAGCCGAAGAAATATTTTCCTCAATCAGAAAATTCTAATTAGGATATGGAACGTGTGTAAAATGCTTTATTAAATATTCGCATGCCCTTATTTATAGCTGTAAATGTTTATTTTGTTATCTGTCTTTGGGAGGAAAGACAAAACTACAAAAAAAAGCATCAATAACTATTTTGAATCCACACAAAAAAGGTCACGGGTGTGTTTTTCTTTATCCAAGAAAGACAAAATGAGTGTTTGAACAGAACGAATCATTTGAGGTTGTTGGAGATCAAATGAAGATTTCTGGTTCTATCTCTTCTCTCCAAATTGGAGATTAGTGAGAGCCTGAGGATGACTCGTAGCAGAACATCTGGACAACACCTGATGTGAGGGAAGCTGCCCACTGGACCTCCACGGAGCGGGATTTATCAAATGAAGGGTTTTACTCCAAAGGGAGGAAGGAGTGGGAAGCAGACCGACCACTGATTCTCACTGGATTTATCTCCCCAAATAAAGATAAAAAAAGGCAAAAATATTTCTGTAACTCATTTATGGGCTTGATTTATGTTTAGCAGCTCCTGCATGGGTAAATATCACCTAAACGTGGCTTTAAAAAAAATACATGTATGCAAGATCACCTGCAGAGGTCACACGTGAGCTAAAACACAGCAGGCAGCCAGGAGGGCAGAGAGAGAAACGCCACACAGGCAGGCCATGCAGAAAAAATAACAACGCCTTCCACTGCAGTTTTCTTGCTTTTTCCCCCATTTCCTCATTGGAAAATGTCTTAAGGTCAAGGAAAGATGGAGTGATCCGTAAGGAGAAGGAACGAGACATCAGTGAAGCAACAATAATAATCTAAACACGGACATGAAGGGTGGACATTCGTAAAAAAAAAAAAAATTCTAAAAGGAGCTTCAGTGGAACCGTTCTCATCTGCTTTAGGACAGGAAACACTAAACCACCTTCTAGGAGACAGAAAACCTTTCCAGCTACAACTCTTCAACTTTTTCATATATTCTGAGTAAATAAATATAAAAACAAAGAGATGTATGCTATTATTCCCTTTTTATCACCTATATTGATAGTAGGGATTTTTTTATAGTCTCTTGTACAAACAGCAGCACTTTCTGCTGGTTGATTTAACTGTTTTACAGGAGTGCTGCAGTCACACGTCACTCGTGAGTTGGGTTGGGTCCTGGTTGCAGTTTCTAACGTGACCACGTGTCGTTTGTAACAAAGTCTAGGACAAGAGCTTATAGCTGCACGTCTGATCTGCTGCTGCCACCTTCCTCCTGCTGATCCTCCTCTGGTTCCTGTTAGTCAGACCTGCGTCTGGTTATCTCCCTGCCCTGAGTGGATGTGTTCCATAACCTGCTTCCTTGTCTTCATTCTTGTGAGCGGTGCTCCAGCGTTTTGAGCCTGTCGGTGTTACGATACTCCCTGGTGATCTGTGACCTCACACGAGGCCTTCTCGTTTAGAGCCCTCTGCCTTTGTGGGCCGATTCCTCCACTAACGAACATTACGTATAGCAACTGCTTTAACAAGACAACACAAGATCATTTCTTAAATATTCACTAAAGAGACTTTAATCTAACTTTATGCACATTTGTTCATCTTTAGCGTGTGCTTGATTAGCTGCACAAAAAATATCTTCTTTGAACTTTTTATTAATTTAAGGCAATAAAGGTTTTACTATAATAATTTAATGTTAGAGATAATAATGTTTAGCTTTTAATTCCAACTTCCTGGTATTTTAATGCAAACTTGAACAAGGAACAGGGATTAAAACGACCTCTGCTACATGGTTTATATATTTATATAATTTTATTTTCCACTATTTTACTTCTCCTTGATTTGCTGCATTTTTCCTTCACTCTTTTAATCTACCTAAAACCTGCTGCTTATGTGATGCAGATGGATGGAAACTGATTATTTTTAAATTGTATTGAAAATCTCGGAGATTTGGTCAAATATTTCACGTACAGTTGGGATTCCTGGAATATTTTGCAGCTAATTTATTTTCACTGTTTCATTTACGTTCTTCTCTAAAGCAAACATTTAGATCAGGTTAACATCTTTAATAAAATGCAGCATATTTAGCATTTATTCAAATCTGCGGCTGACAGACCAGGAGGGGATGGTTATTTAGAACCAGAGTTCAGCCATAAATGCTCATGATGCTTCATGCATCTCTAAATATACGAATAACTGCGTGTCAAAGTGATTTATGCGCAGAATGATCCTAAAAGTGTCGGCTTTAAGTGGCTTTTTTAGCCACAAACATAAAAAGCTGAAGTTTAGATTCTTCTATACTGAATTCTGTGGGTTTCTTCGGGATTTTCCCCAGAAAAAAAGAACATTAAGAACATTCTGTTCAAACTAACACAGCAAACTTCTCACAAACTGATCTCAGTTCACAGGAGTTATGTTGCACCAGGAAATTCCACCAAAGTTAAAACAAACTGATAAACCAGAGACGCTCGTTTTCTCTGTGAAACTGAAAAAGGGGAAATGTTCAATCGCTTTTTGCTAAAAGGATTTTTCTATCTTTAAGTAAAATGCTGTTTGAGGTTTTGTAAAAAATAAACTAAATGAATTAGTTCCAATAAATCTTTTTTTAAAGTTCTGCTGCAAAAAGATCTAAAAACAGACTCCTGCCTGCATCAGAGCTGCATTATCAACAAACTCAGAGTTAAATCTAGCACCATTTATGTTTTGTTTTGGGTTCATTCTTCTTTAAAACGACAGAAACAAAACAGACGTGTGAGTTTTCTCCCATCGTGCTCACCTACCTTACCGAGTCTCTTCCAAGCCTCCTGATCGCCGCCACTCGCTGCACCGGAAACAGAAAAAGAAGAAACTGTTTCAGATCACAAAACATTTTTAAGCTGTGGTGTAAAATATTACAGAGCTCAGTGATTGATTGCTCAGCCCTGTCACACCATGTACCGACTCCAGCTGGGAACAGGACATTCTTACTGGAATGCTGCTGCTGGATGGAGACACGTTGATTCTGACCTTATTCAGTTTTAGTTTGTATTAATTACACTCCAGACTTTAGTCAAACTGCAGATTATTTTATTTAGCAACAGAAAAGACTGAGTCAGCCGAACTGAAGCTGCTTTTTAGCTCCAGATCCGACTCTGCTGGGAGTCTGCAGACGTGTTTTCTGAATAAATCAGCCCCACTGATACGCCTCTGTACAAACACACAACAAGTAAAGGCAGAGAACAGGCCGCTCCGTTATTCAAGTGGAGCGCAGTTCATTAAAACCCAGAGTGCATCTCCCGCCTTTGTCCCTCGTCAAACACTTTCATGAACATTTCTGTCTTGCAGAAATCCATCTGCTCAAACAGTTATGAGATTTTTCAAGCACATTAAAAAAAGGCTGAGTTTCTGAATTCAATTCTTTGTTTAATTTCCAAAATTCGCCGTTTACCGCAACATGTGCACACCACACTTTGAAGGGTTTAGGTCGTGCTGCTTCCACTATTCTTACATTTGTCCTGGCCTGAGTTTAGCTCCTCTAAATGATCCAGAATTAAATATGTCTAAGAGTTTATAAACGTTTATGAGCATCAGAGAGCCAGTGGGCTCATGCTTCCAAACCTCTGTTGCACCGAAAGGAAAAAGGATTTTTTTATTTTCTATTTTAATACAGCTTTATAAGAAACAGGACTGGTCATAATGAAGCTGGTTTGCGTAGGTGTCGTAAAGTCATTTTGCTCCCTTAAAAAGAAAAGCAGGTGGCCGATTTTTTTTAACTAACCAGAAGAACTGAGAGTCCTGCTTCAAACCTCTTCCCACCATCACCCAGGCCTCTCACATGCCTCGTTGGACAACGCTGCCGGTTGGATTTGGTCAAAATAAACACAAAACAGCAAGAAAAGGAGTGAAAAAGCTGGAATGGACAAGAAAGAATGAGAGAAAATGAATAAGAAGGACTAAACCAGACTGCAGAGGGTTAAATCAATCCAGAGTCCTGGACTCTTTCTTTTCTCTCTCTCTCTCCCCCTCTCTCAAATGATTCACAGTGGAAAGAAAAGGCCTTTTCCCTGTCCTCAGTTGAACTCCACACCAGCTTCCTGTTAGAAAGGCAAGGAGGAAACACCCAGTGCAATATGCAAGTGCACTAACACACACACACACACAAATGCACACAGAGGAAGGCCTTCACTGGTGGATTCTTCGCTGCCAGAGAAATTAGGTCAAGCACTTAAATGGCCTGCTCTGAGATTTAAAATGTGAAGAGTCTGCAGGGGACGTCCAGGAGGGACAAACACACACGCAAACAGGCGCCTGTTGCGTGTGGAAACGCACACTGGCTGCACACCATAGCATGATCTTATGGCTTATTAATACTGAAGGAAATAATCGAAGACAGGCGCCCACCTAATGCTGCGCCGTCCATCTGTGCAGACTGGAACACAGCGAGGTGGCTGCACACAATCACATAAATTATGGATCTGAGAATGAGCAGGACAAACTGCATCTAAAGTCCCGGATGGGCAGTAACTGCAGCACCAAACCAGCTAAGGACAGGACAGCACCACGCCACGTTTCAGCCTTCTGACCTGAAACGCCCTTAAAGAAAAAAAAAAACGTCACCATTACATCCAATCAACTATTCATAGAAAAGCTGTGCTCGGCCCGGTTCGCCGTTTAGGGTTTCAATCAATGAGGGATGTGAGGTGGAGGATGAAGCTGGTCTGAGATGAGCAAAAGTTTACCCCCCCAACCCCTTAGTGCCAGTACGAGTGAGCTACAGGGGCAGCGGGGTAAATCACAAGACAGTCGTGCCAACTTCCACTCTGCAGCCGTGTGGAGAAACAAAGCCCGGTCCATTGTCTGAGGGCCACCTGTGTTTCTGCTGCATTTTCTCCCAGGCACAATGGCATCTTCCTGTTTATAGCCACAGCCGGGCTTTATAAACACTCTGTATCGAGGTGGTGATGCATCAAATAAAAGAGTGTGTGATAGTGGGAGCTGTGGCCAAAAGGTCAGGGTGACCCAGTTCATCTATTTTGCCTCCTGACAGCTGCGTTCTTCTTTCCAGTGAAAGACTGAGGGGAGGAAAAAAGGAGCCAATCTCATCGTGTTTCAGATCTTTTCTTAGAAAACTGATAGTATGAAAAAAAACCTTACCCGAGTGACACACAAAGCCTTGAGAGCTCACAAACACACACACACGGACACACACAAGGCAAAATACATAGCCAGATGTGCAGGATGCCAGAGACCAATCAGCCTTTTGAGATAACTTGATAAAGAGGATTGAAACTTTTGACCTCAATGACCTTAATTTCATATGAAACTTGCTTCAGGGAACACGAATCTCACTTTAAATGCATGAAGCGTCCATTAATATAATATTACTCTGCAAAGCTCACATAAAAATACATGTTTGTTTTTTTTTTTGTCTTGCATGGAGCAATTCAACAGCCTGAACTGAGTTATTATAAGAAAACTGAGCAGGTTTATTAATTAATTATGCACAGCTACAAGATATTATGGTCCAAGCACAAAAATAAAGTATGAATTAGCTTTTTTCTTTGTTATATCAATATCCACACAAGGATATATATATATATATATATATATATATATATATATATATATATATATATATATATATATATATATATATATATAATAGTTCTAACACACATTGAGTCTACAAGCATACGGTATTGCACTATATGTAAGGGGGGACGTGTTAAAAGTGAGCACAAAACGCCTTTAAACCTGGTTCCGTTGCTAATTTATCATTTCCTTGAATTCGCTTTATCTGAAACTTCTGAGAGAAACCACAGTGACACATCAGACGAAGCCACACAGCTCCATCATATGTTGTCATGTTTTACATAAACTGTTTATCTCTGGGTTTTAGCTAATTAAACACAGATTTTTTTTTTCCCCTGCTGATTATGGCTGGGTCGTGGAGCTCCGGGGAGCTCCAGGGAGCCGTGCTCCGCCCGGGCGGCTGCCTGCCTATCTCCGCTCGCACCGGGGACAACAAAGCGGAAGATTATCCGTCTCTGCGAGCAGAAACTAGGGCACGACAAGGCGACCTCTTTTTTTCGCGTGTTGCGGGGGAGAATTTCATCTCCAGGCTATCAGAAACACCGAGCCTTAGCTTATAAATGCTTTTTTTACATTCTGGGATTTTTTTAACGGAAGCACCGTTTGGGTTTTTCGGTCCAAAACGGGGTCACTATTCGCTGACCCAGTCTGGAGGAATACATGGCAGCTTTCACACAAAAAATAAATAATTAAAAAATAATATTCGACTGTCGTTGTGTTTTTATACACTTGACTGGAATTATAACCTGTAAAGAGAAAACTATTAATACTTACGTCTCAAGTTCAAGTTGAGAAGTTCGCTCCAGTCCGCCGGCTGTGTATTCCCCACAGTGGCTCTGTTATTTCACCCAGCCCCGAGAGGGAAAAAAAGCCAATAAAAAAACGAAAGTCGACAACAATTCGGGTCCGTTGAGCTGTGGTGAAGTCAGTCATGTTAGTTTCGTCTCCGAGAGGAGCTCTCCGAGCCACGAGAAGCCGCGTCACCCCGACTCCGCGACTCTCTCGCCGGCCATCTGGCTGGGTTCAGCGGGGGCACGCAGGCTGCAGTCGGAGCCGAAGAACCAGATGCGTCAGGTTCAGCTGAGGTGAAGCGGTTACACAAGCAGCCTCGGAGACGCGCCGCAGCGCCGCTCTGCTTTAATATCTCTCAATGCGAGGAAGGGAAATCACAAAATAACCGACACATGAAGGCAGAGATGTCCGCTAAACGCGCTGCGACGATTATTAACGGCTGCCGCACTCCCCCCCTCCTCTCTGCTTCCCCCTCCGCCGGTCTGAACGAACTATTTACTTCACCGAACTCCCTTTAAAACCCTGAAATGTTTTATTCATATTCATATTTAAATAACTCAGACTTTTCACAATAGCTCAAGTTATCGCCTGAAAATTAACTTAGCACTTTTAAAAGCTTTATCGAATTTAAAATGTGGGGGGAAACACACATGGACCGGATCAGGTTGGAGGTGAAGAAAAAAGTTCCCAGTAAAGTTTAACACCGTTAAAAAAAACTAAAACACCATTTGGTAAAAAAAAAAACAATTCCGTATTTTTGGGTGTGTGGTTAGCTATTTTGCATAAAATAAAAACTATTTAAAGTTTTTCATGCTATTCTGGCTATCTTGTTCTTAAAAAACAATTATCTTTACTCTTTACACATTAAATCATCTCAAATCATTGTAAATACTCTTCAAAATAAGATAAAATACATGTTAAATATGTGTGAACAGCTAATTAATGTCTTCACTTTCCATGATTGACTCATTTGTTAATTGTTATAGGCTAATAAATGTTTTTACACACTTTTAGCAAAGATTTAGTAATTAAACATCTGTTGAAATGAGGAAGAGGGGCTGGTTAAGTGGTAACACTGAATAATTAGTTAAGGAGTGGTCAAACTTTGAAAACTGGGTCACTTGGAGCTGCTTTTAATCTCTAAAGCAGAATTATAAACTTCTAATTAAAGTTTATGGCTGTTCAGTGTTTTATTGGGCTGACAGCATTTTTTAAAACATTCCTGCACTCTTTATCTGTAGCTATAAAGCAATATAAAAATGTTTTTATTAAGATTTTTTTCTAGAGTGAAACAAAACAGAAAAAAGTTAATCTCAAAAGCATTTCCCTGCTGCCTTTAAAGGTAAAAATTAACTTTTAATAATTACTCCCCTGCATGTTTAACAACACACTCCTTTACCAAGAAGCACTGTAATGTGAATTAATAAAGAAAGTCAATGATTATCAAACAAGCAAACCCATTCAAATGAGTCTTTCTGTATTGTTTTGTGAAATAATGTTGCTTTAGGCAGCTACGTTCACATTAAAACATCAATTTATTAAATAAATTGGTGATTAAAAACATTAAAAACAACTTTTTTGAAAGTTAAATATGCTTTGTTTTTTTTCTTTGTGCAGAAGAGCATGCTCTGTGAAGCTGCACCACATGGTGAGAGTACTGTGCTGCAGCAACATGACAGAGCTGAACTCAATGACCGAGCTCTGCATCCATCAACACAGAAATATATCGTAGGATTAGATCTCTCTCTCTCTCTCTCTCTCTCTCTGTGTGTGTGTGTGTGTGTGTGTGTGTGTGTGTGTGTGTGTGTGTGTGTGTGTGTGTGTGTGTGTGTGTGTGTGTGTGTGTGTGTGTGTGAGTATATAAGCTATAGCTTACGGGGATTAGAGGGTGACACAAGTTCATATCGATCTCCTGATGTGACTCAAATCAAACACACACACACACATATACATATACACACATGTATATATATATATATATATATATATACACACACACACATGTATACACATACATACATGTGTGTGTATATATGTATGTATATATATACATATATACATGTGTGTACATATATATGTATGTATATAATTAAATTCATATTGAAACAAATTTCTTTGAATTTAAAAGTGATACAAAGTTTATTTCTGTGTCAGTGAGTAAACTTTATTTGCGAAATATTGAATTCTTAGAATTAATTTTGATTTAAAAAAATACAAAACTGCAAGTATTTTAGTATAATACCTCCTAGCAGTTAGCTGTGACCTTGTATGGATTAAGAAAAATAAATCATGATCAAAATTCAAAAATTTTCTAAACATATGATAAAATAATGAGATGATTTGATATCATATATGATAAATTAAACATCATCTTAGTGTGATTTAACTTCATTTGTGGGCTGAAATGATGGTATGAATGGTCAGGCTTTTATTATATCATCACGTTTAATTTTAAATCATGTTTATTCTTTAGTAATGATTGTGAACTTTGTTTAAATATAAAAACTTCATCAGGGAACTATTTCATTAGTATTATTTTCTGTTTTTTCTCTTTTTTGCAGAGAAAAATTCCCAAAGAGCCTTTTAAAATTCAGAATAAACAGGTAGACTTGTTTAAGTAAGATCCTAACTGGTATCAGTGTAACAAATCTGCACATTTTAGATAGAATTAGATTAAAAAAATTAGACCCCAAGTGAATTTCTGCACTCATCGGTTTTGCTTTTGAATCTCCATTCATTAATATAGATCAAAAAAGGAGTTGTTTCAACATTATTTGTATTTGTTCCTATCATAATGTGAACCTGTGACCTACCAGAGAGAGGACTGGACTGGGTTGTCTCTTGTGGAGGACACTGGCGTTCTCCATTCGGCAGCATTCATTTGCAATCAGACACTCTCTCTGAGTTCTGCTCCTGCCACATCTCCAGACAGTGTGGATGGCAGCTGAGACAAAGCTAGCATTCTCTGCCGCCCAGGGCCCCTCTTAGTTTTATTTCAGGCCACTGCTCTCAGACACAGACCATTTCTGCACGGAGCGCCCAAAGACAGCAGCCAGAAAGAGAGTGGGAAGGCCAGAGGAGGCTGAGGAAGACGACAGGCGATGGGGAACGTGTGGAGGGGGAAAAAAAGTGGGAGGAGGCTCTGGCTGGGACCAAATCACCCCTCCAGCCCCAGCTCTCCTCCTCACCACCTGACCTCCTCTTTCTGCTCAGTTCCTCCTGTCTTTTTCCCCCGTAGCCTGCTGCAGTGCGGTACCACACCCCACCTTGTATCAGGAAAATTCTGGATCAGACACAGAGATGTTGAGTTAGTCGTCCTGAGGAAAGTGTCATAAAGTTTTTCAATAAACTCCTGAAGAGTTGACTTTTGGCTGTTAGGGCTGCAGTTTTCCTTTCAGTGTCAGTCACATTTTGGTCTGAAGCATTAAACACACACACACCCCCTCACACACACACATGCACGCTGTCAGGGTTGGATTAGTATGCATGTAGGAAGGAGAACAGCTACTCAGAAATGTTCATGACCCTCAAAGGTCAGCAAATATTCTTCAGCTTTCCAGAAATCCAATCCCAGACCAAAGTGTGAGAAACACAGTCCTGTCTGAATCAGCGGCTGTACAGTGTGCCACAGGTAACAAGCGGGTCAATGATTACTGAGAGTGCTGAGGGTGTCCTCACACTGGGGTCAAAGCGGGACAGCAGAGGGCGGCAGCTGCCATCTGCAGCTCCGGGCCTTATCGGCGTATCGCATCAGCTCGTAAAGCAGCCCTGTGTGTGCCGGCGGGCTGTGGCCACCATCCAGTCGTCTGTGATGTTTTATTTTTTATGAGGAGAGAATGAGATCTTTTGTTTTTGTTTGTCTGATTTTATCTTGTTATAAAAACGCAGAGCGGCCACATTGTTGGCGTGGATCTGGAAATCCCATTTTTCTGGAACGTCATGGATCTATGGAAGCATGTTGGGTGGGTTTTCTTTGCAGGAATGGTTGCGTGTGTGTGTGAGTGTGTGTGGCATACAGGTTGAGGCCGCTGGGAAAATCACGTCCTTGATGCTCGGCGTCCTGCCCCCTTCCAGCTCGACCCTGACCATATCTTTGGCAGTGACCGGGACAAATGACTGGATTGCATGGCTCTGATTTCTCCCCTCTTCCATCCCATTCTCTCCCCCCCCCCCCTCTGGATGACGACAAACAGCCATTGTCGCTGCAAACCATGAGAACAATTGAGTTCCTATGCTGTAGCTGGACAGGGGACGGGAGGTAAACCTCACCAGTGACTGCACTAAGTAAATTATGGCTCCTGTGGCCCCGTATGGTTTGGAGAGGCTCGGTGAGAAGTCCTGCAGCAGACGAGTGGTCGCTGCCTCCTTTGCACTAAAAAACATATTAAAATGTAATCTTCACACAGTTTTTTAAGTATTTTTCTGAATCAGTTTAACTAACTACTGTAAAGTCCTGTTGCATCGTTCTTCCTCCCTTGTCTTCCTCAGATGGACGCTCCGCCTTCTGACTGTCCTCCCGCGCTCTGATGGCTCCGCCCCTCCCCACCCTATCCCCTTTCTGCATGACATTATCTGCACATCTGTCGTCCCAACAGAGTGGCTGGTGACACAGACAGGCCACAAATATTAGAAGAGCTCTCTCCTTCTCTATGTTGGTCCCTGCTCTTTGCCTTCCCTCCATCCGTCTCTATAAACATCCCTCCTTTCTTTTCTTTTCTTTACTTCATGTCCTGCAGAATAAGTGAAAAACCACAGCTGCGTACAGCGCTGCATCTGCCCGTTTCCCTACAATGTGCTGTGTAGATTTGAGCAGGCAGGAAGCAGCCATTAAATTAAATGATGCATGGGCCCGACCTCGGCCTTGACCCATGTGATTGTGAGCAAACTCAATCAACAAGGTCAGCACTAACACGAGGTGACTCCCGCCAACAAAAAAAAGATGGTTTTTACGTCACTTTCTCTGATTTGGGGTAAAAGATCCTGCTGAAGCCAGTTAAGGGGTTGCGGTTATATCAGTTAGCAAAATGTGTGTGTGTGTGTGTGTGTGTGGTGGGAGGGGGGAGTTACTGCAGAAAAGGCCAGCCCATTAAGGGCCAAGTATTTTCAAAGGGTAATAGAAACTTTGAGAAGTGTAACACATGTTTGATTCCCAAAAGCCTGAGTGCAATAATTCCTCACAGGCCAAGTCAAGTTGTGCCGGATCCCACCAGCTGCAGCGAATTTACGATTCGGCTGTAATTAAAGGAGCTTCTTTAAGAACAAAATGACACTTTTTGATATTTCTTAAAAGCTTTTTTTGTTTTCGGGGTTCTTATCTGAACCAGGATCCGTGCAAACGTCTATCAGCTTGCAGCAGGAAGATCCAACGCCTCCAAAACACCAACATACTAATATATACTAATACTAATTTTCTCTCATTTTTTTGTATGCACAACTCTGCTTTATAACTCATGCAAGTTATATTAAAGAAACATGCAAATGTAAGACTGTTTCTGCATTTGGAGGCACATGTTTGTGCATCAGGCCTCGTTTTTGATACTAGTAAGACAGAGAAGCTCACTTTACAAGCAGATGAGAGCATAAATGTTGCAAAGCAGGAAAACTTACATTCCTGCACAAGAAAATGGTATAAAAACAGTTCATGTAAAAAAAATTTCAGCTTTTTCACATAACGTGTAGAGAAACAACTTTCTGAGTTTTGATGCAAACAAATGTGACGGGTATCTTTTTAAAAACTTGAATGTTAGGAACCAAAATGGTGGAACTATTGAGTTCGCCTTCAGTAGTTTAGAACATAGAAGCAAAGAGCCCCCTTGAGGACGTCAGGAATACTTGTGCTTTAAACCTTCCTGCAAACATTTTAGACATTCAACTTAGGAAGGATTTTGTTCTGCTTTAACGTGCATTTATTTCCCCAAAGTAGGTTGGAAAAATAAAATAAAAAAAACAACTTTTAATCATAATCTGCTGATAAAAGTGACGATAGCTGCTGTTCTCTCAGAGATGCAGAGCTGAACTGAGACCTTCTATGGTTCTTTGTCGCCCCCTGCTGAAACAACTGAGCTACGACAGGTGGAAGAGCTCCAAGACCTTCCAAACGACTCACCAAAGTGCTTCATCTGCCCCCCTTTTTCTGATTCTGTTCTCTACCATTTCCTTCGACATGTGCAACCAGTCTGAATCTGTGTTTCCACACAAAAACATAAATCAAATTCACATAAAAAGGCTTCATGTCTGAGGACATTTATGTGCCTCATGACATTGTTCATCTGCTCTCAAAAAGGTTCAAGATGCTCCGTTGATTTCTCAAACGCAGAAATGCTGGAAGCAATCCCCCACCACGTACGCTCTGTCCAGCGTCACTGGGACTCGGAACAGTGTAAATTTGATCTGATTAAAAAGTTGTTTCTTTTGATTTATGCCTTTGTGCCTCTGGGGAAGTTTTCCATCCCTGAAGTCTTACATTCCTGCTCTGCACAGGGGGTGATTCTCGTTTCCACAACCACACTCCAATTTACAGTGCATTCCAGCATGCTTTTGTACCTCATTACATCTATGAGATCCATATGTTTGTCTTGGTGTATTAAACAACCACTCTGACATTGTGGTTTGGCCTGAAAAGCCCCTTTGAGTGGCACCAAAACGGCCCGCATGCACTTGTCTGACCTACTCATCAGAGCCATCGGGGGGTTCTGGGAGTTCAGAGACTCGACAGGACGGTCGTCTATAAACCTGTTCTTATGTTATATTTACCCTTATTGTCAATAAATGGTAAAAACATCAAAACCATTAAGGCTCTGGTCT
This sequence comes from Aphyosemion australe, assembly GCA_006937985.1. NCBI lineage: Eukaryota > Metazoa > Chordata > Actinopteri > Cyprinodontiformes > Nothobranchiidae > Aphyosemion > Aphyosemion australe. The sequence goes on from SSNS01000001.1 coordinate 9,053,495, forward strand.
CTTTCCCCACCAGAGACATTACATTTCCTCTATGGAGTTGTCTCAGTTGAGTTTGCTGCAAAGACACATCTGTCTCACTGACCCAGTTCATCAGAAGACAAACACCAGCATGCATAAAAATAAAACATTATTCTTCTATTTTAGCAACAGTTTATCTGCCTACTGTTAACCTGCTCTTAGTCCCTGGAGTCCCATCATGGGTAGAAATCTGTTGCTTACTCAAATATTCACGCTGTTCCCAGATGTTCCCAGCTGTTCCTTATCCATAGACCTTGAAGGTGTAAGATATGACCTCACAGATACGGAGCTGTAACCTTTCTACACACGGTCTTCCAGAAAAGAAGTTAAACAGCCTCTAAAAGTTGACTTTGTGGAATAAATGGATTCTTGTGTTGTCAAGCACAGAGTCTTTAGCTGGGCCTAAATTAGGACTTGTGTGAAGACCATTCCTATCCCAGGTGTCATCATTTCCTCCTTTTTGTTACCTTCTTTGGAATGTTTTTGTCTGAGTGTTGTTGGTTTTATTTCAACAGAGGCGGCATAAAGTGCTGAGGAGCAAAAATCCATCGTGAAACCAAAGATAAATAAAAATACAGCTATACCGTATATATCCTGTGGTCAAATGCATACAGGTGGGGTGGATAGTTCCACAGCTGCTAAGGCCCAGTTACTCTTTAGTTTAGATTCAGAGACGTCTAACATAATGTGTTTGTTTAACCCCAGAGTTCTAGATGGTCAGTGCACAGAGATCCTGCTGGGAAGCCACTGAGAGTATTGACAGAGGTCAATGAAAAGAAAACTCACAGTCGTTTATAGACTTATTTCTCCAACATAAAATGAGGTTAAATATTATTACATTATTGAGTTAAAGCTCAAATGGGTCAACAGGTGTAATAATTGATTACATGAGAAGTTTGGAATAATGCAGGAAAATTGAAGATTTCATGTATTTCTATATTTCCATAACTGGTCTTAACATGAATTCCTTAAAGAATTCCTTATATCAAGCAAAACTCACCTTTAGTGCTGCCATGTGGGTCTCTACTGTCTCTATAAACACTGCAAACGTGAAGAAACTCTGTTCATTCGATTTTATGCTAAATAACTTCAAAAACGTGTTTTGTATCCACCGTTGAAACAATTATAACTTAAGAAAAAGGTCAAAATATGTCTGCCTTAAATAATTTCCTGTAGGTCGTGAGTTTTAGTTGAAGCAGAACAATGGTGAAATCTGCCACTGAAACAGGAGGTTCACACTCAAATTCATCAGTCTTAAAAAGGAAGTGAAAGGTGTTGGTGAGACAGGCTGTATATAGGAAGTTGAAGTTAGATGGCAACCAAACAGCCATTAAAGTGCAGGAGCATCACGGATGAAGGATCCACGATGCTGCGTGTTGTCAGGGATTCAGAAATGATCATTTAGGAAAAACTTTGGTTCTGTATTAAATCCCTTTTTACTCAGAGTCACTGTTATCTCTCTGTTGGCTGCTTCTGGGAACTGAACGTAAGATGTTCTTCCACATTTCAATTCCCTTAATCATTTTTGTAGAGGCTTGTTTTTTTTTGCTCAGATGAGTCATTTTTGGAGCAATTTTATCAGCATGGTCTGCTCGCACTTATTTGTTCTGTTTCGACTTTGGAACATCTCGGTTCAAGTCTGGGAAATGTTAACGAGAAGCCAGAAGAAAATGTCCTCAGTCTGCTAAGGAGACATCCATTTATCATGTGAGCAGAACAAAAGGCAGCTTCTTCTTCTTATGTTTCACCAAATTTGTTCTTGTTTCTGACCACAAATGAAAAATTACTGCAGCCAATAAAGACAGACCTTTTCTGATTTAAACAAACTGTTATCTGAATGAAGACTTGGTGAGCTTTTATTAAATTCACCACACGAGGGCGCCCTTTTGGCTACATGTCTGCAGAAAGTGAGTCAATTAAAAGAAACTCAAACATTTTTGCACGAATTTGAGCAGCTGAAGCACAGATGAGTTCCAGTACATTATTACATTTTTACTAGAACTATTGTTGGTTATTATATTATTTATTATTAAGAATTCGATTTAAAAAAATTGCCTTTCAATGCAAATAAGCCAAGAGAGGCCAAAAACTGACCGTTTTTTTGCTATAAAAGTCAGAATTAATTGATAGGAAAAATAATCATCATCATAAATGATAGTCTGCATGAATCTGGCAACATGACAAGTCTAAATATAAATATCTTAAATGGAGGAATTTGTGGAGGCAGGACTGGAGGTGTGTTATTCCGGTGGGCTGGTGCGTCCTCTTTTTCAATACCACTCTTTTGGAGACCCATCCGACATCCGGAACCGCTTCTAACCCCCTCATCCTCTTTATCCCTCCCTCTCCCCCTCATCTAGTCCCGTTTCAGTCCAGGTGGCGCGTCGGTCGAGGGATGCAGCCTCTCGTCTCCGGCGCACGGACAGCGGGCTTGGAGCTGCCGCAGAGCACCCCGGCTCCATCAGCTGACCCATCACGCATCCAGCCGGACTGCTTTTAACGTCTGGACACACAACTCGGACATCTTCGATCAGATAGTTTGTATTTTCAAGCCAAGAGCGCAAATCCAGCTGCGTTCAATGCGCAACCACGAACATCATGTGCTCTCGCAGTGCGCTGCTGTCCGTCTACTATCCGCAGATCTTCCTCATCCTCACCAGCGGCAGCTACCTGTACGTTTACTGCACCTTCTCCATTTCAATTCTGATCATTGGCACCAGCAGGTAGTTGTGCGTCGTGCGTAAATTCACCAATTACGCACAAAATTGGACGAAAATATAGAAAAAGTGATTTTATGTCAACTAGTTTTTTACTTTAAAATCTGCATTTGCTGCATGAATTATTGTACGTCATGGGAACGAGATTACTTTTGATCTTTCAGCCAGAAAAGGTTTTATAATGTGCAGCTGAAGCGGATTTCTCCTCCCAACACGGTTTCCCAAAGGGAAAAAAATGAATGAATCCAATATTTAATCTGCACGATTTGATATTTAGAAGCAGGCTGATGAGATAACCTGCTCTCCTGGATTTACACATTACACCAGAACCACTTTGTCATGGGAACACCTCGTCAAACAAGGGCCATGATGGAAGCATATGGAAATAAATGTTTTTCTCATGCTCTGTGTGCAGAGGCAGGCCTTTGTAATGAGCTCCTTCTCCCCACACAGGCCTCCAAATCCATGTGATTGCTGCACCATACTCTCCTCCATTCATATCAAGTGCAGCTCCTGCTCTGGGAACTAAAACAGCTGCAGGGAGGCTGATGTTTTCAGCCACCAAAGCGACCAAAATGTTTGATCTGAAGCCATTTCTGTCATTCACTGTTGGATTTTAGATGATAAATCCATTCATGTTCCTGATTAATCTAACTTGGCCCAATGACTCCAAAGTGGATCATACATTTTTCCCTGATTGGAGACAGACTGGTGCCCATCTTGTCTCTTTGTAATCCTCATCTTCTGCGTGTCTACAGGGCGCTGTCCTCTGTGGTCGCTCTGGGGGCCAACATCATCTGCAACAAGATCCCAGGGCTGGCGCCGTGTCAGCGGGCTCTCTGTCAGAGTCGACCCGATGCCATCATCGTCATTGGCGAAGGCGCCCAGCTGGGCATCAACGAGTGTCAGTACCAGTTCCGCTATGGCCGGTGGAACTGCTCCGCCCTGGGAGAGAGGACCGTCTTTGGACAAGAGCTGAGAGTAGGTCAGTCTGTTGGAACGCACTAAAGATGATGACAGAGAGAAAGCTGCTAAAGAAAACTAGATTTAAACCAGATAATGGACTAGAAACCCACCTGATGTGCACCAGCAGGTGGAACCAAACCTATCTGGATGAAGGGTTTTGTCCTTAAGTAGAGGTAAAACGTCCACATGCATCAACCAAAGTGAGCTCTAAGTTGTAGCGTGTGTGTGAGAGTGTGTGTGTGAGAGAGAACCTTAATGTATAGCTTATCTTCTGAATGAATCAAAGGGTTTTTGTTAAACCGTTTCCCAGTTTTATTTCTCACAGACGCCTTACTTTTTTTTTTTTGCTCCTAGCATGATCTACTTCTATAAATTGCACTTGAGTTTGAAATGTGTTGTTGCGGTGAGGCTGTGGGTTTGGATCCATGTCGAAAAGTTCTGGGAGTGATCTCTTTCTTCGACGTCTGGATCCGTTTATTCCTTTTGTCGTAGGAAGTATCCATTTTCTTTGGGCTAAAAACCTCATAGAAACACTTGATTCCCAACATTTTTGTCACGTCTTAATAATGCAAACGTAAGGCTAAATTAGTAAACGACTATTTAAAAACAAAGTACAACAATTGTAGAGAAAAAAAAGTTCATTTTCAAACCGACAGCCTCTCCTGTGGGCTGAATGTCACTACCACTAGCTCTTTTGATTGACCTGTGGCGGCCTGTGAATTCATTAAGCACTGAAAAACACCAGAGATTCATGCAGACCACTAATTGAAGTCAGCTCCAGCAGCTGGATGGCAACAATGGAGCCCTGCATACGCGCGGCTGTTCAATCAAAACAAATCACAGAGCGAAGAGATGGCTGTTTGGCTTTTGCTCGCGCCTGATGCCTTGAGAAACGCTCGCCACCGCACAATATATCCGAACGGGGCGAAGACTTAGCTTGATGAGAGAAGACTTCAGAGTTTGTTTTGAGTTATGGACCGGAGGAACCGCAGGCCTGATGGTTTCTGCGAATGGGTTTGTCAGGCTGGAAGAGAGCCATCACAATCGCCTCAAACAGAGATGCCATGCATTAATACACCGTGAGAAGAACACAGGCCCGGCATTATCCTACTTGAAGAGAGTGGATATCCATTTCCCAGCTGTAGAGCCAATAACTGAACCCCCCCCCCCCCATCTCCATAAACAGAAAAGTCTTTACGACGAAGCTCAAACGTAGAAAAGCTTGGAAATGGGTGTGCTTCAGTCTAGATTATTTGGACATGTTTAACAGCAGTATCATTTGCTGTAATAATGTGGACACAAACAGAGGTTTTTCTTTAGCTGCGTGAGAAATTCCACTGATGAGAAAACATTAAGACGCAGAAACTCAAAAAAAAAGCTGCTCCAGTCAGCCAGTAGATGTCACTTAGTTTCCTTCCCTGTTGTGATTATTGCTTTGACAGCCACCGACTGCTGAGATGTAGCAGTGACAGTACCAAACATGACCTGCTCAAGTCCGATTTGATCCTGACTGTAAGATTACAGGAAAAACAGGCATTCAGCTGTAAATGTACTCGTGCCGGCTGGAATTAAGTACAAGAAAACTTATGTTCAAGTAGAAGATCCATATCATTGATTTTTCATTCGAATGTGTCCAGTGGTTCATGACATATTTTGCAAACATCCATCCATCGATTTTAGTCCGCTTATCATGGGTTGGGTCATGGGGACAGCAGCCTAACCAGAGGCGCCCAGACTTCCCTCTCCCCAGCTCCTCCGGGGGATTCCAAGGTGTTCCAGCCGAGAAGCATAGTCCCTCCAGCGTGTCCTGGGTCTTCCTTTAGGTCTCCTCCTGGTTGGATGTGCCTGGAAAACCTCACCAGGGAGGCGTCCAGGAGGCATCCTAATCAGATGCCCGAGCCACCTCAACTGGCTCCTCTTGATGTGGAGGAACAGCGAATCTACTCTGAGCCCCTCCTGGATGACCGAGCTTCTCACCCTATCTCTAAGGGAGAGCCCAGACACCCTGCAGACTCCAGAGAAAACTAATTTTAGCCGCTTGTATCCGCAATCTCGTTCTTTCGGTCACTACCCAAAGCTCGTGACCATAGGTGAGGGTACGTAGATCAACCACAACAGACCGGTACAACGCCCGCATCACTGCAGATGCAGCACCAATCTGCCTATTGATCATCCGATCCATCTTTCCGTCACTCGTGAACAAGACCCCAAGATACTTAAACTCCTCCACTTGAGGCAGGACCTCATCCCTGACCTGGAGAAGGCATTCTACCCTTTTCCAACTCAAGACCAAGGTCTCAGATTTAGAGGAGCTGATTCTCATCCCAGCTGCGGAAGTTGGAGATCACGTTCCGTATTTTGCAAACAGAACACACAAAAACAAAAGTATTGGCCTCCTTTCAGCGGGTGATATTTATCTAAGAAAAGCATTTGTTGCTGCCCATCGATCTGGGAAGGCTTACAGAGCAATTCCCAAGCAGTTTGGAAATGGGTCCTGTTACTGAAGTGATGTTTCTGTGGTTTGCAAAGAAATGATTAGGTTAGTGGCATGTGTCAAAGTAACATTTATAATAATACCTGGTTTTCCCAGAAGAACATCTGGGCAAAATGAGCAGCACTTTACCCGTCAGCGGTCGTAATGTTATGGCTGATCACAAGATTGTCGTCAATCCTCTCAGCGGTGGATGTCCTAGCAAGTTCCCATCAAGCAGGCAGCATAACCACTTAGGAAAATGCCCAAGAAATGCCAGTCAGATTTCATGGTCCTCAGTTTGAATGTTACGAGTCTGGGTGGTTTAACCAGAAAGATACTGGAGCAAGTGGGGCTTATGTGGAAAAATAATCAGGAGAGGGATTTTTTTTTCACCCTTAAGGGGGAAAAAAACATGGCAGAGCAGCTTAGCACTGAAAAGTTGCATCTGAGCTAACCAGCAGAGCAGTTTAGAGTCCAGAATCTCCAACTCTATCTCCACCAGCAACTTTACCTTTAACTTCTGGAAATCTTAAAGGTACAGTAAGTAGAATTTACAGTGAAATAATCACAAAACAGTCTAACGTCTCAGTCATGTTGGAAGGAAGGTTACACTGAAACAGATTTTCTTCTCAGCCAACTGGGGGGTTGTCAGTTTTTCTCCTTTTAAAAAGGCTGAGGAGGGGCGTATAGTCTTTGTTCACAATCTGTCCTGCCTCTATACTTCCTGGTTCTGGAGCCAATCATATTTGAGCCTGCGGGATTGTCACGTCTGTGTCAGCTAAATAACGCTGCTGCCTCAGCAGGCAAAAAGCACCAGCGTTGTGGAAATAATGTTAGCCAGTAAAAGGAGCGGGCTAGAAGTTATTTCTTGTACCCCTAAGAGGCCACGGCATCTTTCTGTTTTACCCTAACATCAGGTAGACAAGAGGCTAAAGTTGAGCTAACAATGCTAATGGTGAATTTAAAAAAATAACTGGCTCTAAAAATACCTCAAGCTACTTTTCAATATACAAGTATGGTAATGCTAAACACAGAACCATGCTAACCTGAGCTATTGCTAATGCTAGCCTGAGCTAATGTTCTTGTTGGACGAGACAAAAACAGCAAAGAATAATGTGGGAGCACACACGTAATGTTCCAGGATGTACTGGGAATAACCAGACTGAATAAATCAGATAGATCCATAACTTGCCTACGGAGACACCGTACACAACTGTACACACAGTTTCTAACATCAGGCAGCATCATAGTGCCAAACCAGGGCAAAGCAGCCAATCAGAACGCAGCTCATTTAATATTAACGCCTTGGTCAAGTGGGCCAGGTCAACCAGTCTTATGGGCTTGTATTTAGCCATTTATCAGGGCTCCTGGGCCATTATGAGCCCCAACAAAGCTCCATGTGCTTTATTTAGGCCCAAATAAAAGTTCCCAATTGAAAAAAAAATTGTCATAGAACATTTTAAAATTTATTCAGATTCTTTTTTTTTCCAGGCAGCAAGGAGGCAGCATTTACTTATGCCATCACAGCGGCTGGAATTGCCCATGCAGTGACTACAGCTTGCAGCCAAGGCAACCTGAGCCAGTGCGGCTGCGACCATGAGAAGCATGGCTACCACAACCAAGAGGAGGGCTGGAAATGGGGAGGCTGCTCAGCCGACGTCAGGTACGGCGTGGAGTTCTCACGGCGCTTTGTGGATGCCCGTGAGATCAAGAAAAACGCCCGCCGGCTGATGAATCTGCACAACAATGAGGCAGGTCGAAAGGTAACACCAGCGGTTTGGTCCAGTGCCACGTGCTTCAGCAAAAATATAACTTTTACAAAGATACAAGAAAAATGTCGAGTAGGCAAATAATGTGTCCATGGTCAGAAACACAGCCCACACTTCAGCACAGACTGAAGCAAAGAGTCAAGAGCAACTTCCCACAAAAAGACTGATAAGAAAGGAAAAAAGTGGCTGATTTGACTGATGTGGATAAGTTGCCGTGTTATTACAGCCTCAATGAAATATCTTATATTGAGAATACTTTATCAGGAGAGAGGTTTTTGAAATCAATCACCTGTCTATTATGACATTTGTAAATATTTAGGACATTATAATGTAAATCTGGCTCAACGCACTATGTAATACTATACGAGTTATTACACAACAGCCCTGGTCAGTTTTTTCTCCTGTCACGCAATTCTGTGGTCTGAGAAAAGGTGAAGTTAATTTAAGACTACACTATTGTGGTTTCTGAAAAAACGTTGGCATACCGGCTAATGTGCTGAAAAGTTGAAGCACCCACAGAAATGTAAGCTCAGAAAAAAAAAGAGAAAAACCAAACATTTTACAGTGAATCGACATGTTTCCAACAGCTTGAGTAAAATCTTTGCTCTGTGAGCAGATCCTGGAGGAGAGGACGAAGCTAGAGTGTAAGTGTCATGGTGTATCTGGATCCTGCACCACCAGGACCTGCTGGATCACCCTGCCCAAGTTCAGAGAGATCGGCTACATGCTGAAGGAACGCTACGGTGAGGCGGTGCAAGTAGAGCCGGTTCGGGCCTCACGGCTCCGCCAGCCCTCCTTCCTGCGTCTGAAAGAGTCTCGGGGCTACCAGAAGCCCACGGACACAGACCTGGTGTACCTGGAGCGTTCTCCCAATTACTGTGAGGAGGACCGGGCCACGGGGAGCACAGGGACAAGAGGCAGACTGTGCAACGGCACGTCGACCCAAACAGTCGGCTGCAACGTGATGTGCTGCGGCCGGGGTTACAACACACACCATTACACCCGAGTGTGGCAATGCAACTGCAAGTTCCACTGGTGCTGCTTCGTTAAGTGCAACACCTGCAGCGAGAAATCAGAGCTATTCACCTGCAAGTAGGTTAAAGGAAATAGGGGAAGCAACGTAAGGGACTTGAAGTGATGAATAACGTTTTTGCACATTTTGACATCCTATTTGGTGATGATAAAGACAAAAAAACAACCTGAGGAGGTGGTTTGGAAAGCATTGGGATTTTTTATGGAACACTTGCTTTCAACTTGAAAAGGTGAGATGAAACAGAGACAATGGGACTTCAAAGTTTCTGAAGTTTGTTTGCATCCAGTAAAGCTTTATTGTTCCATCTTTATACGATGTTTATAATACATATGTGTAGAGCAAAAGGAAAAAAGGAAACACTACATTTGGGCTACTCTAAACCAGGCCAGGCTCCTGATAAAGCCTGAATGACTGCAGCCAAACGGTCCTCTTACACTGTATTCTGTTGAAACACTGAAAACGAAGCAATTATTTTTGTAAAACAGCTTTAAACTGTACAGTCTTGCTAGATTCATTGTTACTGACGTGGATTAAATTGTTGGTATCCTCCTGTTATGGAAAGAAAAACCCACTGAAAGACCAAAACTCAGACATTGGTTTTGAACTGAGATTTTGTTGCAAACACTTGGAGGAAACGTTCCTATTAAAGATCGAGTTCGCTCCGATTTTTAAAACATTTGCAGTGGTCTGTAGTAGGAATGAATGCCTTGGAAGTCGTTCTCTGGGGGAAAAAAGCTCAGATGCTCCTGTTTGAGGACGTAGAGGTCAACTGGAGGAGGAAAGTCGCTTCAGAAGGCAGGATTTGGAGTCTGATATTTGGATATCTCACCTCTGATTGGCTAACAGCAACATGACTCTACCACTGACTCAGTTTGCTCTCCAACGTTGATGTTTTATCTCCAGAAATAACACAAGCCTGAAGGAGTTCTGCCATGTGGTGGAGTTGCTAATGCTAACGTTAGCTTAGTCGAGATGTTCTCTGCTCTCTTGTGGACGCTAAATCAACAACAGCCTTTCCTGTCATGAGTCAAGATGGTTGAGTCCATAAATGTTAAGTGACAGCGTGACGTAGATCTGTCAGGCTTTAATGAACTGATCCTTTTTCTATTTTCTATCAGAAGCTAATTCAGGAAATAGGGGTAGAAGACTATTTTCACATTCAGCCTGCATGCTAAATTCAGAGTTACTGATCATTTTAAAAAATGATAAGTAAAACATGGTTTCTCAGTGAACTTGGTCTTTAAGTGATGTCTGTGACTCTTAGTGTGACTTCTACACACCAGTGTGTGACCAAACTGCCCTAGCTGTCTATAAAGGGTGTCCTCTCCAGATGTTTCAGCCCTCTTTACAGATGTTGATCCAGCTTTAGATCAGGATCATAGGCCACTTCAGCATAGTCCAATGTTTAGTTCTTAGTCATTATCCTGCTGGAGGATGCATGACCTCCAACTGAGACCAGACTTTCTGACACCGAACAGCACATTTAGCTCCAGAATGTCTCGAACAGATTCGCGACACCCTGAGTCACATGCAGCAAAGCAGGTCCAGACCAGAACCGAACCTCCGCCATGTTTCATCGTAGATTCAGCGTTTTTATGTATGTTTCATTTTTGTGGCAGTAAACAAAGAGATATGACTTGTTGAAAAGCTCCAGGTTTGTCTCATCCATCTAAAGGACATTCTCCCAGAAGCTTTAAGGCTTGACAACAAGCATTTTGGCAAATTCTAGTCTGTTTTTATGATTTGCTTTCAAAAGTTGTGTCCTACTTGGTCGTCGTCCATTCAGTCCAATTTGGCTCAAATACTGATGGATGAGGCTAATTTGATAGTTATGTACTTTGCAGTTCAACTCTGATCTGTTTGGATGTTTTTCTGAGCTCACTGGTTATGATCAGTCTCTTTAACTCGTCACCCATTATGAGGCCACATCCTCATCATGTGAACGTGCCTGGAGGTGGTCAATAATTGTCTTTCTACTCTCCTGAGTTCTCTGTGGTGCATGTTCAGTGTGGTACACACCCTGATACCAAACAGCCCTGTGACTACCTGTCAACCTTTAAACAGGCAGACTGATCATATGCCTGAAGACATCTATGATGCTGATTACAGGACACGCCTTAGTGTAACACGTCCCCAAATCATTACCAATCTTTTCTGGAAGTTCCATCACTTTAATCCAGACAAGTTTCAGTAGTTTGTTATTTTTAATTATTCTGTTGAATCACATTTTAAAAGCAATGTCTGATTTTCAGTAAATGTTTATTTATAATACGTTTTATAAGTATTGTGTTTTTTTCCTGTCTAACAGAAAGACATCTACGCTCCAACATCCTCATTATAATCTTCATTTCTCACCTGAAGTCGCGTTCACTGAAGAGCATCATGTCTATCAGCACCCTTTCTTCAAAAGATTCTTTTCTTTTGCACTTTTTTGGTCATTTTCTAAAATCTTTTTCCTAAAACACGAGTCGCACGAGGAAAGAGGGCAGTAAAGAGAGAATCTGTTTATCGTTTGGTTTTTGGAGGACCTTGTACTTTAAAAATTAAATCTAAACCTCATCAGAGGTGTAATCGGGTTCAGACACATCCAGCATTCCCACGAGCAGCGGAGGCGTGGAATTCCACACGCGGACCGTGCTTACACAAAGCCTTCCAGCGTGGTTTAGGCCCGCTCCGAATCCTGACCACACAGAAACGAGGGTCCGAGACCATCAAAGGCCTTTCTGGGTAGCACCCTTAATGAACTTAGACTTGTTTATTTAGGCTTTGTATGACTTACAAAAGAATCTGAAGCGTATATTTTTATATGAGGAACGTGGCACTTTAGGTCATGGTAACTTTAAGATGAATTTAGAATAGCTTTTTGTGTGTCGTCGTATTTATACATATGAATGCTGTAACTTATTTGGAATTTATGATTTTTGATGGAAGTATCTAAGCTGTAAATATGCCATTTGTTTTATTAAAAAGAGCCCAGACCCTTAACCCTTTACCTGAGTTATTCCAGGGAAGTTTGTGGAAACAAAATAGATTAAAGGAAACTGGAGAAAAAAAACACTTAGGAAACTGCAGTAAACTACAACAGCACTGGGGTGGCAGATTTCTCCTGCTTTTGCTATTTTGTCACACCCAAGTGTGTCAGGTGGTAACTTTTCTGGCTGATTTGAGATTTTTTCAATAAAATAAATGATATAAAGCTGAATCTCGTACAAACTCGGGTTGTTTTTGTTTGCTGATCTGAAACAATTACGTGTGACAAAAAGGGAAAATATCTGTAAGGGGGGGGGGGGGGGGGGGGGGGGGGGTAAATACTTTTTCAAACCATTGTATGTGTATACATCTCAAACTGTTTTTTAAAGTAATGTGGGCACAAAAGTATTTCCTAAAGACGTAACTAAAACAAATTTAAGTTGTTTTGTGGCAAAAATTAAAGTCTATTAAAATAAACGTGACATTTTTTGTTTTTCTTATATTTAAACATCCTTTGAAGTTTTATTTCAGCTTTTAGTCCCCGTTATCCTGCTTAAATGTGGAGAACGGTGGTTTTGTTCAGGCCCGGTATCAAACTAGAAAGCACAGGAACAAAGCAGAGTGGTGTAAAACGCTGATACGTTACAAGATTTTCCTGCCTGGTCTGGTTTGTTGGGGAGCTGAACGGCCGGCTGCAGTCGAGCCACCTCATTCAGCCCAGCTGACTGGCACAGCCCCTTTCCTGTGGGGGCTGAAAAGCATTGCAGCCAGCCACTGGAGCACACGTAACAGCTGTTTTATTAGCCGTCTGAAATCCGAGGGACCGGAACCGCATAAGCTCCCTTCACTATGCTGCTGGATTGACGGGGGAAAAGTCCCGGCGATTGTTTCGATACATTTTGTCATTAAAAATTGGAGGCAGAGAAAACAGGGTGGAGCAGGGTGTGTGCAGGCCCGTAAAGCGCTGCATTGTTGAAGTGTCAGAACCGTTCAGCTTATTGAGCAGAGGGAGGAATGTCAGCCCGTAAACTGATGCTTCTCATCTGATTCATGTGTTTACTCTGTGGATGAACACTTCCCATCATGCACCTCTCTGAGAAGAGCAGGTTAAAAGTCTAATAATGGTCCGTGGAGTCTGGTGGGAGTCAAACACGTGTCTTTAAACAAAGGCTGAATCAGCAGTAAGAACTATTGAGGCCTTATTTACCCACAGAGAAGATAAAATTCATGACATGCATCAAACGCATTACAGTTAATTATCAGTGCAAAAGCCAGAGGAGATGCTGAGAATGAGCAGAAAGTCCTGATTTTACATTTCCAGAACCCGTTTGGTGTTTTATGCCTTCATTTCATTTCATTTACGTTTTATTAATAAATAATTCACTTAATGACTTTAGATGTTAATATTAATATGAATGTTTAAATAAACGGGTTATTAAGATCTTAATGCCACCACTTTTATTAGTTAAGGCCACATGGGGGTGGATTACATCATGTTTTAGTTATTCCCCTTCATGGCTGCAGCAAAAGCCACTAAATTAAACTCCGCCTCCTGCTGCTAACGTCGCTGTCTGTGTAAAGCAACAAGCCTGGACACCGTGGTGCCCTTTGTCTTTGGATTTACGCACAAGACAACAGCCTTTTTAAAAGGTGCCAGCATGTGTTCAAACCCACTAACTCCTCATTTCCCAAACTTAAACCAGGACAAAGCAGGAGCTGTTGACCTGCTGACCTCTGGACTGTACCAGGGAGACCTCAGCCTTTGAATATTAACTCAAACCCTGCAGAGCTGAGGTAGAAAAGCAGTTGGAAATACTTTTCAGATTAAGAAATTTCAAGCAAAAGCATTTTTTTAAACTTATTCTATCAGTAGTGTTTAGGGGCAGTTTTCTATACAGGAACAAAACTTTCTGGTCTTGAACCAGCAGAAGCAGCTGAGGCAGCATCGATGAGGCTTATAAGACAAGGAGCGCCTAGTTTTAGGTGTTTCCAGTAACCTGGAGGAGGAGAACCTTCTGTCTGACTGTCTTTAGGTGTCCTTCCTCACAGGTTTGAGCAGCAAGCTTCCATCGCGCTCTTCCACCAGGAACCCCAGCTCTCGGAGCGCGGAGTAGTCAGCCGGGCCTCGCTGCTCCAGGCTGGCGACCAGCTCCTGGTTCTCCTTGTTGTTCTCCAGGAGGTTCCTGATGGTGAAGATGGCCCACTGGCTGATAACTGGAGGTCGCTGGTTAAAGGAAAGTTACTGAAAATCCTGACTTCTCAATCGCTTACTGTGTAAAAAATATCCTCTCAAAAAAAGAAAAATAACAGAAATCTCTGCCTTTTACTGCAGAGATGTAAAATAAAATCTTTTGCTAAGGAACGATAGAGATATACCTGTTTTGCTCAAACTTTTAAAGTAGCGTTACATCAGATTGCGAACAAGAACTCAGGATGTTGATGCCTCTAAACTACACCCACATCAAACTTTAGCTAGGCATCTAGTTACTTCATTAAAGACGTGTTTGTTTATGCTGATGTAGATCAGCTGTGGAGGTCATCCTGAATCAGAATCAGTTAAAAACCGATTCATCTGTAAATTTACATCTAATAACCACTTTCTGAAAATGTAGTATCCTGAGATATTTAGATAAACCCAACCACAGCGAATCTACCTTCACCTAAAACTGCTCCATACTGAAATTATGATCACTTAACTGAATAACTCAATGTAGAAAACACTATTCCAAGTTCAGGAGCCTGACGGCGCCGATTCATTTGAAGCCAAACCAACAAATATTACCACTAGAAACCCATGAAAGGCAGTTTCCACTCATTTTTGGGGCCACACATAAATTAAGATGGAAGTGTCAAGAAAAAAAGGCTATATTTAAAAAAAATAACCTGAATGAATCTGAGGTCTTTACCCTCGCATTGGTTTCCACAGCAGAACAAAAGAACTTCCTTCAATCCCTTACAAGAACGTAGAACTGTAGAGGAAAACGCTGCAGGATGCCACAAGGGGTGTGTGTGTGTGTGTGTGTGTTGCTTTGAAGCTACAGTCAGAAAGATGTATAAATGCCATATTTACTCATTCTGTCCTTTTATGACTGATTCACATAAAAAAGACTGGAAAAGTAAAGTTTTACAGTTTCGTCATCCTGAACTGGTTTTAAGACCAGCACACCTAGGTGGGCCCCATATGGAATATATATGGGCAAGCCGTTTGGGTCCCACCAGGGTTTGTCCACGGTTTTCAGGGATTTGCCCAGAAAGATTTTTACCCATATAGATTTTAAAGGGCCCTACATGGGTTTTCAGAGGGGTTGACTCAAACACTGGCAAACCCCCGTGGGGCCACCGTGGAAACTGCGGACAAACCCTGGCGGGACCCATTTAGCTTGCCCATATATATATTTCATATGGGGCCCACCTAGGTGTGCTGGCTGGGATCAAGCTGTGTGTATAGAGACAAGAAGCAGAATGAGGTTTAGCTCAGGACGTTAAACTTACGCTGCTTGAGATTTGTCTTAGATGGCAGCATTTAAATAGAACCTGACCCCAACAAAACGGTTTCACAGACTCGTTCTGTATCTCAACCTCTACCTCTCGTGTTTCCCCCGTAAAATCCTAAAACATCTCCTCTAGGACAAAATGTTTCTGAACAAAAACAAAGTCAGGAAGCCACTGAAATAAAGGATACAAGGATTGTTGCCGTCTATGTTGCAGTTATCCAGGATGAGCGGGATGCCTTCCAGCTCTCTCACCTGAAAAACAACGTTAGCTCATTAAAAATAACAAATGTTTTAAATGATAAATGACCTACACTGGTATAGTTCCTTTCAGAGTCAGAGGACTCCAAAGCGCTTTACACTACAGTGAATCATTCATCCATTCACACACACATTCACATGCTGGTGGTGATGAGCTACATTGTAGCTACAGCTGCTATGGGGCGCACTGACAGGGGCGAGGCTTCCGAGCACAGGCGCCACCAGTCCCTCCCACCACCACCAGCAGGCAACGTGGGTTAAGTGTCTTGCCCAAGGACACAACAGCAGCATTCTCTGTCGAGAGCCGGGATCAAACCTGCAGCCTTCCGATTACTGGACAACCCGCTCTACCTCCTGAGCTACTGCTGCCCAAACCTGGCAATTAACCTGGTAACTGACCTTAAATCAAACTAAAAGAACACTGAGTAGAGTGAAAAGCACCAGTGTTTGTTTAAAACCGCCACACAGTGAGATCTGCTCTTTATCACGCGTCTCATCCTATAGGCTTCATTCTCGTCTCTGCTTGTTGTTGTCGTTGTGGTTACCCTCCGTACGGCCGGCTAGGAGCAACAAAACAAGACAAAGTGCTGATTTTGAGAAAGCGGAGCAGTGATTTAGAGCGTCCAAAAACACAGCGAACACCCAGGTCTTTGCTATGAGAACAAAAGTTGCTTACATTACGTCCAAACCCATAAAAAGATGAATAACAAGCGAGTGGACGCGGACCTGGGCCTGGTACGAGCCGTTCGTTCACATCCTTGCATGCACGTCTTAAATTACAGCCTCTGTCAAAGGTGAGGAGAGTGACTTTTGGTTTACTGGAAGAGATCCTGCTGAAAACAGATACGGGGTGATTTCTGACCACTGACAGACCACAGATCAGCATCCATAAATATTATAGCGAGGCCAGCTGAGGGTGGCCATCCCACAAGCATTCCACATATCTGTTTCTATTAAATACGACTAAACGCTCCGCCAGGCTGCAGCTCAGCTGCTTTATCATCGAGTGGAACGGAGATAATGAGAAACCCTAACAAAAAGGGAGAAAAGCTGATGAAATCACTTCAAGACGTGAGTTTCAAACTGAAACGGAACAGTTTCTTACTCTATTAGACAATCGTCCACAGTTCTAAGCTGTTTTTTAAGTCGACCAATTCAATTCAGAGGAATGTCAAAGCAGTGAAACAATGAATCAAATCGCTTGATAAACACCCCAGAGGCAGAATTATAAGCTATGATGATTCATTTAAAACAATCAGAAAAAAGGTAAAAGTTTGGGACTCTTTCAAACATTAAAAGGTGAAAATAAGACGGTGAGACTTTGTACAAACTGGTACATTTGTGATGACAGACGTAGCCTCACCCACGGATTCTGTTTCAGACGGTTTTACTGACATGATTTCCGCTCCTCCAGCATAAAGGATGAGGAAGTCACCAAATTGTCTCCCTGTCAAAGAAACAACTGCTGAACTCAGGCGGACCAAAGAGCTTGTTTCAGGTAACAGTCTTGTTCAGCCGTCAGAGCCCGATGTCTCATTTCCTGGACAGAGCCGTGACAGATCTGGTGACTGATTTTCTAAGAAATAAATAACTGAAATCATCTTTTGTGCCGTTAAACATGTGCAGCTCTTATTATAATTATAAGCTGGGGACATCCGAGTACTTGACTACTAAAATGTTGAACAGCCATGAGCTCATGTCAAAACAAAACCAACTGGATCGCTCAATCGCCAAACTGATCACCAAATAAAGAAACTTGTGAGCTAGCTGTGATGGAGAAATCCGCTTCAGTAGGACTCTTTCCTCTGATGCTCACAGCTTTTTACATCCAAAATGTCACCAGTAAACCCAAAGAAAAGATCTGATGATGAGTTGGAGAAAACACATTTATCAGTAACGCAGCATCCATAACCATGTGAGATGACCCAGACCTTATTCTGGTTGTTGGTGTTGCTGTGACAGAGGTTCCCTATGAGCCTGATGAGGTGGGCCTTAAAGCTGATCACAGGGGAGCAGGAGGACAGGTCTCCATCTTTAGTCAGGGAGGAGAAGTTCTGAGTCGCACTGAAAATATTCTTACTGGCCTTCCCTAGAGCGTGCACCTGCATCAGCAGCTCTGCAAAGAGAGGAGAAAAGGGAGAAGGACATGGAAAAAAAGAAGGTGGGTAGAAGAAGCAGAAGAAGGATATATTAATAACTCCACACCACCAGTGCGCTGCGGTTCTGATTATCTGATTTACCAACTGTGCTGTCTAGAAGGTCTGGCTGATCCTGCAGAAACATGAACTGCTTGTTATCTGAAGTCATCTCACACAGCACATCTAGTAGACTTATCACTGTCAGCGCCTCCTGCAGGACCTGCAGGGGGTTGCAACCCAAAAGAAACTAGTCTCAGAGACGTTTTCTTAGCCAATCAACTCAATCATCTAACAGGCAAAGCGAGTTTGGTCTAGAAAACACACTGGCTGTTTAAGCTGCAGAAGATGCATCAGTCAGATTTTATCTTTATCCATACCTCCTCACTGGAAGCAGAACCTGTAGCCAGTGTTAAAACAGCTCCACATTCTTTCTGAAAGGAACTGGCCAGGAAACGAGCCACACTGGGAGGGACGCCACAGCCCTCAGAGTCCTCGTCTCTTAGCTGGGCAAAGAGCAGCTCCAACAGAGTAACTCTGGAAAAAGCACGTATCCAGTTACACCACAACATGTGTTAATGCATGCTATTGGACAATAATGCAAAAACCATATCAAAGGTACTAAACGCACTGGTTAAGTTAAAAACACATATATAGCAACAGTTTTTATTATGACATCAAATATCGATCTTTGTCATCTTGAAAAAGAAAATCACCTCTCATGATGGGACATCCCAGAATACATGCTCTCCACCAGAGCTGAAGACTTGAGAAAATGCTGGGTTGCAATGAGCACTCTGTAAACAAACCAAGTAGGAATAAGAAAGTGGGGGCAGACGTCATATAAGATTTTCTTCTGTCTGCTCCTTTTCATTTACTTTTTCACTTTTTAACTGCTTTTTTACATTTATTTGGTGCATGTTGAGTTTTTTAAATGATGTTTTTATCAACATTTTGATATTGAAAGTGCAAATGGAAAAAAACTTTACAGATTAAAGTACACGGTCTGCACTCAACTACTGAAAACACACACCTCTACCTGTACTAGCAAACTCATCTGCCACCTTTTAGACAAAGTTTCCCAAAATCCTCCAAATTTTGTTATTTTTTATTTACACATTTTGGATTGACCATTTAAAGCTTTTTTCTGTCCTTCTTCCCATTTATATACGAAAATATCTTTAATATTGTTTTTAGAAACAATTTTTGATGCCATCAAAATCTAAAAGAGCCCTTCCCCAATAAGACAAACAATCAGAAACAAACACCTACGTCCAGTCCAGGTCCGGCTGGGTCCGACACAGCTCCATCACCCTGAGAGCCAGCTTGATGTTCTGACACTCGGACAGATTCTCCACCTTGGCTTCATCCAGACACGTATGGAGAACCATGGAGGCGTAGGAGACCACTTTCTCATCGTCAGCACTGAGCAGCTGCCTGTTCACACGTGTGCAAGTTTACTCCGTTCAAGGAAGGATGCTTGGACTCATACAATCAATAAGTATTTCATCATAAAACTTCTCTTCTGCTGTTGCGACCACGACACATGAAACTTACAGGAGGAGATCAGGGAAGCTCAGCCGCCAAATTTCATCTTTGCTCATCTGGTTTCCAACAGCTAAGTTCCCAAGAAACTGGATTCCACATCGAAGAGCTGAACCGTAGAAGATAAACATTTAGATGGATGGAATAAAGAATTTTTCACTAAAGAGTTGTCGTTTAATTAGCTGCTTAAAGTTAAACTCACGCTCATGTTTGGAATCTTTGTTCCCAAGATCTTCGGTCTGAAGGTAACTCAGGAGTTTAAGAGAAATGTCGATGAAACCAAGTTCTCTGAAAAGTAGGTCATACAGGGTAAAAACAGGGGTTTCTTATTAATGTGCAGTAATGTAATTATAATGTTAAATAAAACAGAAACATTGGAGTCAATTCAGCCCAAGTAGCACTCCTACAGGCCCTTACTTCTCTGTACTCAAATAAAGGCTTTTCAAATCCTAGCGTTTCACCGTGTATTTTCTATCAGAAGCTAATGCAGGAGATAGGTGTAGGAGACTATTTTCATGTTCAGCCTGCATGAAACACTCAGAGTGACCGATTATAATCAGAAATAATAATTAAAATAAATGTTTTTTCAGTGAACCACACCTTTAAAAAAAGGTACAGTTTATATGCAAGGTGAGTTAATTAAATCTGGCTTAAGAGAGGGCTTAAGGGTGGAGCGTGAGATCGACAGGCGGATTGGTGCTGCATCTGCAGTGATGGGGGCGTTGTACCGGTCTGTCGTGGTGAAGAGAGAGCTGAGTTGAAAGGCGAAGCTCTCAATTTACCGGTCGATCTACGTTCCTACCCTCACCTATGGTCACGAGCTTTGGGTAGTGACCGAAAGAACGAGATCGCGGATACAAGCGGCCGAAATGAGTTTTCTTCGCAGGGTGGCTGGGCTCTCCCTTAGAGATAGGGTGAGGAGCTCGGTCATCCGGGAGGGGCTCGGAGTAGACCCGCTGCTCCTCCACATCGAGAGGAGCCAGTTGAGGTGGCTCGGGCATCTGGTTAGGATGCCTCCTGGACGCCTCCCTGGTGAGGTTTTCCGGGCACGTCCAACCGGGAGGAGACCCAAAGGAAGACCCAGGACACGCTGGAGAGATTATGTCTCTCGGCTGGCCTGGGAACGCCTTGGGATTCCCCCGGAGGAGCTGGCCCAAGTGGCTGGGGAGAGGGAGGTCTGGGCTTCCCTCCTTAAGCTGCTGCCCCCGCGACCCGACTCCGGATAAGCGGGAGAAAATAGATGGATGGATGGATGGATGGATGGCTTAATAGAATCTGGATTTAAGGATAAAAAATTTTGACAGAATAATTTCCAGGTTAATGACATAGAAATTATAATTTATTTCATTGTCATAATCTGTGAAACCAAACAAATGTGAGCATTTACCCTGAACACATTTGGGGTGAAATATCAAAATAGATGAACTAAAGAAAGTAAAGTTTACATTATTATTACATGTAAGTGTATGCAGCAGCAGACATTTTCCATAGATTACCTGAGCAGGTTTTGGTTGCGTGTGCTCTGAACACACGAGTTCCTCTGGGATCTGAAGCACTCGGCGGTCATCTGGAGCATTAAGGAAAAGGCTTGCAGATCCTCGCCTTTGCTGTTTGCATTGTGCAGGTCTTCACACAACCTGGTGAGAACCTTCAAAAGATGGAGAAAGGCCTCCTCCTCTACAGCATCCCTGAAAACAATAAAATAACCAAAAACATCAGATTGAGGTTTTTGATAGAAAATGTAACCACAGAAAATGTTTAGAGGGGCATATACTGCAGGTCAGGGGGTCTAAAGTGAATTACTGAAGAAAGGGCGGCTCATTTCTCATATTGCTTTGAGAAAAGAAAACAATCAACCAATCAAATCCATCCGAGTGTGTTTTTATCGCAAAATTATTGTGGTTGCTGTTGAGCAGGTAAAACAGATGCAAAATTATTTTCTGTATTTAGATTAAAAACATGTTTGTGGCCTATGAGTACGTTCCACTTGTGTGATTTTACTAACCCGTATGACAAAACTGCTCAAAGTTAAAAAGCCAAGAAAAACTGATAAATAATGGTGCATGCATGAGCAGGTCACAGCAAATTACAACACCACCAACTCTGTAGGTCTAGCTGATATGTGGCAACAAGAATAAGCTATGGCTACAGGCCATTCCATTCACTTACATTACCTATTCTGATCTGTAGATGTACAAAAGCTCAAAACTGTGCAAACACTACATAATCAAAATAAACGTTCATTCATTCGAAATGGATTTAAAAAGCAACGTTCTCATCTTTTAGAACTTCATGAACGAATTAAAAAACGTATGTGACATTTAGTTTTCCTTTATCCAGACTTAACCAAACCTGGATTATATTCGTAATAAAACCTCCATACTTTTAGGACGTCGTAGGAAGTGTGTCAGACAGCAGTGACACAGCTCAGATAGCCACACGGTACATTAACCGTTAGCTTGGCCGCTAAGCTAACGGTTAATTTAGAAGCGTCCTGTTACCCAAACCGAACCGTACCTGAATTCCGCCTCCCGCAGCGCATTGGTGAATGTTTTTAACAGCTGTAAATGTTCGGGACAGATTTTCTCGTTTAAAATCTCAGCGAGAGACGCTGCCATCTTCAAAGTGTTACCGGTGGACGCGGCCATCTTTGTTTGTGTCATTCATGGAGGCGGGGACGTCCGGTGTTGTGCTGAAAACGTAACCTGATCGTAAAGTAACCCAAATCGTATAAGTAAAGTGCTTTTCAAGATTTTATTTGGAAATTAATTATTTTAATGTCTGCTACCCGTTTCCGGTCAGAAATACCAAGGCGTAAAAATTGGGCCTCGTGTGATGGGGTATTTTTTATTAAAGGGTTTTTTAGTAAATGGGTGCTTTATTTTTGGCAGAACACCCAACCAGTCCCTCAAACGCTATTGGTTCAATCCAGAGTGAAGGCGGAGTCAAAGCACGTGCTGTTATGCACAGGTTTAGTTTGATAACCAAAAAAAGCATAATAAAAATAAATGTTTTAAATTATCAAATTTTAGGAGGCTGGGATTCAACTTAGGGGTGCTTACGTAGCACCCCAAAAGTCGGTGCCTCGTTTTGTTTACTCTTGCATCCCGCTGACACCTCTCACTATGGTCTCAGCGCGTCACACAGATGTTCACCCATGGAGAGACATTCAGCATTTTCCGGCTGAGGCTCTTCTATTGCGAGTGATTTCTGCCACGACTAGCCTAAGCAGACTCTGGAGAAGGCGCAGCTTCAGGTGACGTCGTCGTGTGAACGTCTATTGCTGCTGCAGCCGGCTACGCTGACTACACCCGGCAACACGTAGACGTTGCCAGTGGGCGGGGCCTAACTTCAAAGCGATCTTTTGTGACGTCCCACCCTGGTAACAGCCATTGGACTGAGAGCATTCCGTTCTGTTGCCTTCACTCAGAGGAGGGACTTTTCAGAAAGTGAACTCTTGTTTCAGCGTCAGTAATACTTTATTTCAGCTAACGTTCATCACTATTGTTGAACTAATTTAGTTGTTTTAACGTATTTATCTGATAAACACCAGGATTTCTCAATCCACAACATTTTTACCGGTTTGGACTTCAAAAACTCAATGGACAGCAAAAACATGAACAACATGCATGAAATTGTTAGACTCAGCGAGCTTTTACAGGCAGAGAGACATATGAGGCATGAGGAGACCAAAAAATGTGAACAACTAAAGAAAGAACTGAAAAAGACACAAGTTGAGTTGAGACACTCTCAGCAAAACAAACAAATGTCTGAGAATTCACAACAAAATATTCTCAAAGTCTCATATGAGAAACTGATTGTAAAGTACAGACAATTGGTACTTTCGTCAGAAAAGCTTCAATCTGCGTTCGATGAACAAACCAAAGTTCTTGACGAAACCAAGAGAAAACAACTGGGAAATATTCAAACTGTGGAAGAACAGAATTTGCTTTTGGTTTTGCAACCAGAGCTCATTTCTACAGGGAAACCCAGCGTTCTTACTGCAAAACAACAGGCAGAAGATTTTAAACAGGCCTTCCTTACAGAAAAAAACGCTCACGATGAGACAAAAGCAAGATTTAACAAATTGTTCCATCAGCTGACATCCGATTGCGAGTCTCTCAGGGTTTCACACCAAGAACAACTGAAACAAGCTGAAATTAGTGTCCTCGCTGCAAAACTGAAGGCCGAATTATTGGAGCAGGAATTAATAAAAGCTGAAAAATCTCACGCAGACACAATGGAAGATGTTCGACTCGTTATTAGAAGTCTGACTGCAGAGAAAGAAGCGGTTTGTATAAAAATGGAGCAAGATTTACAGCGTGAAAGGAAATCTCATACAGACTCCATAGCAGACATGGGACTAGTAATTAAACGTCTGAATATTGAAAAGGAACAACTTGGTTTCATGGTGCAGCAGGAAATGTCAGCTATGCAAGCAAGATTTGAAGAAATGGAGCAGAAATATGAGAAAGAAAGGAAATCTCATACAAACTCCATAGCAGACATGGGACTAGTAATTAAACACCTGAATATTGAAAAGGAACAACTTGGTTTCATGGTGCAGCAGGAAATGTCAGCTATGCAAGCAAGATTTGAAGAAATGGAGCAGAAATATGAGAAAGAAAGGAAATCTCATACAAACTCCATAGCAGACATGGGACTAGTAATTAAACACCTGAATATTGAAAAGGAACAACTTGGTTTCATGGTGCAGCAGGAAATGTCAGCTATGCAAGCAAGATTTGAAGAAATGGAGCAGAAATATGAGAAAGAAAGGAAATCTCATACAAACTCCATAGCAGACATGGGACTAGTAATTAAACACCTGAATATTGAAAAGGAACAACTTGGTTTCATGGTGCAGCAGGAAATGTCAGCTATGCAAGCAAGATTTGAAGAAATGGAGCAGAAATATGAGAAAGAAAGGAAATCTCATACAAACTCCATAGCAGACATGGGACTAGTAATTAAACACCTGAATATTGAAAAGGAACAACTTGGTTTCATGGTGCAGCAGGAAATGTCAGCTATGCAAGCAAGATTTGAAGAAATGGAGCAGAAATATGAGAAAGAAAGGAAATCTCATACAAACTCCATAGCAGACATGGGACTAGTAATTAAACACCTGAATATTGAAAAGGAACAACTTGGTTTCACGGTGCAGCAGGAAATGTCAGCTATGCAAGCAAGATTTGAAGAAATGAAGGCGAGTTTTCAAAAAGAGCTGGACGAGAAAAATATAGTTATAAGACATATGAATGCTGAAAAGGAAGAACTGGGTTTAATAGTGGAGCAGGAAATGTTTGCTACAGAAACAATAAGAAATGAAATAGCGTGTTCAAAAAGAGCAGCAGGACAAAAATGTTTCATGAGGAAATCAGGGATCATTAACAAGATGACAGCATTTCTTCAAGAAATACGATCTATCTTCGTGGAAAGGGAATGATTGAGCTTTTGCAGGACATAAAATCATCGTTAAGATGAACAGGTAAAGCTCACTAAACCTTTATCATTCAGAAAAGCTGCTCAACAGCTGATTTTTCTTAGCTTTTAGCTGAATTTGATATATTTCAGCCTGTTTAACTATCTTTTATCAGTTTTTATTACTTAAGTTAAGCAATTGGCTTCTATAATGGCGTTTCCGTTGCCTATTTCAGCCAGTTGTCTTTTCATTGCAGTTTTTAAGTGTGTGTTTATACAGTGCTTAGGCAAATGGCTTCTATAATGGCGTTTCCGTTGCCTATTTCAGCCAATTGTCTTTTCATTGTAGCTTTTAAGTGTGTTTGTGTGTTTATACAGTGTTTATGCTTATGCAATTGGCTTCTATAATGGCGTTTCCGTTGCCTATTTCAGCCAGTTGTCTTTTCATTGCAGTTTTTAAGTGTGTTTGTGTGTTTATACAGTGTTTATGCTTATGCAATTGGCTTCTATAATGGCGTTTCCGTTGCCTATTTCAGCCAGTTGTCTTTTCATTGCAGTTTTTAAGTGTGTTTGTGTGTTTATACAGTGTTTATGCTTATGCAATTGGCTTCTATAATGGCGTTTCCGTTGCCTATTTCAGCCAGTTGTCTTTTCATTGCAGTTTTTAAGTGTGTTTGTGTGTTTATACAGTGTTTATGCTTATGCAATTGGCTTCTATAATGGCGTTTCCGTTGCCTATTTCAGCCAGTTGTCTTTTCATTGCAGTTTTTAAGTGTGTTTGTGTGTTTATACAGTGTTTATGCTTATGCAATTGGCTTCTATAATGGCGTTTCCGTTGCCTATTTCAGCCAGTTGTCTTTTCATTGCAGTTTTTAAGTGTGTGTGTGTGTGTTTATACAGTGTTTAGGCAATTGGCTTCTATAATGGCGTTTCCGTTGCCTATTTCAGCCAATTGTCTTCTCATTGTAGCTTTTAAGTGTGTGTGTGTGTTTATACAATGTTTATGCTTATGCAATTGGCTTCTATAATGGCGTTTCCGTTGCCTATTTGA
The DNA here is from genome assembly GCA_006937985.1 of Aphyosemion australe. Classification (NCBI taxonomy): domain Eukaryota; kingdom Metazoa; phylum Chordata; class Actinopteri; order Cyprinodontiformes; family Nothobranchiidae; genus Aphyosemion; species Aphyosemion australe. Next base: position 9,079,348 of record SSNS01000001.1, read on the forward strand.
GCCAGTTGTCTTTTCATTGCAGCTTTTAAGTGTGTGTCTGTGTGTGTGTGTGTGTGTGTGTGTGTGTGTGCCTAGTCACAGGGCGTGTGTGATGCGTCTAGTGCAGTAGGGCAGGGGCCGTCTATGTTGCACACTGCTTTGTTTTAGCATTTTGTTGCAACTCTTCTGCCTTTAGCTACTGCCGCTGGCTAGCTCTGCTGGAGCGAAAACAGGAGCCGAGTGTGTCTCCTCATGCCAGTACATAGCCTCTCCACCGCCAAGACTCCTGCGTTGCCTCCTCGTGGCCACACATGGTAACTGGGTACTTTGCAGTCCCAGGCTAAAACGCAGGGGATCTCGGGGCAGCAGTGGTCCCTAGAGACAACCCTGCTGAAAAAAAACAACATAGACCAGCATAGGTGTTACCAGCATGCAATGCTGGTCCACCAGCTAAACCAGTACCAAAACACAACATATGCTGGTAACCAGCTGGTCTACACTCTAAGAAAAAACTTCTGTAAAAAAACAGTAAAATACTGGCAGCTACAGATGCCAGCAATTTACCGTTATTTTACAGTAAATATACTGTAAAAAATGTTAACAGTAGCTTACTGTTAAAGTAAGAACAGTACAGATAATGTAAAAAAAAAACAGTAAAATGCTGGCGTTTTCAATGCTGTAACAGTTTTTTATAAAGTATTTTCCTGTTAAAAGTAAAACCAGTAGTGAACATAAATGTACAGTAACTGGCTTCTGTTGCTGCCAGAATGTTACTGTGCAATGAGTTTCATTACCGTTTTTACTTTAAAGTACATTTCTGCAAAAAAAAAACAATACAATGCAACACTGGACAGAACAATGTGGATAATAAGTTAGGGGAGCAATAGATAGCTGTAATAGAAATAATAGATAGAAAATACTTTGTTATCTGTGCAAGCTACTTTCTAGAATGGTAGAAAAGTTAGAATTGGTGCAGTTTTCAAAGAGTGTAAGCTTTATGAAACCTAACACAAAAAGAGGATGAGACAAGTAACACTGGAAAGAATATTTATTTAAAGACACCATATGCAATAAACCATATGAAGATGTATTCATCCATCCATCCATTTTCTCCCGCTTATCCGGAGTCGGGTCGCGGGGGCAGCAGCTTAAGGAGGGAAGCCCAGACCTCCCTCTCCCCAGCCACTTGGGCCAGCTCCTCCGGGGGAATCCCAAGGCGTTCCCAGGCCAGCCGAGAGACATAATCTCTCCAGCGTGTCCTGGGTCTTCCTTTGGGTCTCCTCCCGGTTGGACGTGCCTGGAAAACCTCACCAGGGAGGCGTCCAGGAGGCATCCTAATCAGATGCCCGAGCCACCTCAACTGGCTCCTCTCGATGTGGAGGAGCAGCGGGTCTACTCCGAGCCCCTCCCGGATGACCGAGCTCCTCACCCTATCTCTAAGGGAGAGCCCAGACACCCTGCGAAGAAAACTAATTTCGGCCGCTTGTATCCGCGATCTCGTTCTTTCGGTCACTACCCAAAGCTCGTGACCATAGGTGAGGGTAGGAACGTAGATCGACCGGTAAATTGAGAGCTTCGCCTTTCGACTCAGCTCTCTCTTCACCACGACAGACCGGTACAACACCCCCATCACTGCAGATGCAGCACCAATCCGCCTGTCGATCTCACGCTCCACCCTTCCCTCACTCGTGAACAAGACCCCGAGATACTTAAACTCCTCCACTTGGGGCAGGACCTCGTGCCTGACCTGGAGAAGGCATTCTACCCTTTTCCGACTCAAGACCATGGTCTCGGATTTAGAGGAGCTGATTCTCATCCCAGCTGCTTCACACCCAGCTGCGAACTGCTCCAGCGAAAGCCGGAGTTCACGTTCTGACGAAGCCAACAGGACCACATCATCTGCAAAAAGCAGAGACCTGATCCTTAGGCCACCAAAACAGATCCCCTCACCACCTTGGCTGCACCTAGAAATTCTGTCCATAAAAGGTATGAACAGAATCGGTGACAAAGGGCAGCCTTGGCGGAGTCCAACTCTCACCGGAAACGAGCCCGACTTACTGCCGGCAATGCGGACCAAGCTCTGACACTGGTCGTACAGGGACCTAACAGCCCGTATCAAGGGGCCTGGTACCCCATACTCCCAGAGTACCCCCCACAGGGCCCCCCGAGGGACGCGGTCGAACGCCTTCTCCAAATCCACAAAACACATATAGATTGGTTGGGCGAACTCCCACGCACCCTCCAGGACCCCCCCATGGGTATAGAGCTGGTCCAGTGTTCCACGGCNCCCCGGAGCCTTGCCACCGAGGAGTTTTTTGACCACCTCAGTGACCTCAGCTCCAGAGATTGGAGAGCCCAACCCAAAATCCCCAGACTCTGCTTCCATCCTGGAAGACGTGCCGGTGGGATTGAGGAGGTCTTCGAAGTACTCGGCCCACCGATTCACAACGTCCCGAGTCGAGGTCAGCAGCACACCCTCCCCACTGTAAACAGTGTTGGTAGTGCACTGCTTTCCCCTCCTGAGACGCCGGATGGTGGACCAGAATCTCCTCGAAGCCGTACGGAAGTCTTGTTCCATGGTCTCACCGAACTCCTCCCATGCCCGGGTTTTTGCCTCTGCGACCACCCGAGCCGCATTCCGCTTGGACTGCCGGTACCTATCAGCTGCCTCCGGAGTCCCACAGGCCAAAAAGACCTGATAGGACTCTTTCTTCAGCTTGACAGCATCCCTAACCGCCGGTGTCCACCAGCGGGTTCGGGGATTGCCGCCACGACAGGCACCGGCCACCCTGCGGCCACAGCTACGGTCAGCCGCCTCGACAATGGAGTCACGGAACATGGTCCATTCGGACTCAATGTCCCCCGCCTCCCCCGAGACGTGTTCGAAGTTCTGTCGGAGGTGGGAATTGAAGCTCCTTCTGACGGGAGACTCTGCCAGACGTTCCCAGCAGACCCTCACAACACGTTTGGGTCTGCCAGGTCTGACCGGCATCCTCCCCCACCATCGAAGCCAACTCACCACCAGGTAGTGGTCAGTTGACAGCTCCGCCTCTCTCTTTACCCGAGTGTCCAAGACATGCGGCCGCAGATCAGATGAAACGACAACAAAATCGATCATCGACCTGCGGCCTAAGGTGTCCTGGTGCCAAGAGCACATATGGACACCTTTATGCTTGAACATGGTGTTCGTTATGGACAATCCATGACGAGCACAGAAGTACCCGAAGGAGCGCTTTCCAGCACCCCCTCCAGGGACTCCAAAAAGGGTGGGTAGTCTGAGCTGCAGTTTGGTGCATAAGCACAAACCACAGTCAGGACCCGTCCCCCCACCCGAAGACGGAGGGAGGCTACCCTCTCGCTCACCGGGGTAAACCCCAACGTACAGGCACCAAGATGGGGGGCAAGAAGTATGCCTGCTCGGCGCCTCTCAGTGGGAGCAACTCCAGAGTGGTAGAGAGTCCAACCCCTCTTGAGGAAACTGGTTCCAGAGCCAGAGCCATGCGTTGAGGTGAGTCCAACTATATCTAGTCGGAACCTCTCAACCTCACACACCAACTCCGGCCACCAGAGAGGTGACATTCCACGTACCAAGAGCTAGCTTCTGTAGCCGAGGATCAGACCGCCATGGTCCCTGCCTTCGGCTACCGCCCTTTGCACATCGCACCCGACCCCTTTGGCCCCTCCCACGGGTGGTGGGCCCATGGGAAGGGGGACCCACGTCTCCTCTTCGGGCTATGCCCGGCCGGGCTCCATGGGTGAAAGCCCGGCCACCAGGCGCTCGCCAGCGTGCCCCAACTCCAGGCCTGGCTCCAGAGGGGGGCCCCGGTGACCCGCGTCCGGGTGAGGGAACACTGATTCCATTTATTGTACTCGTCATAAGGGGTCTTTGGGCTGCACTTTGTCTGATCCCTCACCTAGGACCTGTTTGCCATGGGTGACCCTACCAGAGGCATAAAGCCTCAGACAACTTAGCTCCTAGGATCATTGGGACACTCAAACCCCTCCACCACGATAAGGTGGCAGCCCAGGGAGAGGTGAAGATGTATTCTTCCAAATTAAAAATGCAAATTTCCATGCCACATGGCATGACCATGGCTGCATTTACAATGAGATTAAGAGAGGAATTACAGGTTTTANAGTACATTTCTGCAAAAAAAAAACAATACAATGCAACACTGGACAGAACAATGTGGATAATAAGTTAGGGGAGCAATAGATAGCTGTAATAGAAATAATAGATAGAAAATACTTTGTTATCTGTGCAAGCTACTTTCTAGAATGGTAGAAAAGTTAGAATTGGTGCAGTTTTCAAAGAGTGTAAGCTTTATGAAACCTAACACAAAAAGAGGATGAGACAAGTAACACTGGAAAGAATATTTATTTAAAGACACCATATGCAATAAACCATATGAAGATGTATTCATCCATCCATCCATTTTCTCCCGCTTATCCGGAGTCGGGTCGCGGGGGCAGCAGCTTAAGGAGGGAAGCCCAGACCTCCCTCTCCCCAGCCACTTGGGCCAGCTCCTCCGGGGGAATCCCAAGGCGTTCCCAGGCCAGCCGAGAGACATAATCTCTCCAGCGTGTCCTGGGTCTTCCTTTGGGTCTCCTCCCGGTTGGACGTGCCTGGAAAACCTCACCAGGGAGGCGTCCAGGAGGCATCCTAATCAGATGCCCGAGCCACCTCAACTGGCTCCTCTCGATGTGGAGGAGCAGCGGGTCTACTCCGAGCCCCTCCCGGATGACCGAGCTCCTCACCCTATCTCTAAGGGAGAGCCCAGACACCCTGCGAAGAAAACTAATTTCGGCCGCTTGTATCCGCGATCTCGTTCTTTCGGTCACTACCCAAAGCTCGTGACCATAGGTGAGGGTAGGAACGTAGATCGACCGGTAAATTGAGAGCTTCGCCTTTCGACTCAGCTCTCTCTTCACCACGACAGACCGGTACAACACCCCCATCACTGCAGATGCAGCACCAATCCGCCTGTCGATCTCACGCTCCACCCTTCCCTCACTCGTGAACAAGACCCCGAGATACTTAAACTCCTCCACTTGGGGCAGGACCTCGTGCCTGACCTGGAGAAGGCATTCTACCCTTTTCCGACTCAAGACCATGGTCTCGGATTTAGAGGAGCTGATTCTCATCCCAGCTGCTTCACACCCAGCTGCGAACTGCTCCAGCGAAAGCCGGAGTTCACGTTCTGACGAAGCCAACAGGACCACATCATCTGCAAAAAGCAGAGACCTGATCCTTAGGCCACCAAAACAGATCCCCTCACCACCTTGGCTGCACCTAGAAATTCTGTCCATAAAAGGTATGAACAGAATCGGTGACAAAGGGCAGCCTTGGCGGAGTCCAACTCTCACCGGAAACGAGCCCGACTTACTGCCGGCAATGCGGACCAAGCTCTGACACTGGTCGTACAGGGACCTAACAGCCCGTATCAAGGGGCCTGGTACCCCATACTCCCAGAGTACCCCCCACAGGGCCCCCCGAGGGACGCGGTCGAACGCCTTCTCCAAATCCACAAAACACATATAGATTGGTTGGGCGAACTCCCACGCACCCTCCAGGACCCCCCCATGGGTATAGAGCTGGTCCAGTGTTCCACGGCCAGGATGAAAACCACATTGCTCCTCCTGAATCCGAGGTTCGACTATCCGACGGACCCTCCTCTCCAGAACCCCTGAATAGACCTTACCAGGGAGGCTCAGGAGTGTGATCCCCCTGTAGTTGGAACACACCCTGCGGTCCCCCTTTTTAAATAGGGGGACCACCACCCCGGTCTGCCAATCCAGTGGAACTGCCCCCGATGTCCACGCGATATTGCAGAGCCGCGTCAACCAACACAGCCCCACAGCATCCAGAGCCTTAAGGAAATCCGGGCGGATCTCATCCAGCCCCGGAGCCTTGCCACCGAGGAGTTTTTTGACCACCTCAGTGACCTCAGCTCCAGAGATTGGAGAGCCCAACCCAAAACCCCCAGACTCTGCTTCCATCCTGGAAGACGTGCCGGTAGGATTGAGGAGGTCTTCAAAGTACTCGGCCCACCGATTCACAACGTCCCGAGTCGAGGTCAGCAGCACACCCTCCCCACTGTAAACAGTGTTGGTAGTGCACTGCTTTCCCCTCCTGAGACGCCGGATGGTGGACCAGAATCTCCTCGAAGCCGTACGGAAGTCTTGTTCCATGGTCTCACCGAACTCCTCCCATGCCCGGGTTTTTGCCTCTGCGACCACCCGAGCCGCATTCCGCTTGGACTGCCGGTACCTATCAGCTGCCTCCGGAGTCCCACAGGCCAAAAAGACCTGATAGGACTCTTTCTTCAGCTTGACAGCATCCCTAACCGCCGGTGTCCACCAGCGGGTTCGGGGATTGCCGCCACGACAGGCACCGGCCACCCTGCGGCCACAGCTACGGTCAGCCGCCTCGACAATGGAGTCACGGAACATGGTCCATTCGGACTCAATGTCCCCCGCCTCCCCCGGGACGTGTTCGAAGTTCTGTCGGAGGTGGGAATTGAAGCTCCTTCTGACGGGAGACTCTGCCAGACGTTCCCAGCAGACCCTCACAACACGTTTGGGTCTGCCAGGTCTGACCGGCATCCTCCCCCACCATCGAAGCCAACTCACCACCAGGTAGTGGTCAGTTGACAGCTCCGCCTCTCTCTTTACCCGAGTGTCCAAGACATGCGGCCGCAGATCAGATGAAACGACAACAAAATCGATCATCGACCTGCGGCCTAAGGTGTCCTGGTGCCAAGAGCACATATGGACACCTTTATGCTTGAACATGGTGTTCGTTATGGACAATCCATGACGAGCACAGAAGTACCCGAAGGAGCGCTTTCCAGCACCCCCTCCAGGGACTCCAAAAAGGGTGGGTAGTCTGAGCTGCAGTTTGGTGCATAAGCACAAACCACAGTCAGGACCCGTCCCCCCACCCGAAGACGGAGGGAGGCTACCCTCTCGCTCACCGGGGTAAACCCCAACGTACAGGCACCAAGATGGGGGGCAAGAAGTATGCCTGCTCGGCGCCTCTCAGTGGGAGCAACTCCAGAGTGGTAGAGAGTCCAACCCCTCTTGAGGAAACTGGTTCCAGAGCCAGAGCCATGCGTTGAGGTGAGTCCAACTATATCTAGTCGGAACCTCTCAACCTCACACACCAACTCCGGCCACCAGAGAGGTGACATTCCACGTACCAAGAGCTAGCTTCTGTAGCCGAGGATCAGACCGCCATGGTCCCTGCCTTCGGCTACCGCCCTTTGCACATCGCACCCGACCCCTTTGGCCCCTCCCACGGGTGGTGGGCCCATGGGAAGGGGGACCCACGTCTCCTCTTCGGGCTATGCCCGGCCGGGCTCCATGGGTGAAAGCCCGGCCACCAGGCGCTCGCCAGCGTGCCCCAACTCCAGGCCTGGCTCCAGAGGGGGGCCCCGGTGACCCGCGTCCGGGTGAGGGAACACTGATTCCATTTATTGTACTCGTCATAAGGGGTCTTTGGGCTGCACTTTGTCTGATCCCTCACCTAGGACCTGTTTGCCATGGGTGACCCTACCAGAGGCATAAAGCCTCAGACAACTTAGCTCCTAGGATCATTGGGACACTCAAACCCCTCCACCACGATAAGGTGGCAGCCCAGGGAGAGGTGAAGATGTATTCTTCCAAATTAAAAATGCAAATTTCCATGCCACATGGCATGACCATGGCTGCATTTACAATGAGATTAAGAGAGGAATTACAGGTTTTAGTCTCTTAAATTGAGTTGAAATAATCTGGTTATACATTCCTAAGTAAGTTAGCAAATACCAATGCTTTGAAGGAATCATAAACATGGCTGCATGCTTGAACATGACCTGTTTGACTGTCCTGAACAGGGTTAGAAATGGTCAACTACAGGTCCTTCTCAAAAAATTAGCATATTGTGATAAAGTTCATTATTTTCTGTAATGTACTGATAAACATTAGACTTTCATATATTTTAGATTCACAACTGAAGTAGTTCAAGCCGTCTATTGTTTTAATATTGATGATTGTGGCATACAGCTCATGAAAACCCAAAATTCCTATCTCAAAAAATTAGCATATTCCAACTGACCAATAAAAGAAAAGTGTTTTTAATACAAAAAAGGTCAACCTTCAAATAATTATGTTCAGTTATGCACTCAATACTTGGTCGGGAATCCTTTTGCAGAAATGACTGCTTCAATGCGGCGTGGCATGGAGGCAATCAGCCTGTGGCACTGCTGAGGTGTTATGGAGGCCCAGGATGCTTCGATAGCGGCCTTAAGCTCATCCAGAGTGTTGGGTCTTGCGTCTCTCAACTTTCTCTTCACAATATCCCACAGATTCTCTATGGGGTTCAGGTCAGGAGAGTTGGCAGGCCAATTGAGCACAGTAATACCATGGTCAGTAAACCATTTACCAGTGGTTTTAGCAGTGGTTGTGAGCAGGTGCCAGGTCGTGCTGAAAAATGAAATCTTCATCTCCATAAAGCTTTTCAGCAGATGGAAGCATGAAGTGCTCCAAAATCTCTTGATAGCTAGCTGCATTGACCCTGCCCTTGATAAAACACAGTGGACCAACACCAGCAGCTGACATGGCACCCCAGACCATCACTGACTGTGGGTACTGGACACTGGACTTCAGGCATTTTGGCATTTCCCTCTGCCCAGTCTTCCTCCAGACTCTGGCACCTTGATTTCCGAATGACATGCAAAATTTGCTTTCATCCCAAAAAAGTACTTTGGACCACTGAGCAACAGGCCAGTGCTGCTTCACTGTAGCCCAGGTCAGGCGCTTCTGCCGCTGTTTCTGGTTCAAAAGTGGCTTGACCTGGGGAATGCAGCACCTGTAGCCCATTTCCTGTACACGCCTGTACACGGTGGCTCTGGATGTTTTCACTCCGGACTCAGTCCACTGCTTCCGCAGATCCCCCAAGGTCTGGAATCGGTCCTTCTCCACAATCTTCCTCAAGGTCCGGTCACCTCTTCTCGTTGTGCAGCGTTTTCTACCACACTTTTTCCTTCCCACAGACTTCCCACTGAGGTGCCTTGATACAGCACTCTGGGAACAGCCTATTGGTTCAGAAATTTCTTTCTGTGTCTTACCCTTCTGCTTAAGGGTGTCAATGATGGCCTTCTGGACAGCAGTCAGGTTGGCAGTCTTACCCATGATTGCGGTTTTGAGTAATGAACCAGGCTGGGAGTTTTTAAAAGCCTCAGGAATCGTTTGCAAGTGTTTAGAGTTAATTAGTTGATTCAGATGATTAGGTTAATAGCTCGTTTAGAGAACCTTTTCGTGATATGCTAATTTTTTGAGATAGGAATTTTGGGTTTTCATGAGCTGTATGCCAAAATCATCAATATTAAAACCAATAAACGGCCTGAACTACTTCAGTTGTGTGTAATGAATGTAAAATATATGAAAGTCTAATGTTTATCAGTACATTACAGAAAATAATGAACTTTATCACAATATACTAATTTTTTGAGAAGGACCTGTATGTTAACAGGATTCCAAGTGTCACTTACTGGTTTTGGTGGAGATGAGGAGCCATTCAGCATGGGTAAGAAAAAGAAGAAAAATGTAATTAGAATATGAGGTGTTTTTGTACGCACACACACACACATGCATGCACACACATATATCAACGCAATAGCTAACCTGTATAAAGTGCCATTCAGAAGTCCATCAGATTTTTTTATCAGGGTAGAAACGTGTATTCAGATGGCCTTCCCTGTCCTTTTGGACACTGCCTTTCCATGACTGGATTTTGTCTTTTCCTGGATTAATCCCAAAGAAGCGCCTACAAAGAAAAACAGTTCAAAATGAGATAAAACTTGAGAAAAACGTACAGAATACAAAAAAATCAGGCCTGTGTGGTAGGATGGCTAGATGGAAGCTACTCTTTAGTAAAAGGTGCATGGCAGCCCACCTGGATTTTGCCAAAGGGTACCTGAAGGATTATCACACCAGGAGAAACAAAGTTCTCTGGTCTGATGAGACAAAGACTGAACTCTTTGGTCTGAATACCAGGCGTCACGTTTGGAGGAAACCAGGCACCACTCATCACCAGGCCAATATCATCTCTACAGTGAACAATGGTGGTGGCAGCATCATGCTGTGTGTGTGTTTCTGTGTGTGTGTGTGTGTGTGTGTAGGATAGAGGCTCTAGAGCAGGGGTAGGGAACCCTGGTCCTGGAGAGCCGCTATCCAGCACGTTTCAGAGGTTTCACTGCTTCAACACAGTTGATTAACCTGTTCAGTAGCTCATCAGGTTCTGCAGAAGACTGTTAATCACCTGCTGAATAAAATCAGGTGTGCTGAAACAGGGAAACCTCTAAAACGTGCTGGATAGCAGCTCTCCAGGACCAGGGTTCCCTACCCCTGCCTCTATCCCACACACACACACACACACACACACACACACACACACACACACACACACACACACACACACACACACACACACACACACACACACACACACACACACAGCATGATGCTGCCACCACCATTGTTCACTGTAGAGATGAGATGATATTGGCCTGATGAGATGATACTGTTTCTGCAACTTTTCCCCAGATTTGTGCCTGGAGACAATCCTGTGTCAGAGGTCTATAGACAATTCCTTTGACTACATGGTTTGTGCTCTGAGATGTACTGTCAACTGAATTAACCAGAAATGGACTCCAGTTAAGTTACAGAAACATATCAAGGATGGATTGAAACAAGATGCAACTAAGCTAAATTTTGAGCTTCATGGCAAAGACTGTGGATATGTACACGTGGTTTCTCAGTGATCTTTATTTTTAATAAATCTGCAAAAGTCTAATGGCCATCTGTGAGTTCTGGAGAATCCCAGAATGGCCGGAGAGCTCTAGGGCTGGTGGGTGTGCTACGAGCCGGTGTCGGCACTCCAACCCTCCGCTCGGAGATCTGAAGCCAGGTACTAAAATGACAACTAGGGTCTACAGCACTATTAGACACTCATTTATAAAGTTTATCAGCAAAAGAAGCTGATTTGGGGCTGACTTGCACTATGAGGAAAACAAGCTATATCTGGTCATGCATACCCATCCCTGATTGGCTGGGCATTTATCACACGTGAAAATGGGAAATTACAGTCACTTCCCTGATTTCTCGACCAACATTCTGCTTCGAAACGGTTAGCACAAAAAGAAGGATTTTTGTTGATTGTTGCTGTGAGCTTAGGTTAGCTTTGCATCACATTGCATCTTCATTCATCCACCTATTGTCTTTCCTTTAAGTCCTAGTTTACTGTATACTTTTCCGTCTGCTGAGGAGCGTAGACACTCAGCGTCATTATCCGTCCACACAATGGCTCTCTGGCAAGCAAGCTAGAACGGATGGAGTAAAATCCAATTTCTTAACTATTCGTTGAACGCAACAGAGAGCACACATCTTTGGTTGGCCAATCAACTGCTCAAGATCATTTCCGGCTTGACACTACACTCTTTAAATTTGTCAACAGCACCACTGTCTCCTTCACTCTCGTTTGTTCTTCGAGATCAAGCAGTTCCAGCTCAACGAAAACTCGCTCTCTGTTGGCTACTGCTCCTTGAGTGGATTTGCATTCATACAGTCGTGCCAATAAGTTTACACACCCTAGTGGCTTTTTTGGCCATTTCTCAACAAATGAATGAAAAAATAAAAACCTTTTTTTCCCCACTTATGATCAGTGATGTTCTGAGAAAAAAAGTGTGAACTCATTTCAAATCACCATAACATAAAATACCAAAATGACCCTGTCGAAAAGTTTACACGCCCCAGTGATTTTGGCCTGAAACATGCACACAATGGGTTTGAATGGCTGCTAAAGGTAACCATCCTCACCTGTGATCTGTTTCCTTGCAATCAGCATGTGATTATAAAAGGTGTGTAAGTTTTTGGGTTCCTGGCAAACCCTTGCATCGTCCATCCAGAGCTGCACTGAGGTTTATAGACAGAATCTATGAGAAAAGGTGATTGAGCTCTATAAAACAGGAAAGCGTAATAAAAATATATCCAAGATACTGATAACAGGGCCGGCCCAAGTCTTTTTGGGGCTCTAAGCAGGATTTCCTTTGGGGGCCCCCATACCAACAAGTCAACACCATTTGATTCATCATTCCTAAGCTACACTGTGTGTAAAATAACAGCTATCATTAGCATCATGTGTAAGCCGCTTACATCATACCAGTGTTATTATGGCTATTAATTTTAACTTTACAGGGGCAGTGAACCAGAAAATGCTCAAATTAATTTGCCTTTCCAAATGCAGTGATATTTAAGTGTGGTATTTTAATTTGACTATTTAAACGTAACATCAGCAGCAAATACTGAATTTACAGTAAACAAGTTAGGTTTACTGTCTTTTGCTCTTAAAATTTGGACCAGATGTGTAAAATGTGCAATCATTACACCATAAAGCTAAATATAGAAATAGTTAAATAAAGTTTCCTTGTTTAATAGAATTTAGTTTGTATTTTTTTAAAGTTATTAAAGGGATATTCCACCCAAAATTGAAATTTTGTCTGTTGACATATTTCCCAGAGTTAGATAAGTGGGGAAAAATCATTTTGTAACCAGCGCAGTAATTCTCCTGATCTGGCAGCGGTCCGTCTGCTTTAGCTTAGCATAGACAATGGAAGTGAATGGAAGGTACTAGCATGCTAGTACTTGCCTTTCACTTCCATTGTTTATGCTAAGCTAAAGCTAAAATAAAGCAGACAAATTTAAATTTTGGGTGGAATATCCCTTTAAAACTTATTTTTCTCAAGTCATCTTGGTGCTATTATTGGGGGGCCCATGGTAGGGTGGGGGCCCCAAGCAGTCGCTTAATTTATGTATGCCTTGGGCCGGCACTGACTGATAATGTCCATTAGCAGTGTTAGAAGTGGAAAATTAAAGGTTCTGTTGAACCCAAACCACGGTGAGGTAGACCAACAAAATTTTCTGTAACAACTTGCAGAAAAAATTGTTTGCGATGCAAAGAAAAACCCTCAGATAGCATCTTCTGACATTCAGGACTCCCTCAAAGAAAGTTGCATGGCTGTTTCAAGAAGCACAATTAGGATGCACTTGGAACAAAAATGGACAACAAAGCCGAGTTACCAGAAGAAAGCCATTACTATGCAAAGAGGGGAAAATGAAATTTCCCAACCCAACAATGCCAGTGGACTGCCTGATTACCCACAAGTTACTAAGGCCGTAGGTTCAAAAGATGCACCAGGTCAATAGTGGATTTCTATTACAAATATACAATTTATTAACAATCTAATTAAAACTAAATATGATCAAAAACACTCCAGCAATATAACATCCAGTGACCGACCACGCCCACCTGCTTGCAGGCAAATCATGGCACTTACGATCCCAGATGAGCATCTCCAGGCAGCACTGCCACACAAGCAGCTGATGCACATCAGAGGAACAAAAACTCACAGAGGCAGCAATTCACCTCAGTATATGCCCATTCACTCCACCCCTTAATCAGGTGCCCAATGTGCAGCACCTGGCCTACACAGAGTGGGGAGGATGAAAACACCATCTCGCCACATTATCAAAAAATACTGGAGAATTTCAGCCCGAAAGCTGCGCATAGGTCACACTTAGATGTTCCATCAAGACAATGATCCAAAACACAAGGCCAAGTTGACCTGCCACTGGCTCCAGCAGAATAAAATGAAGGTTCTGGATTTGCCATCTCAGGCTCCAGACATCAATATCATTGAACCACTGTGGGGAGAGCTCAAACGAGCTGTTCGTGACAGACATGAATTTACAGGAACTGGAGGCTTTTTGCCAAGAAGAATGGGCTGCTTTATCATTATATACAGAACCTTCTCCACAACTAAAGACTCCAAGCTGTCACTGGTGCTAAAGGGGGCAACACTCAGTGTGAAGAACTGGGGTGACCCTTTTCATCTTGTTATGGTGATTTGAAATGAGTTCACAAGTTTCTTTCACAATAAATGGTTTCACAACATCACTGATCTTGAGTGAAAAACAAGGTTTTTGTGTTTTCATTTGGTTAATTTTTAACCAGGTAGCCATTTCTGAGTGGTACTGATGCAGTTCATAAAGAACTCCTTGAAGGAGACGAACAGCTGACTGTCATCTGCATTAATTTGGTAAAAAAATATTTTAAATTTATTGAAAATTGGTTCAGGATGGTGTCCTTGTAGTAAAAACAAGAGCATACCAAGAGTAGAGCCTTGGGGTATTCCACATAGCAGATCAGTAGTATCTGGCATGAGCTTGTTTTAAACAGACTCTGAATGTGTTTGCAATTTGAACTAGTCTGAAGAAACAGTTCCAGAGATCATGATCAAATAACTGATTCTGTTAAAGTGCTGTGATGAACAAATTTACAAAGTCAGCTTCTTTTAGAAACTCAAAACGTCAAATAAAAAAATGACAGAATAACAAAAGGCATATTTTATTTCAGTTTGTAATCTTAGCCTTTCTTATTTTATGAATGACTGCATTTGTCTTTTGACATTTTTCATATCATCTCGATTCATTCAGATTTGGGATTCCATCCAATTAATTCCAATGCACACCTATTATTTCACTTTATACACCAAATATGATTCAACCCGAGCCAGCGGTGGGAAGATTGTTACATCCGCAGCAACAAAACCATAAAATATGTCAAACTTCAGGTTGCAGCGCCACATGATTTTCTGTTGTGTTTCCATTGGCCAGGAAGAGCTCAGCGGCGGTTAGGAGGAAGCTCCATGTTCCGATGAGGCATTTGGAGACACAAACATTTCCCATCATAGAAAACACAGTTATTCACTCGTTGAGTGGAAATAACTGGAAACACCCTCAAAAACTGGAAGTGTTACAGCCCAGTGTGATGGTGGAATCTGAGCGGCCAGATTACAGGAATAACAGCACATCCTATCGGATTGTAGAAACTCTGGAAAACCTCAGTTATGCTAACTTACAGATGGCTGGTTTAGTCTGCTGGGGCAGACGGTCGAGCTGCATTCAGACAAAAACACGATCCATCAGTCAAAGATTTTATTACTCACAGATGGCCGAGCAGTCTGGCAGAAATAAATGCAACCAATGAAAAGAAGCACAAACACCATTTTGTGTTTTATTATGTCAAAACAGATAAATAATAAAAATATATTTGACAGATTAACCAGAGAATTCAAGTCATACAACATAAACAAGTAATCTTGAGTTAATTATGACCCCATATTCATCGCTCTATAATATAAATGTGTTGGACCTCAGGATTCACTCTCAAGATGGTTGGATTTTTTTTCTTCCCTTTTTTGTTTCAAATTTAGATTTGGTGTTGTTTTTGCTGACATTCTATCATTTTATTCACTTAATTAATCCCTTTTCCTATAAAGTATTTTATAACAAAAGTAAAAGACAAAATAAACAAAAATCTTTTCTTTGCAGAACCAAAGGGAACCTCTAAAGTTTATAAAAATCTAAATTTTGTTAAAAAAACATTAAAAATATTAACGATTTAGGAACAGAAATATATCTACTGTTATTTAGCGCATTACTGTAAAACATTTAAATATAATCAAAAATACTCTGAAGGTTTGTGGATGTTAATTTCCAATTTCAGCTAAATAAAGTAAGAAAAAAAACAACAGAAAAATTGAAGAGAAACCAAATACATTTGCACATTTAAATCATTTTGCAAAGTGAAAATGTGTGATTTATGAAGGGTGGTGTGTTACATGAGCCGATGATTAAAATTAGGCCAAAATTACTTTCATGTGACTATTAAGAAGCACTTTTTCGCTTAGAAATTAATAAAAGTATTTTACAGGTTTACACTGTTGACGTAAGCATGCTGATAGCAACATTAAGCTAAAATCATGCAGAACTACAGCCTCACAGAGGCTGATAATGTTTTTTCTACACACAAATAAATGGAGTTGTTGTAATTTAAAAACCTGGATTGGTTGCCAACCACACTTTTAACTGTATAGGAAACATTTAAATTTCGATTTTATAAACTTAAAGTCTTTTTACCTCAATATTCAACGTTTTCAGCTAAATTCAAGACACCAGGACGTGGATGTTGATGATATTTTGCTGAAAAACGGCCTCGAATCGGAGGTAATTCATGCGCACCTTCAACACGAACTCCTTGGGTCTGCCGATCGGTTTCACCTGGCGGATCAAACCTGCAAACATCAATCAGCACATGAGTTTCAGTTTCCAGCATTCCCACAGCTGGTAAACATGACAGTATTATTATATGAATCAGATAAAGACAGAGGGCTGCTCCTCTCACCGACGATCAGACCATCCTGAGAGTCTTTTATCACATCGAAGGAGTTTTGTTTGTCTGAAGCCAAAATCTCAAAGTTGACATCAGGTTTTTCTGGGAGATTAGCAGGTTTCACTGCTGTGGCTGTTCGCAGTAAAGCAATCACTGTTGGAAGAAATGGTTTGAAGATTTTATCACACTTATTTTAAAAATATCCAAATCAGAAAGCCTTTCTCGTGCTTCTTCACCTTCAGGCCGCTTTAGCTGTTGCAAGGTTGGCAAAGAAAGGACGGTGAAGGTGATGATGTGGGTGGGGTTGCGACCACAGTCCAGGTCAAGCAGATGGCACGATTTAACGCAACGCAAGACGGCCAAGGCGTTTTCTGTGGGTCTGAGGAAATGAAGGAACACGTGAAAACTGAGGAAGACCTGATTCATTCACACAGTTTTCTTAATTTAATCTGATCCAACTTCATTTATAAATATTTTAAAAACAGCCAGCATTCGATCATAATGCTTTCCAGTATAATAAGTTAAAATAAAAAGCAAAAGACGTTTTTCAGAGGATTTAAGACCACATGAGGTGGTTGACTGACGCCCAATGTTACAGCCGCTACAGCTTACACCGAGTCCTAGGAACCTTCTGGAGCAGCAGATCAGCTGACCCAAGAGTACAGTAGCAGCTCAGAAGGGTGGACGGATAAAATAATTTTTAAATGATAAATTTATTAAAATAAAAACCGCAGCAGCAAAGACTGATCCCTGTGGGATGCCGCACATGGACCAGAGGACACTTTTCCAGTAGGGCAGCAGTAGCTCAGGAGGTAGACTGGGTTGTCCTGTAATCAGAGGGTTGCAGGATCGATCCCAGCTCCCTTCAATGAATTCTGCTGTTGTGTCCTTGGGCAAGACAGTCTACCCTCCTTGCCTACTGGTGGTGGTTGGAGGGACCGGTGGCACATGTGTACAGCAGTGTGTTCCAAGGCAGCTGTGGCTACAATGTAGCTCATCACCATTAGTGTGTGTGTGAATGGATGAATGATGCACTGTAGTGCCTGCTCAGCTCGGCTCAGCATGGTTCTGAGGCGTTTCTACTAGTAACAGGTATGTGGTTGCCACCCCTTTTTTAGAACCAACTTCGATGTGGTTCCGAGTGTACCAAGCCTGGGCAAAAACGCGACATCAGACGATTGTTAGTCACTGACTGGCTACAGAGAGGGTGGAGAAACCCACACTCTGGTGTACTTCTCCAAATTGTCTTGGCTCACTGCCCGTAGTCCTTTTTGAGTGTCTTTGTTTAGGAGTCTGATTAAAAAACACACAAAGACTGAGCAGAATTATCCACACTAGGCCTGGAAATAGTCAAATAATCTGATTAAATTGATTATAAAAAAGTTCAATTTAAATTTTTTAAATGGACGCTTTGTTTTATTTATCACTTCCAGGGTTATACAGTCAGAAGAGCGAGCAACAGAGGGATGATGACACAGCAAAAACGATAAAAAGTTTCCAAAGTGTGGGAATATTTCAAACTCAAGCCAACATATAAGACAACTTCAGCTTCAGGCATGAGCTGCAGATCCAAGACAAAGTGTTTAATCTGGAGTTTAAATAAAGATAACACAGAAATATTGAAAAATTACTGGTTAATGACTTATTATTTACAACTAATACTGCTCTGTTACACTTTGACCACATTTTCAAAGCAGAGGAAAAAATTGTTATCCGATTATTTGATTAATCGATCGATTACCATGGCAGATTAATCGGTTATTAACATAATCAATAGCTGCAGCCCTATTCCACATATAACAAATAACATGTTCTCCATTGTTGCTTAGTATTAAACTGAAAGCAGAGTGTCACTGGTGGAAAAGGGGCAGCAGTAGCTCAGGAGGTAGAGCGGGTTGCCCAGTGATCGTAAGGTTGCTGGATCAATCCCAGCTCATGCCAGGGTATTTTGCTGCTGTGTCCCTTGGGCAAGACACTTCGCCCAAATAGCAAAAATGGCAGCCTTGCCTCTGTGGCTTCATTGTAGCTTACCATCACCAGCAGTGTGTGAATGTGAGAGTGCACGAATAATGGAAAGCACTTTGAGTGCCTTTGAAAGGCGCTATATAAATCTAATCCATTATTAATAGTAGTAAAAGAAGTCCACCCACTGCTCCAAAGGAAATAAAATGTCGTGATCGCCTTTGTCAAACATAAAACACACGGACAACACAGTCACCAGAACTAGTAGCTAAAAATGCATCATTAAAACAGTTAAAAGGGTTGGATTCAGTGTAAAGATTTAAAACCAGACTGGAAATATTTTGCTCCTCCACAAAAACCATGAATTCATTATAAACAACCTCCTCAAAGAGAGGGCAGTTTAGAGATAGGCCTGTTATTAGGCATCCAGGAATTTGATCTAATATCACAGTATAGAACAAAAAATTAGAATATTTCCAGAAAAAAATATCTGGTATCATTATACCAGTTCTTTACACGTGGGAAATAATTACCTTTGCATTTCAGAAATCCAAACATCTGGTGCAATTATGTTGTCACACGTGTCTTATTTTTGCACTTTTAATCAGCTTTTCGTACACCAACCCCCCCTCCCACAAAATAACCACCAAGAGGAAAGTGGAACGATGGAAAAATTCTTCCGCCCAGCTGACCGACACGGCTACTGGCCTTTCGGTATCGTTTACAGCAAATTCACTGATAATCACCCAACACCAACACTAAAATCCCCATTAATCACAAGAGCTAAAGCGCTGCTCCACCACTAATTTGGCCCGCTGTAACTTGGCAGGTCCCCAGGTGGACAAAAATAACGCAGCTTGCTTTTTTTCCTTTGCTGAGACGAGGCCCTGTTTAGACCAGCTTGGATCGAATGGCTTGGAAAAACTGGTTTCAGCGTTAGAAGTGGCCACAGCGCCAGGAAGCAGGCGAGCGCCGGTGGAACCAAGCGCCAAAACTTGGTTAGGTACACACACAGACACGCTGTCACTCAACCACAGGAAGGAGCTACCTCTAATAAAACACCGACAGCTCTTACCCCCTGGTGGCTCGCCTGAAGTTAGTGGGACACTCAAAGTTAAAGCAGCGAAATCCTCCCTGGAGATTAAAGCAGCTCTCAGAGTCAGAACAGGTGTGAGTTCCTGCTGCACATTCGTCAACATCTAAAGACACAAAAGACATCTCATAAAGTTCATTCAACCCCATTTCCAGCATAACGATGGATGATTTTTGAGCACCCCTAAAACACTATTTTAGAAGATTACTAAAAAAATCCCTAAAAAACACAAACGAGTAAGTAAGTGGAGAGTCAGGATTAGTGAAAGTCAATTAAAAGGAAAATAAATAAGGAAATAAAGCTTTAGGATGTGTAATGATGAGGTTTTGGTGTCCACTGACCTTGGCAGGTGCGTCCATCTGGGGCGAGTGTGTAGCCCCCGGGTGGGCAGGTACAGTTGAAGCCACCAGGAGTGTTGATGCAGTTGTAGGAACACACATCAGGCAGGGCGCACTCATTAATGTCTGCCAGGAGCAGAAGGAAATCACACATTTATATCAAACGCTGCTCTTTGTGCTGGAGTTTAAACTGAAATCCCCCTATGTAGAGAAATTATGCAGTTGTTCAAATTTGATCGTCTTGCTTTGTTTATCTATATCTGTTGTTCTGTGCTTGTTTTGTGTGATTTTTGATGTTTATCCAATAAATACTGTCCAAGAGTTTCATTTAAAGGTTGAATATGGAGCAATTTAATGAAAAGCTGTACTTTTAAAAAAAATAATACCTCCACCGGGCACTTAGAGGTGTGCAGAATGAAGGTACAGTATTCCTTTAAAAGGTATATTTTAATAAAAAAATAATCAAATATTTGACGGGCACGACACTAGGTTTATGTTGACATCTACCAGCCACTAGAGGGCACTGTTGCGGTGTCAACCTTCACACACTAGATGTCGCTTTGGTGTTCCTGTTCCATACTCAACCTTTAAAGTAAACAGTTTTCTTCTTCTCCTTCGCTGGTATCAAATGACTGACATCTACCTTCGCACGTTATCCCGTCATTGTCGCTCAGCTGGTAACCACGGTGACAGTAGCACTGGTATGAACCGTACACGTTGGTACACTCCTGGCTGCAGGGTTTGTTCTCACACTCGTCAACATCTTTCAGAACGAAAGTAGACGCAAAATATGTTTCACTCAAACCAAACAGCACAGAATTATTTAAATAATTATAACATTTCAATCTGTTTAAAGGAAAATGTAGCCGTTTACCTTCACAGTCTCGGCCATCACGAGTCAGTTTGAAGCCGGTGGAGCAGCTGCATTGAAACGAGCCCTCTGTGTTCTCACACTTATGGGCGCAGAGCCGTCCGGGGTAATGTGTGCACTCATTAATATCTACAAAAAAAACAAGGACAGGAGTGGAGAGACAGGAAACAATCACATGTAGTGGCTGCCCGTGCTTCTGTCTCTGTGTTCATATTGCTGTCTGTTCTGGACCTTCACACAGCTTGCTGATGGTGTTGAACATGAAGCCAGTTCTGCACTCGCAGCGGAACGAGCCCTCCAGGTTGAGGCAGACGTGGTCGCCGCACTTTTCACTTGTTTGACACTCGTCCACGTCTGCGAGGCGAACGAGAACACATACAACTGCATTTTAAATAACGTTGACAGGCTCAAAAATCTGGGAGTTTGGTTTGACCCAACCTTGACATTTGAATTTCATTTGAAGGAAACTGTTAAAACATCTTTCTTTCATCTGAGAAGAATTGCTAAAATTCGGTCGATTTTATCAGATAATGATGCGGGAGTCCTGGTGCATGCCTTTGTTTCATCCAGAATTGACTACTGTAATGCCATTCTTTCTGGTTTGCCCCTAAAGAGCTTCCGCTGCTTACAACTTGTGCAAAATGCAGCTGCACGTATCTTAGCAGGAAAAAAGAAGTATGACCATATCACACCTGTACTGGAATCCCTACACTGGTTGCCGAGCCATGTTAGAGCTGATTTTAAGGTCCTGTTGTTGACCTACAAAGCTATCCACAATCTGGCTCCACACTACATCACTGATCTCCTGGATCCATATGTTCCATCCAGGGCACTGCGGTCATATGGAACGGGGCTCCTATGCATCCCAAAAATAAAGCGAATGACTCTGGGTGGGCGTGCATTTGCGTTTCGTGCTCCATCGCTCTGGAATGCTCTGCCACAGGACATCAGACAAGCATGCTCAGTGGAAGTTTTTAAAGCTAAACTGAAAACCTACCTTTTTACTAAAGCTTTTACTGATTGATTACTCGATTCTTTTTAATTTTTTTTTTTTAGCCGTTTCTATGTCCTGTTTTAGCTTGTTCTTAATTTTGATTTTATTGCTTATGTGTACTTCATTTGTTTACAGCTGATGCTGTTGTTTTTATACTGGGGTACTGTTTTTTATTTTTTATTTGTTTTTTATTTTTTATGTTGTGCAGCGCTTTGTTTAAAGGCGCTATAGAAATAAAGTTATTATTATTATTATTATTATTATGAAGGAAACCCAGAAAAATCTATTTTTAGAAACATATGGATTCGCCATGCTCAGACAATCTTCAGTCAGGTGTTTTATAATAACTATAAATAAATAATGATAAATAAATATAAAATCAAAATTTAACTGTCCTACAATAAAAATAAGAAATAAGTCTTTAAACCGTTTTTGCATGCACAGAAAAAACATCCATCAAGTTTAAAGGTGCAATATATAAAAATGAAAGAAGAATGACATCCTGTGGTCAAATTTGGTTATTGTAATCACTTCCTCACTGTCGTTGCCAGTTACAGATCAGCACCAGAAGATTCTAGATGACAAGCGAAGACGAGTCATACACAGTAAGTTGATAAGTAGATAAACACACAGTCTTATCTGGTGCTAGCACTATTGGGTGTTTTACGATGGGGAGCATTTACTACACTTATTATGGTAATATTTGTCCAGCATTACAGGAAGTGTGGTTGTTTGCTGTCTTGCTGTTATAGTTCTGAACGACTCATTGAAGGAAGTAAAACGCCACGATTGACTCATTATTCACTTCACACATACATTTCACCGTAATATCAAATTGTTGGTAATTTAAAAAGTAGCTTGAGATATTTTTAGAGCCGACTATTTGCCTCTAATTCACTGTTAGCATTGTTAGCTCAACGTTAGCCTCTTGCCTTCTTCACCCGATATTAGAGTAAAATAAAAAGATGCCGTGGCTTCTTAGGGGTACAAGAAATAACTTCTGGGTCGCTCCTGTTTACTGGATTTGGTTCTTTAAACAACTTGAGCTTTTTGACTGCCGAATTTGAATTAAAAATCCTGGTGCAGCAGTTAGCTTGCCGGAGACACAGCAACCTCACAAACTCACGGATATAAACAGTAACAATGGTTACATATTATAACCCCAGATTCTATGAGTATAAGCTTGGCCCTGTAAAGTCTGCTATTGGATAGCATCTCTCGTTAGCCAGGATTGGCTGGCTAACGAGAGATGCTATCCAATAGCAAGCATTAAAGGGTGAAGTCTATACGAAATAAAACTGTGTCCTTCTTTCCTTTAAATAATAGTAACTTGTTTCAAATGTTACTACAGAAAAGCTTCATAGCTCTTCGTTTTGAAAAATGTATTGACATTTTAAAAACGGACTTAATCAACTCACAAAATCCCTTTTAAAGACTGAATATTGGCTAAACTGTCGCTTACAGCAGTCTCTAGATCACTCCTCTCCCTGTTTTCTGTGTTTCAGTAAATAAATGGCCTGTATTTGTATAGCGCCTTCACCAGTCCCTCCGACCACCACCAGCATGCAAGGGGGGTTAAGTGTCTTGCCCAAGGACACACAGCAGCATTCTCTGGCAGGAGACAGGATCGAACCTGCAACCTTCCGATTACTGGACAACCCACTCTACCTCCTGAGCTACTGCTGCCCTAAATAAAATTTCTGAAGATATTCTATTGTGCTCAGTTGGGAGATTTCTTGCTTATCATTCATTATTTTTATTATCTATGACCATTCTGTTTAAAACTATAGTGGTCAGACAAAAGCACTTGTCACCTGATGGTGTTTTCTACCCTTCTGAAGCACAACAGCGACACTTACTGGTCAAACTAGGCTCCTACATGTTAAAACCAGGAATATAAAAAATGCTCATCTGTGAAAAAATTCATTCCTGTAATTTTGCGATAAAAAAAACATTTCAAGTGAAAACCCTGACAAGTATACGGATTCCAGCAGAAACGTTTAACGGCATACCTTCACAGTGCGTCCCGTCTGCAGACAGATGGTAACCCCGTGGGCAGCTCACGGTGTTACAGTGGAATGATCCGGGTGTGTTGATGCAAACAAAGTTTGATCCGCAGTTATGAGTCCCCAACATACACTCATCCATGTCTGGAGAAAGCACCAAATCCCTGAGATTTAGCTTCATTTCTATACTACTGTTCTCCAAAAGTAGACTTAGAGAGGCAATTATGTCCATTGATGATGGGATTTTTATATTTCTGGACAAAGGTGTTACCTTGGCAACTGTTGCTGTCTGTGAACTGATATCCGGGGTCACATCTGGCTGGTCTTTGACAGTGAAAAGAGCCCTCGGTATTTATGCAAACCTGCCCGTCGCCGCAGTTGTGAGCGCCTGTCAGGCACTCGTTAATGTCTGAGGAGATAGAGTCAGAGATGGGAGGATATACAGCCGACCTGAGAGGTGATGCATTTGGTACAGGAGGAGAAATAACAGCAGCATAAAAAAACACCCAGGAAAACTCATAAAGATTTAAAAATCATAAAACACGTCTGAAATCAAGGGTGTGACATCTTCTTTGCTGTTAAAGAATAAAGTTTCATCATATAAAGAAAAACGAAAAGAGAAAAATGTTTGAAACTGGGGATTGGTTTGATTACAACTGAAACCATTCAGGTTCAGACATACTTTTAATGCTCTATTCTGAGTTTACCGTCACAGTTTCGACCATCGTGAGCCAGCGTGAAGCCAGGGATGCAGCTGCATCGGTACGAGCCCTCGGTGTTCTCACACGCGTGGGAACAAAGCAGCCTCGCATGATGTCTGCACTCGTTGATGTCTAGAGAGGACGACAGAATCAACGTTACACCCAAAATCATAGTAATGCTGCTTTTATTAAAGGTGCATTTAGAAAAACTGGTCTAGTCACATTTGTGCCCTAATTTTTATTACTTTTCTCAAAAACAAGTTGTCAATAACAACAATAACATTAACAATACAACATATCCTCAGGCATGAACTTCACTCTTCACCTTCTGATGATGTTACCATCACAGTTAAACGTTTCCTAGGCCCTGTTGAATTCCTGTTGCTTTCCTTTCATCATAAATGTTAATTTCTCTAAAGGAAATGTCATTTTAACATTTGTCTAAATGTGAGCCAGATCAGAGCTGAGCAGAAGACG